>CM031235.1:507111017-507711017 GCA_018340775.1 Taxus wallichiana var. yunnanensis
TTAAAACTACTCTAATATATACAAAATGATGCAACAAATTTAATGGAAGGGTTTGAGATAGATCCCATTTATTAGGATTTGTAGCATGCCTCCATCAAGATGAGTTAACTTGAAAGAGTTAGCCTCCTTGCATGAACTGATGATATATGGGCCACTCCAAAGTGCATCAAACTTTGAATGACACCTGGTTTAGCTTTGTTAGCATCCCATTTCAAGACCAAGTCCCCAAATTTGAAATTTTGAGGCCTAGCCTTTCTGTCAAACCACTTCTTTGTTGCTTATTGATGTTGTTCTACCTTGATCATGGTAGAGTTCCTTAATTCTTCAAGACTAACCAACTCTACCATTCTAATTTCTCTCTGGTCTATGCCTTCAAATTTCAACTATTGGGAAAGCACTAATGAGTTTAACTCAAGCATCAAAGGAAGAGTAGCCTCCATGCCATAGACAAGCTTGTAAGGCAAAGTTCCTATTGATTTTTGAAATGTTATTCTATCTACCCATAGTGTGCGCGGGACCTTTGTATGTAATTGTCTTTGGCTGATGTTCATTGTGCACTTCATGATCCTGATTAAGTTCTTATTTGTTGACTCTACCAAACCATTTCCTTGAGGGTAATAGTTGGAAGAAGTCTTCAAATAGATGCCCAAATTCGAGTCTAATCAATGATTTTATTTCAAGGAAGGCTTTTACATTATCGATATAATGGTTTGAGGAATGCTAAACCTTGTCACAATACCTTCAAAAAGTCAAGGATGATTGACTCGAGTTAATTCCACCTGAGCGTGAC
This sequence comes from Taxus wallichiana var. yunnanensis, assembly GCA_018340775.1. Lineage (NCBI taxonomy): Eukaryota > Viridiplantae > Streptophyta > Pinopsida > Cupressales > Taxaceae > Taxus > Taxus wallichiana. The sequence continues at coordinate 507,111,808 of CM031235.1, forward strand.
AACTTCGTCTATCTAGTGAATTAGTCTCAGAACTATCATCACCCACTTGTGTCCAAAGTCTTAGAAGGTGGATTGATCATGCCTATGAATTTGAGACCCCATTGTGTAAAGGTTGATCTATTTGGATTGGTCAGAGGGGAAGCACTGCCAATTTCTCCTTACCAGTAAAGAAAACACATTCCTTGCATTTTGTGACCCACTTGTGTACATCTGCAAATAGAATAGGCTAAAAGATACCTATCATTATAATATTCATTGTTATAGTCTTGGTAGAGAAGTGTCCACCAGAGAATCCATCGTGAAATTCTGCTAACACTTTTTCAGTCTATGCATCGTCAATACACCTTAATAGCACGCCATCTAGATTCCTTTTGAAGAGAAGACCATCAATCAAAACATAAGGAATATATTGTAACCTCATATGTCTTCTCTTTTCCTTGTTTAAACCAGGAGGGTATATACCCTCGGAAAGGAATGTGATCATCTCCTTCATCCATTCGCACATGCTAGGATCTATATTATGTTCGATTCTACGCACACGGAGATCCTCATCTAGACATAATGAAGTCTCATATTCATTCTATGTATCCTCGTAAGTTTTTACAGAGCGTGCTACCTCTCACCAACGTGGTGGCTTTGATTGTCACATCATACCTCATGATTTTGGTTACCCATCGTGCTCTTTTCTCGCTTATTTTTGTTCCCATGATGAAGTCTTGAACACTTCCATGTGAAACTAGCACCTTAATATGATTTTTGGTAAGCATGCTTTTGAATTTCTTGAGCACATGCATCATGGCGTAGACCTATTTCTCTATGTGATTGTATCTTAATTCATAATCCTTCGAGTTTCTAGATGAATATGGTTTCTCCAACCCTTGTTCATTTTATTGCATAGGAAAGCAAAGAATACTCGCATCAGCGCCATAAGCATAAAGGATGAACTCCTTCAAGTAATCTAGGTTGATGAGTGTTGGCACATAAGCAATCTCTTGTTTGATCTTATTGAAGTTTTCTTTTCCTTCTGCTATCCATCTAAAAGCTATGTCTTTCTTGAGCATGAGGGTGATTGGACTTACTAGTCCTGCAAAGTTAGGAACAAAGCACCTACCAAAGTTGATTTTTCCAAGGAACGACTTCAAGGATTTCTTGTGCGCTGGTAGAGAGAGGGACAGGATGGTTGACATGTGCTCAGGGTCAATTTCTATGTCATCCTTAGAAACTATGTATGGCCCAGAAGCTTGCCCTGTGCCACTGCGAAATTACACTTCTTGGGGTTAAGAAACACCCCAAACTTGTTGCATCTCTCAAAGACTTTCTCCAGGGTGCACCATGTGATCATGTGCTTTACTTTGATAAGACTACAATGTCATCAAGGTAGACCAAGATAAACTCATTAATATATCCTTTGAATGAAATATCCATGGCACGTTGAAATGTTGCACTTTTTTGTTTTACATACCGAAGGGCATCTTCGATATGCATATGTCCCCCACTTGGTTGTAAACATAGTTTTGAATTGATCCTCTTTCTTGACCAAGATATGATTGAAGCTAGAATATCCATCCATCATAAAGAACCTTTACGCACCAGCCATATTCTATAAAATCAACTCCATAGAGGGCAAAGGATAATGATCCTTTAAAGATGCCTTATTCAAGTCTCTAAAATCAATACAAATTCCAATTTCACCATTCTTATTACGCACTGAACTAGATTCGTGACACATGTAGAGTACCCGATGGGAAAAATAATATTTTCCTCAATGATTTTGGATAACTCCTTCTTCATGAGGGGCTCTATCTTTGGATTGACTGGTCTTTGTTTTTATCTAATGGGCTTGATACCAAGATCAAGGTCAATGGAGTGTTGAACAACACTTGGATCAAAACCTTTGAGGTATTCATACTCCCATGAGAATATATCACTGTATTTTTGACACAGAGAGATGAAGGCTTCCTTTTCATTATGCATGCAAGTTTTACTCAAGAGCTTGAGCTCCTTTCTCATGCACAATCGTGACTAGGAAGTAGTCTTCTTGCATGGCACGCATATGTTTTTCTTCACCCTTGAACTCATCATCAGGGATAAACATTTTCTCTAAGGTGACCATCCCTTTAGGAAACTTGTTTGTCTTCAACTATATTATTTGGTCACCATAGGTGTTATACAAGTTAGCTTGCATGCTTAATGAAAACTCAACTTCATTCTCAACGAATCCTGACGATCTCGTGCATCACCTCACAAACACTTTCTAGTTGATGTTATTGTCTGGAATGGATGGTCTAATCACCATATTGATGTGTTAAGTGTTTCCTTTGACAAATTCCTCAAGTAGGAGAGAGCTTTGAACCAAGCGTGGCCATCCGATCAACTTCCTTTTCATCTTGCATGGCACCACCTACAAATATAAAGCATCAAAGCTCTCAAGTTGAGTCCCAAACTCTATGCTTATAAGCTTTGAGAAGCTTATTCTTTTTCATGCACTTCTTGGTGACATGGTGGATAACCAATTCTATATTCCCAAAGATCTGTAGGACCTTAATCTTCTTCTTTTCAGCAATAAGGAGACCATGCACCAACGCCTCGTACTGCCATCACATTGTTACAAAGATGTGAATTGTAACCTCTGTGCAAAAATAATTTATCACCCTAGGAGAAATGATAGCAAATCCTGCTCTCGTGTCATTTTTTCTTTTAGATCCATCAAAGTATAAATTCCATAGACCATAGATCTCTTCACTTTGCTTGAGCACGCGCGACAGCATAACTTCATCTTCAAGAATGCAGTAAGTACCAAGCCTAGTTTCATAAGCCTCCAACTCTTCAGAATATGGATTAAATTTGAGGTGCCTCTCCACCCATTCATAAAGTATTAGATCAAGAATAGAAGTTGGAAGAGGTTTCTCTTCAAATTCTGAAACTTGTTCTTCCTAGATTCAATAGTTGTCTTGGAGAGGGGATGGGACATATGACTCTACATGATAGTAAAATATTGGCTCAAATTGTATGGTAAACCAAGTACCATACCTTGTCTTGAGTAACATATGGGTCCAATCAGAAGACAAGTAACCAACCAATTTAGCAGTAAAATCCCTTGATAGACATAGGAAAACAAAGGAGGTAGGTCAATGATTGACACATCATGAGTTATTGTGAGGCTTGGACATGTATGGATGGTTAACTCAAGGTCCTTGATGATTCCTAGGGTAGTGATAGTTGAACCATCAAGTTGTAGGACTCTTTTTGTCAAGGGGCTATACTTAAGACCTAAGACATCAACAATTTTCTTAGGCATGATAGAAGTACTAGCTCCTGAGTTAATCATGTAGTTATGGACAAGATGTTTTCCTCTGATTAGAGACATATAGAAGGGTGGAATTTTGACAACTCTACTTACTTGCTTCCTCTTCTTGGTAGATATTGAGATGAGAAGCACACGACTTTTGGACAATTGGATAAACACGCAGTGTTGAGCCAAAGCTTCATGTAGCAGGTTGCGCTAAAAGGAATCGTTAGGGCATCCCACATTGTGACATTTATGTTTATCCTTTTCATTTCATCCAAAATTTTGAATGGAAGACCCACTAAGCTATGCATTTGAGGCACAATAATGTCTTTTCTTAATTGTTCCGATGTAGAAACAAGGGCCTTAGGCGGCATAAAGGAATTACCTACCAAAGGAGGGGCACGCACCACTTCAAGAGGATCTTTTTGTGGAGCCTCACAAGTAGGAACTTGAGCATTTTTACTACTAGATACCTTAGCTACTTCCTTTTGATTTTGAGAATCATCTTGTGTTGTTGGAATTAAAACTTGCGCACTAGATTCGAGCATTCTCCTTTTATACCTTGGATTGTCAGCAACCTAGGTGCGCGGTCTACTTGCATCATCTGCAACTTGATTGATTGCGTAAAATTCCTCGGCACCAAAGAATATCAAGTTAGCTTCAAGAGGATCCTTTGGATTTTCTTGGTTCTTAGGCTTATTTGCACTAATTGAAGGCTCATAGTTAGAAAAATTTAGGATCATATAGGCTTGTGTGCACACAACATTGGTGTAGTGATATTGACTATGAGGCATGTTGTAAGGGAAGCGCCACTCTGATTTTTAAGCCATGTTGTTCGAATCGAACAAGTGTCCGACTTGTGTTGGGTGCTGGAAGAGGTGTTGCAGGAGGAATAACTTGCAAAGGCAAGTGTGCATTAGCATGTCATCTATCATTTTGTTGGTTCTACCCATATCTCTAATTTCCATATTGATTCTACCAAGGTTGATTGCTTTGGATTTGTGCTTGATTAGAATTTCCTTTGTAGGCTTGCGCCTACTACTTCTCCAACAATATGACCTTATTGGACAAGTTTCTAATTAAGGCCTTTAATTCTTCATCTTCTTTCTATTGCATTTGAAGAATAGGATGTGGATACAACTGGCCGTGCATGCTCGCACTAAAATAGGGGCAATAGAAGGTTGGGCGCTAGAGACATCTCTGGGAAAAAGGGCGTAGGAGACCTAGGCGCCAACTTACCAACCTAAATAAGACTATTTTCTACTCTTATTGCAATGTTGTATGCAGTAGGTAAGGTTATACCTCCCATGGATTGAATCATGACTGAAATGTCACTATTCAAAGCCCTTATATAGTACAAGAAAGCATGTTGGGTTGTAGGCCTTACCACTTGAGGAATTATGTCCCAAGTATTCTAGAATCTAATGTTAAAATCAGTCATTTACTTGCGAGGCACGCGCTTTGTTGTAGTTAACTACTCCACCAGTGATAGATGATGTGATTTATCTTCAAAGTAATTGCATAGAGCCATTCCAAGCTCATCCCGGTAGCAATAGACATAGGTCTCAAGCCTTGGTACCACTGGAGCACTTTACCTTTGAAAGAGGTTGTAAGTAGCATGATAGCAACATCATCATGTGTGATTAGATAGACAGAGCACACATTGGCCACTTCTTGAATGTGTTCAACAGTGGTGACTTGATTCTCTCCTGTGAATCATGGAATACTCTTGAGCGCGGTTGTTGGCATGTCATGTTGAGCATTGAGATTGAACGGGCTTCCACCAGTGAAGATTGTAAAGTTCCTTAGGGGAGGAGGTGGTTAAAGCGCCATGGTAGGGCGTACTTTTCTATTTTGAAGAGGAGTAGAGTACGTGCGGCGTACTAGCGATGGGCATGCATGTATGGAAGATCTGTTACGCGTGCTTCTTGGTGAAAGATAGAGATATTCAAAGGATCCTTGAGTTACAACACTGTTTGGTATGCACTTTTATCACAAAATGCACTCGGAACTCGCAAAGTAGGAAATTTGAAAATGTTGGGAGTCACCAGATTTGTTTGAAAAATCCTCCAAAGGCTAAAAATACTAAGTCCACACACCAAAACTTAGCAATATGAAATTTAATCTTTCATTGTTGGTCTCACTGTGCATGCCGAAACCGTTGGTCATTCAAACATGCACCTCCTTCTCAAATCCAAGGAAATGAGTTTTTGAGACAACAATGGAACCATCCCCAAGTTGTGGGACTTTGCACACTTGAGACAGATCCTGAGAGAAGGCCGATTCCTCTATATATTTCTATTGCTACTCGCTTTACTCCTAATGCTTGAAGGGAAAACTAACCTCACAATTTCAAGGGACTAGGGATAGAAAGATAACATAAAGGAAAACTAAGCTAAAAGGGAGTTGATAGCACCAAAAAAGAGGGATGAATATTATCTATTCTGAGAGGAAATGATGGGAAAAGTGTCAAGGAGGCTAGACATGCATAAAGACAAACTAGAACACGTTTACATGATCAATCCCATGGAACACAACCAGAAAACCAAGCTATAAGGGATGTAATATGACACAACAAACACACATTATAAAAGGGAGGCGTGAAGAAGAAATATAACACATCAAGATAGAGAATAGCCACAAAATGATGCATCTATTACTTCCAAAGATGCACAAACTATTACAATGGCACAGGCATCTGATATCCTCATGCATGAACCGAATCTAGAGGTCTGCAATTCAAAATACAAAGATATGAAGTCCTTAGAAAAAGTGTAAGGATAAAAATGTCCAACATTAACAATGAGCCTAGCTCTTACATTTATAGATGAATCCATGGAAGAAGAAGAAAAGGAGGGAAAACCCAAATTTGAAATACAACCACCAACAAGAAGCATTCAATGCCTACAAATCCACATGTAAATCTATCAAATGCACTTCCCTAAGTCTATTTGGCATGTTGGAGAAGGAAGGAGGGTAGATCGGATCAAATCTAGTGGTCGGAGCAATCAAATCTACTCATCAATGCCCAGATTGACATTTTCTTATTTCTCACCGCCAAATTCGAAAAGAATTTGAATTTGAATGTCTATCACCGTAGCCTTTGTCAAAGAACTATCAATAAAGACTAGGCGTGCGTCGATAGAATCTATATAGCAAAAGATATGGCTATCGAAGATTGTTAGAGTCATTTGCGCACACACAAGACATGTGGCACGCGTTGATTAACTAAGAAGATGGCCAACTATGCAAATGCTATTTTGTTTTCTTCCATGTGTCACTCATTGATTTGTTGTAAGGATCTGACTCCCTGTTAGTGCACTCTTATAGGTTGCATGTGGCACACTCAAGTCTGACAAATAATGACATGTCACATAATGGTGCAAAGGAGGGTGCAAAAGCATGTGCATAGAAGAATGAGGCATGGGAAAAAGACAAAAGGAAGGCACACACAATCATAAAACACGTGGAGGAAATGGGGCAAACTGGTGAGTAGGAAATATATGGTCAAGGTGTAATTATTACAAAGTAATGTGCATGGCGTGCGAGAGGGCCAAGGACTTAGTTGATTGAAGTAAGTGCAAGGTGCGCGCGCAGGATGAATAACTGCTTGGAAGAAGGAAAATGCACGGAAAATGTGCGCAAGGGAAGAGTGGAACAAAGAGGAAAAGGAAAATGGTAGGGGAAGAACTACATGAGAAAATCACGTAATGTGCGCAAGGAACTTTAGCCAAGGAGATGTGCCAAGTATAAAGCTGGAGTGCGTGCAACCTATAATGAAGATCTCGAGCCAAAAATATGCATGAGTTGTCCAAATAACTAGGAGAGCTATTTGGATAACATGTGCATTAGACACCGTCCCATCTGCATCATTGTCACCCCCTCCTTCTACTAATGTTATGGTACTTTTTGGGGATTTTTCCATACATTGGACATCATAGTACCTTCTCTATAGTCTTTTTATTTCACCAAATAGCCCAAGGTGGGTGGCACATCACTCGGATAGAACCGAGCACTCACCCGAAGCATGCAAGGGTACCAAGTCCCTTTTTTATGGTAGTTTTTTCAAGGAGATAAGATGATCATACAAATATTAAAGAATAAAGCATAACATGAAATACATATAGAACTTAACTATATGCAAGATTAACTAATACAAGAATCAAGATTAAGTTCACCATGCAATAACCAATCACAGATATGTCAACAAATAATATCCATCCACAAGGATCCATTGTATTAATTACTATAAAACATAGAAGTTGAATACATTTATAAGCATACCATTACGAACCACATGTACTTACAAACTAGCAACATGACTCTATTACAATGTATCTCATGTGTTTCCAAACCGTGTAAATCAATACATATTTATAGGTAGTGGGGACTTGCCCTTCACTACTCATGCACTCTCCAAAATAGGCTACATGCTAAGAATAGCCATGTGCCGCTTACAAGACAAATACAAAAGCATGCAAGTACTTCTACTAATAGTTCTTCTATAGATAACTCTAGTTTACATCCTATTATTAGCTCAAAACTATGCATGTCGCTTTATATTCCTTCGCATGAGATCTTCTCCCAAAATAGACCTTGCTTAAACTGCAAGTATTCTTGTTTTAATCTTATCTTCAAAACCTTGCTTGGCCACCACTCCAAGTCCATATTTAGATCCACATCCCAAAACTGGCTAAGTGTTGATCCCTTACACGCAATCCTTTCATGTCTTCCACACGCAAACCATGTCTTCCTAGCACACGTTTCTCCTCCAATGCCTATGTGTGTGCTATCCTATTTCTTGGTAATTAGTCATTTTTCTATGCTCAACATCCCATCTACATCATCGTCACCCCACCCTTCTACTAATGTTATGGTACTTTTTTGGGGGTCTGTCCATACATCGATGTCATACCAACTTCTTCATCTTCTCATGAGCAACCTGCATCAATGCTTCCTCCTTTCACATGCACTCTTTTCATGAATAACTCTTATTGGCAACATATTCCATTTGATCCTACTTTCTTTGATACTATTTGCACACATGATGGTTTGGCTTGGCTCGGATTCACATTAGATGATCTCCTCCCTCTGCCTCATTCTCCTCATCTTTATCATGGGTATGTTGGCATCACTCTTGCTTATGGCCTTCACGTTTTCTACCTATTGATCTTTCCCGCATGTATTTCTCGTACTTATTCACTCACATTTGGGCAATCTTGGCTTGACTACATTGGGGTAACTTTGGATCCTAATCATATTAATATCTCATTTCCCATTCCTTTTGGCCGTATTTCTATTTGTAATGATTCATTTCTTGGATATTCACAAAATATTACTCGTTGGTATGCACATGGTTGTCCACTACCACCTTTTATTGATGAATAATACGCGATGGGCATGTACAATCTATGCAATAATGGTTCTTTACGTGATCAACCTCATACTATTGCTTACCAAGTCTTTGACGCTTCTCCATTTGGCTTCAATCATGACAATGATGATCTCCTAGATGATGTTACTTGATTCTTCTTTACATCATACACTTGGGGGGCATCACACTTATTCCCCCTCCTAGTAGCATTATACGGTGTCTAACATTTCTACTATCATGCTCCGTGCTTTCTATTTCATATTTCTAAGCATTAATCATGCATAACTTGATACACCTCTTATATCATCATCACCCTATGATGCACTCTAGTTCCACAGTTCATACTTGACTGTTGAGGGTCTAAATTTGAAATGAACCTTGCACCATTCTACATTTTATGCTCGCACTTCATGTTCTATCTTTCTAGCAATACACTTTCAAACCATTTCCCGATGACGCACTCTTGGTCTATGGTTCATTCTTGATTGTCGAAGGGTCTTTATAAATGAACCTCATCTCGTGCTCATGCTCATGCTCATGCTCATCCGCTCAAGGGGCACATTGCTACTATCACATTCACATTTCATATCATTTCATCTCATTTATCCATTGCATATGCATATCTTGGTTGCACATTATTCTTTCTTACTTATACTCACATGTACACTTTGCTTACTATGTTAGTCAAATATTTTGTATGTCATTATCTTTTCAATATACACATGCACGTTCACTTGGTCTTTAGTTGTGAATGTAGACTTACTATAGAGCTTTACACATAACATTGATGTTTGGCACTTGTACCTCTTACCACCCATCAAGGATTCTCGAGGGTGTCTATTTTCTTACACACTATAGGTGTTATCGTTCTATTATATGCTACTTCATATTCTTACTAAGACACTACTTGTTCCATTTATACATACACATTTTGATATACTTATTATCTTTCTAACATGCTAATGGGTGCTTCATGTTCATTATTTTCCTTGTAAGAACTATTTGCCACCATGGTTGTCGATACTTTGTTTGATATTGTTTTCCATTGTATTCGATTATTTGTGGGCTTTGCCTATGTCTTGCTTGATCATTTCTTGTATGCTTTTGGATGCTCTGCCCCTTATTTTCTAGCAACATTATGAGTGATGTCTCATGTTTGAAACCCGCTTTTTACAATCTATTTTATCTACACAATTTCTTGTTACAATGTTTTCTACTACATGTTTTGCTTTTCACTTTTTCTTCTAACACATGTTTCTAGCCATATTCTTTGCATGTGCCTTAGTTTCTACCATGAACATTCCCTCCCACCTACAAGGTATCGGTTCAGTCCTCTCATTTGGGCCGCATCCTTCTAGTAACATCACATGTACCCCAAACAAGGGGGCATACATTGGGTGAATCAATCACCCTATACAACACTTAGAGCTTTAGTACATGCCTACACAAAGACATGAACAAAATAGAGTTACAATCTCATAACATCCCGATTCGACTTGAGTCCTCAATATAGTATAGACACTAGCACCCAGATATAGGCATTCGCACCTAAGCACTCCCGACCTTTCTTGAGTGCCTATGACCAAGGCGATTACAATTACTTTCTCATATTATAACAGATTTTTAGCGATTCATAGAGTGGTTTTCATAATATAGGCACAGTCCTCTACTAATCAAAATATATTTTATCTCTTTTTTCTCCTTGAATCAAAATTTTAAAAATGCATAATAAAGTAAGATCACACCATCTGCGGTGATGTATAAATTGGGACCAATCATGGAAAAAGAGTAAAACTAGACCTCTCTCTCTAACACTCTTTTACCATGGCATGAAATCACCCAAAAAATTGGAATTGGTATGAGATCGCCCAAAAAACTTGTTCTTGGTGTGAGATCACCCAAAAACTCGCTCTTGGTATAATATCACCCAAAAACTTGCTCTTCTACAAAGTATTTCAGGACATTTTCTATCCCTTTTTACTCGTCACGGATCAAGTGCACTCATTCCTTTTACTAATTTTTCACATTTTTCATACTTTTACAGAGTTTTCAAAATACATGACTTTGACTACTCTTTCACTCTTCTTTTCAGAGTCTATCTATAATACATGACAAGAAGTAGCTCTTCATTAAGCTACAATAATAGTAGGTACAACATGGTATAACTCATACGCTTCACCCCTAGGGTCACTTCCTATTTTTTAGCTTCCATGCTTCATTTTTTGCTATGTACCTTGGGATATAATATTATAATGTATATGGGTTGATGGAGATGCCGACATGTGGCACACATCCCCTTATCTTATTATATCATTCATTTATGATTTATTATGCTTAGGAGGTTGGCCTCGGTATTTACCATATGTTAGAATTGTATATATAGGGGTTAGAAGGTTGTAGTTGATCATCATATTGAGTATTGGAGTGTTATTGTAAGGTTTGGAGGTTACCCCCTCGAAGTGGTATTGGAGGTTGCCCCCTCGAAGTGGCAAAGCTATTATATGAGAATATTGTCATCATTTTGGTGTTATTTCATGTTATTCTTCTGTATATGTTCTGATTTATACAAGTAATATCCTTACAAGTGGTATCAGAGCAGCGATTTTGGCCAAAATTAGGGCAAAAACCCTAATTTTTTGTTTCAAGTATATCTTGAAGAGGGTATCGAATTTTTTCCCAATTTTTGCAACATAATTTGGAAACACTCTAAGTCAGAATATCTGAAAAATTCAGCTCGATTGGATCTGTTTTTCCGATTTTATTGGTGTTTTAGTTTTTTTCATAAATTCAATTTTCAGAAGCAAATTGTGGTATTTTTATAAAAATTTATATTTTCGGAAAGATCTTGAAATTTCAGTTAGGGTTTGTTCTTTGTGATTTTATCCATCTGCCGCAATATTTTCAGAATTCTGAAAACCCTAGTTTTGTGGATCATGGGGATGGTAGCTTTTTTTTTTGTAGAGATGGCGGGATTGATGCTAGAGAATGGTGGAACAAATTCGGGATAAATTCTCTAAACCATCAGATATTTGGTTATTCAAGTTGTGGATTAGTGGCCCTACACAGATTTTCTTTTCTAAGTTAGAAAAGGAAAAGTCTAATTGGTCTTTGCAGGAACTGGAACAAGTTTTCATGGACAGATGGGCAACAAAAGAAGAAGAAGATGTTGATGATGAAGTCTGCTACACGTGATATGATTTCATATGGTGGTTGGATGATCGAGCTTGGCAAAAAGTGTGCAATAATTTAAAGCACACTCATTATATGGCTTCTTCTTATGTTTCGGGACGAAACATGTCAAAGAGGAGGCAATGCTATGTACTTAGGATATAATATTATAATGTATATGGGTTGATGGAGATGCCGACATGTGGCACACATCCCCTTATCTTATTATATCATTCATTTATGATTTATTATGCTTAGGAGGTCGGCCTCGGTATTTACCATATGTTAGAATGGTATATATAGGGGTTAGAAGGTTGTAGTTGATCATCATATTGAGTATTGGAGTATTATTGTACGGTTTGGAGGTTACCCCTCGAAGTGGTATTGGAGGTTTCCCCCTCGAAGTGGCAAAGCTATTATATGATCGTATTGTCATAATTTTGGTGTTCTTTCATGTTATTCTTCCGTATATGTTCGATTTATACAAGTAATATCCTTACATTTTTATCACTCCATGCTTTCACTTTTCTCTTTGGCATGCTATCACCATCACACTCTACATGGTTATTAGGTACGCATCTCTTATCTACTTTATGTTATCGAGTATTCACTCAAAAACATAAAGTGGGGAAAATATAGACACAAAATCACACACTTAGGTACATTTTTAGGTCCATAAACACATACTTGCATTTATATGATTCCTAAGCGAGAAAACTAGTAATTGACAGAGTTATATTTCATCTTTTTTCTGTCTTTGGTATTTTTTTTTGTCTTTCACACCCTACATCCTAGTCGATACGTTATCACTTTACCTTTTATGAATCTAGACACCAACGCCCAACCAAGACACAAGTGCCCAAGCACCCTCATCCTTCTAGGTGCCCCCGACCTAGTTCTAGCTTACTTGCCCCTTTGGGCCTCTTTTATCTTTTGGGCATCTTATTTTCTTATGGGTCGACCTTTTAGTTGTCAATTATGAAATTCAACCAAAGAAATCATATAAATACAAAGCTATGTGACCAAAATAAATGACCAAGCTCTAAGCATCTATTATCACCACCTAAGGTTGCATCCAAAGGCATTTAAGAGCATCAAAGGCATCCATCTAGCACTCATACAAGGGACAAGGGACTACATTTTCTTGCATACACGCATAGGAGGGGAAGTTCATTTTGTCATCCACACATCTATTTACATTGGTACATCTAGTTATCACCCATTATCACGTGCACTCGCACAAGAGCCTCTTAGGGCATAATTTTGTCACATATGCACAAGAACTACATCGATTCTCGAGATGAAATGTAGTTCTCGGTCGTAAGTTCACTCAATGAGTGACCGCCGAGGTTAGTCCGACTCCCCATATTACATATTTTTTTGGGATTTGATGTAGTTTGAGGGTTTTACAAGTCATCTTCTCTTTGCAGGTTATAGGTGAATTTGATGATCATATAAAAACATAAAGGCAACTAATAACGAAGGTTAACAACCACCTTGTGACACCCGAAAAAACCATATTTTGAGATCCTACATAGTCACATGTGCCTAGTAAAGGTCCATGGTGCCTAAGTGCCCTAGCCCCACTCCGGGAACCTTGGTCCAGGGCTTGTTCGACAGGTTGCGAGAATTTCTGAGCAAATTTGTGATAGTTTTCCTTATGTTTCATCACTTTTCTATTCCAAAACGCTTTAGGATCAAGTGCAAAATTAGATAAGTCTTCCATTCCCTCTCTTGTACTTAGAGTTTTAAATTTCTTTAGCTTATTGCTTGTGTCGAATCTGCACTTCAACATTTATTTATTAAACATGACTATGCAATATATAGGGTTTTACAAATTCAATATTTGTTAAATCAATTATGTGTGTGTGTGTGTGTGTTTATTAATAATTTATTATTCATAGTAACACTTTGATATGTGACTAGTCTTAATGTAATCAAAACAACATCTAATAGCTTAGACAAGTTTTAACGATATTACCAATTCAATGAAAAAATTAAGACAAGAGGTTAAAATGTAATTATAACCATAAATAGTCAATTTGAACACTATAAAAAAATGGTAATGAAAAATATACAATTGTGTGAAATGTTCCTCCTAATTGAATCCCCTTAGTGGCGGTGGAAAGAATTATGTTGAAATCAAATACCATTTTTACTCGAAATATGTATAGACTTTGAATGTTTGGAATAGAATTTGATTATTATCTCTCTCATCTTATTTTGGTCATGTAAATAAACTTATTGCTTGAGTAAAGAAAATGGATGATTTTCTCTCTGCACCTCTCTCTAAACTCGGAAAAATAGTCGAGATCGAAATGTTGGGGAAATAGTAATTTTGTTCTCTTTAAATTATTATTGCAATTTTTGATAGCAATGTTAGATGGGAGGGGTGGGATCCATGCCAACTCTAGTGTTGACCCACGACTTTGCAAGTCATAGTAATGTGCCAAATTTTTAACGAACGATGTTACTTACAAACTTGTATCTATATTAAATTTGTAACTCATATATGTTATTGCAAAGAGAAAAGAAATTGTTACATTTATAAAATGATTATTCATGCCTTCGTATCTTTTGAAAGAAGAAGGAAAATTTCTGTACCGTGTATGAAATTTGTAATGAGCATATAAATTTAACTAGATATTGAACTTCTATAAATTAGTCACACCTAAGCAATTGATTATCTTGGCTATTGTTCCAATTATCTTGTGAAAATTGCTTAATGTATAGTCAAGAGATATAATACTAAATGTACTAAAATGTATTTGTTTCCCTAAACCTCTTCACTTCATCGTCTCCCTTCAATTGAGCTACGACTAACTAGGCAAACCTTACAATCAAACAAAAGAGAGACCTTTGAATTTACTCATGTTGTCGTCTGGCCATATGCATATGAGAGGTCTATGAAGGAGACAACTTCCTTAGTGGGTAACCCTACTTAGGTACCACAGGTATAATAAAAAGTTATCCTTAAGTGTAGTAAATGGTTATGAGTTTGTTGTATTTAGTATCTTGCTTGGAGCTCAATGTTTCCTCATAACATTAATGATCATAATCCTAGAACATCTCAATGGAGAGTTTTGGGTGGGATCTTATAATGTTTTAATAATAATAATCCATGGTATTTATTTGTGAGTTGTTAACCTTGGAGATTACAATTATTTTCTCCTTTAGTGTCGTTAGATAGCTTGATATTGATCATCTAAGTTGAACTATGAAGTCTCCTACAGGGAATTGAACATTATTAGAAAGAAGCAATTGAATAAACTAAAATTGAAATCAACGCATAAATATATTTGTGGTAATTTGTACATGTATCATATTATGAAAGAAATCGGTTGTTGTTACTCACGTGCTTTAAGTGTGTTGTGTTTTAAAAACTATTTTTTCTAGTTTTAGTTGTATTTCTTGGGTTGATTTTTTTAATGTGACACGAACAATCCATTTGGCATAAAGGGTAGCTCCCTAGAAGCCAACATCTAATAAGTATAGACCCCCATATTTTTTGGGCGTAAAAATATTCCCAAGCAATCATATGAAAACCCTTGTCATGCTCTAAGCTAGCCCATTAAAAATCTCTAAGAAATTTCTCAAGTTTTTTGTAAGAATCTTGAGAAGGGGCCCAACAGGAAGAATAGTAAACATGCATGGCCACAAGCACTTTTGAACAAATATGAAATTTACTGTTAATGAGAGAGGCTTTGTGATCCAATATGATTAGTTCTCTACTCAATCCATGACATCTTGTCGATTTGAGAGGGAGTTTCTTAGAATGCAAAAGAGATGCTTAGAAATCGAAGATTTCTCCATGTTGATCCACTTCCATTGAAGAGAGATAACCATGGGGGTGGAGATAGAAAATATTTTTGTAGCATTGTGTATTTTGTCATTGAATGCTTGAACATGAGGTAAGGCAATATATATCCAGTAGCGTGCAACTTTTTAAACATTAACCTCATCTTCAATTAAGGTGAAAAAGGAATCATCTACAAAATTACCATTAATGAGCTAAGGAGGAGGTAACCCCTGGTAGTGTAATACCTTTCATCAAGCCATGTTGAGGGGCATTGGTGAGAAGATAAGAAAATCCTTCCCCACTATCACATATAGAGTAAGAGCCAAAGTAAAACTTTGATGAATAAATTTAAAAAGCACCACAGAGCTTAGAGTAAACGCCATTGACAGAGAGAGATAGCAGAGGCATCGGAGAAAATATGGACACAAAGGTCTTTGATAAAGGTAGGACCAAAAACAAGTGTTTTGAGCATGGCCAAAATAAAGTGTGATTCAATCATGTCATAAGTTTTCTCAAAACAATTTTAGCAAACATGGTCATTGTCATTTGTGATGGTTGATCCCATTCCATACCTTCCGAAATGTAATAATATTATTCAAAATATATTTGCTTCAAATAAACTTGTTTTCTCTAGACTAGTAATTGTGGATAACAGAGTATAAAAATCAATCTACCAAGATAACTAACTTTTCCCACTTTGTAACTTTTTAAAATTATGGTGTATCTCAGTGTCTTATGGCGATGTCGATCTGCTGGGACCGGCCCCGACCCACATCCTAATGTCATTGGCATCTCTCTAGGTGCTCCTTGAGGTTCACTTTAAGACCCCCTCCCCAAAATGATTATAGAACCGGGTGGCGAATCTCCAAAACAGGCTTTCAAAAAATGGTGAAAATCCCGGAAAAATGGATTTATGGAAAAAGTGGTGAAAAGTGGGAAAAAGTGTGCACATGCATGACTGTACATACAAAGCGGGCAATTGCATATATACATCGGGTGACTACATATGTAGAATCTTGATTGCACATGCAGCTACCCACCTATATGTGCAACATGTGTCTCGCATACGCATTCGAGCATCTGGACTCGGATAGAATATGTTGTTGCGTGACTGGGTCACGTTTCTAGCCTCTGATGTTGTTGAAAGAACATATCTCTATGCTCGAAATGTATACTTTATGCAAAAGTAACTAGTGTATTGTGGTGAATATATGTATTTATATGAAATTTATTATAAACACTAGGCAAGCCAACCCCCAAACTAACTTGCTCCCAAGAAATTTTAGGCAAAATGTTGTTCCGGAAGACTCTTAAAAATCACCAAATCCAAATTTTAAAATCCTAAATATTTGTGAATTAGCGAAGAATTGCCACTAAAATTTTCCTTGGTGCTCCCTTTGGGTCCTAGCGAGATGTGACTATTGGGTCTCAAAATCTTCATAGTACGTGAAGCTTCAAACAAAGGTCCTCGATGGGACCACACACTGCATATTCCCGTGATGATTAACGATGTTATTCTCGCGACAAGATATTTGCCGTTGATTGGAAAGCTCGTGGGCCCCATCCCCCTTTAGAGGAGATTAGGAAATGGGTTTGCATTAAATAGGCCCGATGTGGTCCTTTGGAGATTGTTGTGCCACTAAAATTTTCCTTGTGCTCCTTTGGGTCCTAGCGAGATGTGACTATTGGGTCTCAAAAATCTTCATAGTCCATGTGAAGCTTCAAACAAAGGTCCTCGATGGGACCACATCACTTTGCATATTCCCGTGATGATTAACGATGTTATTCTGCAACAAGAGATTTGCCGTTGATTGGAAAGATCGTGGGCCCCGTCCCCCTTTAGAGGAGATTAGGAAATGGGTTTGCATTAAATGGGCCTCGATGTGGTCCTTTGGAGATTGTTGTGCTGCCTAATGGATTTATCCTTTTCACCTACCACCATAAGGAAGTTTTTACATGGGTGTTTTAGGGAGGACCATGGTTTTTTGGTAGAAGAGGTTTCTATCTCAGACAGTGGACTCCAATATTTAATCTACATTGAAACCATGACCCACGCTCCAATCTGGGTTCACCTTCCTAGCCTCCCTCTATATTTTTAGCACGTTGTTGTCATTGAAGGTATTGCTATATCTTTGGGAACTCTTATCGCTTTAGATCAAGCCACTAGAGTGGGTTCTAGATTCATTCATGCAATATTTTTCATTAACGTTGATATTAGTAATCCCTTACCCAACTCCATTGAACTCCACTCAGACTTGGGAACTTGGGTGCATCTGATTAAATATGAATAATACCTTAGAATTGCTCGGTGTGCAAAAGTATAGGTCATAAGGCCTAGGAATGACCATTAAAACCAACCCCAAATTCCAAGCAACATTTGCGTTCACCCAAATACAAAGGTAAATTCATCCCCAAAATATCCAAGGAGGTGAGCACATTCAATCCTTTCGACGCCCTGCTTAAGGAGGGGGAAATCTCTTTAAATGCCTAGCTCTCTAAAACCCCCATCCTCATGCTCCAATTTGTGCAACCTTCGCTGCACTGCTACAACAACTCCACCCCCTATATTTGTGTTATATGAATCTCTACCTTTGTTGAAACAACGCCTTGAGGTGATAACTTCTCCCTCCTTAGAGATCCCTATTGTCTTACTATCTCTTGAGATTTTAACCATTTTCACTACTCCATCGTCCTCCCCCTCGCTTTGTGAGCTTCCCGGCCATCTATCAAAATTGATATCCCCTGTCAAAGTTAGAGGATTTCATCTCTTTAGTCCCTATTATCTCTTTTGGTTTTCCTTAATGGAAGAGAAAGCTTCCTTACCCTCTCCTTTAACTATAATGTCTAGAGAGCTCGGCTTAGTCTCTGAAAAACTAGAAGCAGTTGTAAACAACCTGTGTATTTGGGAAACAAAAAAGGTTCTAGAAGGCCTACCACTCAAGCCAAAAATAGAAAAATAAGCCTCTCAAGATATCGCTCAAGGAACTCATGGGACTCTCACCATGCAGGGTGGAGGTAAAACCAAATCCAAAAATGAATATCTTCTCTTGGAATGTAAAGGAAATTAATTCTATAAAAAAATCCTCAAATGTTTGAGAATAAAATGCTTTCCAGACATTATGATGTTATAGGAAACTAAACTGAAAGAAGATGACTTTCTTAGCCCAGATCTAGCCCAACGCTTCCTATGTATCTCGGGTTTCTACTGGTAACTCAGAGGCATATGTACTTTTGGAATCCCAAAGTCCTTTTCAGAGAATGCATCATCAAAACTCCCCATTTTCTGGGAATATTTTTTCAAGTTGGATTAAGCCTTGGTTGGATTGCGATAAATCTTTATTCTACTAACTGAACAACAACAGGGGAAAATATCTCGAAAGAGCTCATTTGGAATTTCATAAATCCCGCATGCATCTACCTTGGTTAATTTTTGGTGACTTCAATACTCCTCTTTATGCTCCAAAAATTAATGCGGTGCCATTGTTAATGCTAGTAGCACGGATTACTTGGTGGGCTTTATCTTCATGGAGCTTCCTTTACTTGGTCAAATAGAAGGCTTGGGAGCAATCATATACAAATTAAACTGGATAGGATGTTGGGCTCTCTAGACTAGATAGATCACTTCAATGATTTTTACCTTATGGCCCTTCCAAATATTCCACTACTTCTAAATGTTACTCAAATATAAAATTCTAAAATCCTCCTTTTCGATTTGAGTTAGCTTGGCTCCAAAATCATAATTTAGACAAACAAATTGCTTGAGTGGTGGAAGATTGATTTTATGGGCTCAACCATGTATAGATTCACTAAAAAGCTCAACTATGTCAAGAAGCAACTAAAAGCTTACAAAATAAATTATTTTTGGAGACATTAGGAAAAGAAAGGAATAATTATCACTAAATATAATGGAAATCAATGCTAACATTGAGACCAATGATAGAATTCTAGCCCCGCAATAGCAAGAATTATCACTGCTCAGTGATTTCCACAATACCCTTGTTGAGGAAGAGGTTTATCGAGGCGAGAGATTAAGGGAAATCTAGTTACAACAAGGAGATCACAATACAAAAATCTTTCATGTTACAACCACTAAACACAAAACAAGAGACAAGATAAAGGAGCTCCTAATGGTGGATGGCAGATATTTAAATATTGAAGATATCATTGCTATTTAATTGGTCAACTTCTATTCTAGCCTGCTATAAGAAGATGATCCTCCTTATGAGGAAGATATTCATGAAATGTTGCAACATATTCCTAAATTGATTTCTAAGGACATAAACACTAAGCTCACTCAACCCTTTTCTTTAGAGGAAGTTCATAGAGTTGTCTTTGATATGAAGGGAGACAAGTCACCCGGTCTGGATGGCTTTCCTACAATTTTTTTCCAAACTTATTGGCACATCATTGAGTCAAATCTATTTGATGCATTCACTGAATTCCAAAAGAATGATCTCCTCTTAAAAGAATGGAATACAACATCCATGACTCTTGCTCCCAAATCTTTGGGATGTAAATTGGTATAAAATTTCTGACCCATGAGTCTTTGCAATACTTCCTATAAGATAGTCACTAAATTTATGGCCACATGACTTAAACCCTTAATGGATGGATTAATATCATAGTAGTATAATGGATTCATTAGAGGAAGGTTGATTCAAGGTAGGGAGATTATTGTTCATGAAGCTATTCACACACACTTTCATACCTAAAAGGTAGGCATTAACATTAAGATGGACATGCAGAAGGCTTTTGATAGGGTAAGTATGACTTTCCTTCTCGAGTTCTCAAGAAGTTTGGCTTCTGTGGTAAGTGGTGCTCTTGGATGCATAGTTGTATATCTTTTCCTAATTTTTCTATACTAATGAATGGAATACCTAAAGGATACTTCACCACTAACAGGGGAATCAGATAAGGTGACCCTTTATCACCTTTCTTATTTATTCTTATGGCTGACACACTTAGTAGAGAACTCAAGTTACAGCAATAAAAGATCAACCAAAGATAAAGGGTATTACCATCACCTCTAAGATTCATGTTGCTACTCATAGTCAATTCATTGATGATACTCTTTTGTTAGGTGTAGCTTTTGTGATGGAGGCTAATTTTTTTAAAAGAATCTTAGACTCGCTATCAATATGCTTTCAAACAACTTATAAATTTTGCCAAGAGCAACATTACATTTATAAATACCCCCCTGAGTAGACAAAGAAAGATAGCTGCAATATTTAGATGCAACATTATGGACCTCCCATCCTCATACTTGGGCCTTCCTCTTTTTAAAGGATGACAACTTAAAACTCTTTGGAATCCGGTTATCGAAAGATTTAAGAAGAAATTTGCAAGCTAGAAAAGAGCTCTTCTCATTCAAGCTAGTAAGCTATAATTTTTCAAAACTACTCTACAAAGCCTTCTTGTTTACTTTATGTCATTACTAAAAATGCTTTCTTCAGTTGCTTCAACTATTGAGAAAATTCAAAAATAATTCTTATGGTCTAGAGCAGAAGAGTGGAAGAGAATTCATTTGGTTTCTTATATGTGATCTACAAGCCTTCTCCTTTAGGGGGCTGAGATTATGTAGAGTATCTGAAATGAATCTGCTATGTTAACTAAACTAGGGTGGGAGGTTTCCTCCATAGGTAAATCCCCATAGTCTCAAATGTTGATTTCTAAATATCTGCCCTCTCGGATGAATTCTTCTCTCCGATATTAAAAGGGGCTCAAGTGATATGGAACTCTATCGTCAAAGACTCAACCCTTGCTACCGTCTGGCACTAAATGATAGCTAGGTAATGAAAGGCACATTGATTTTTGAAAATATTGGTGGATAAGGGAGAAACCCTTATCTTCTAATCCTTTTGGGATCCTATCAGACATCATCTCATTAGGTTATTTGGAAGAACGGTTAATGGATACATCGACAAATCTAACCTTCTTCCATGCTAGCACTTACCAACCTGAGCAGGTTATAGCTCAAGCCTTGATAACCTCAAGCTCCTGCTTTCTTCACATTACATCTAGTCCTCCCAAAAGAAGATGTTTGCATATGGTCACTTTCTCGCTTGGGAGATTTCTCGGTTAAGGTAACCTATCTCTCAATCCCATGTCATCTAGATTGTCCTCCTCTAAAGAATATCTGGATCCCTCATATTATTCCTAAAATTTTCTTCTTCACTTGGCTGGTCTCTCAAGTTACTTGTTCCTATTTGGAGAAAATCTTAAATGAAGAGATTACCAAGTTGTTGTGTTCTCTCGCCTCAATGCTCTTGAATCCTTCGCCCACCTTCTTTTGCATTGTTTGTTCTCGCACTCTCTTTGGAGCCTCTGTTAAATAGTTTTGGGTCTCATGGGTGTTTCCTTCCTCTCTTTTAGATATCATTCTTCAATGGAAACCCTTTTCTAGCCATCCATTTTTAGCTCTTGTTTGGAAGCTCCTCCTGATACATGTTATGTGGAATATATGGAAAGAGAGGAATAAAAGAATCTTCAAGGAACAATCGCAAGATCTGCAACAAATTTTTTCGATCGTGGTTACTAATTTTAAGGAGAATTTAAATTGTTTCATTTGGAAGCAATACAATCAAAAATCAATATTAATTTGAAGGATCTTGGTACAAGAATCGCGAATTTCCTTGGATCCACCCCATTCCGTCAAGCCTAGATAAAAACTTCTTAGACCCCTCCTCCTATAGGTTGGCTTAAAGTTAATAATGATGGTGTTGCAAAAGGTAATCCGAGAGCCTCTGGGGGAGGAGTGATAATCAGAGATGAACTTAGTCAACCATTGCCTGTAACTGTTGTTAATTTTGGTAGTGGGACCAATCATAGAGTAGAAGCCTTGGAAATTCTCAAAGGGATGGAGTTAGAAATTAAAATTAGAGCAGTCAATCTTATTGTTGAAAGCAACTCCCTTAATATGGTCTGCATGTTAAACTCTAATGATCCAACAACTTGGACTATCAACAACATAATTGTTGATATTCGTAGTATGTATCGCCGAATCTAAAATATATGCTATTAACATATTTATAAAGAAAGAAATCAAGTCACGCTGACCTTGTAGCTAATATGGGGTATCAACAATCAACCAACAGGAGTGGATTGGAAATTTTCTTAGGAACCTTCTCGTGGCTTCACCAATGACTTCCCAAAAGACTATTAATATGATGTTTCTAAATTTGATCATCTTTGTTTTACTTTATCTAGTGTTATAATTATCAATACCCTCGTTTATCCCCCCACCGTCGACTGAAATAATTATGGCGCAATAATTATGACTTTTTGTTATGATGAGACTAAAGCATGGGAGGGGGAGCTCTTAATCATCTTTTGCTTAAAGGAAACTTTTATATATGCCAACGTCCTATCCAATATTCCATCAACACATGTGAGCATTGGGTCGAACGATGCTAAGGATCTGTTTATAAATCCTTTAGCTATTAATTTTGATTCTCTGGTCCTTTTCCTTCTAGTCAATATGGGTAGCTCTCTTCACAGAGTTAAACCTGCTAGCTATGAGGATTTGAAAAATGACACCGATGTTTGAAAACTTCTGCAGTAAAAAGGGGTCACTCCTTTTATAGAGTGGCTCACTAGGCATTCTATTATTGTTTCTAGCAGATCCTTGCAACATTAAAGAAGGGGAAAGTAAAAGTGGGGTAGACACAATTTGAAATCACTACTGAATACATTTCCACCACTACGGGGCTTCCTACTTTGTTAGAGATATATATTTTAAGTAGTCACTTAAAGCGAGAAATGGGGGATTTTTTAAAGAAAAAGGAACATCTCAAAAACTACCAGTCTAGATATGAGAGGGCCTCCTTGCCACCTCCATGGGACAAAGTCACTGAGCAGATAATGAGATATTTCACTCTTGAAGGGAGATAAAATTTAGTTTATTGGCCTCACTCTTCCTTCCGCCCACTTTCAAATAGACAAAAGGTAAATTTAGCAAAAAAATTATTTCAGGTCTACTTGCATTTTTCAATTAAACAAGCTCGTGTTGATGAAGGTCCTCTCCTTCACCAAGGTTTGCTCTATTTGTTGTTTAAAAATGTTGCCTCCCTAAGATTTTAGCATATTTCCCTCCCAAGTCAAGCTCTTCTCGTCGTGGCCTCCATCCTCCTCCTTCTACCCCCTCCTCCTCTCATCACCTTCGTTGTTGCCTTGACCTTCCACCTGGTTCGACTCTAATGTCCAAATTATGGGCCATCGTGAGGCGTAGAATCCTCTCCTCTTGCTTCTCCTCTCCCGACTACCTTCCCCCCCGTCACTTCTCTGGTGATATCTGCTCGCTTACCACCCCTTCTTTCCCCAATCTCTCCACAGGGTTGTTGAGTCGAGTCCCCCGGTGAACAAGACATATCTCAAGTCATGATTATTCTCTCTACTGCATGTACTTAGATTCTCCTCCTCCTCATTTGGATACTTTTATCAATGGGTGTGAAAATTATTTTGACTAAAACTACGAAAGCCCATCTAGATGATACCTCTACTTAGAATGCTACTCGGGATGTCGACATTGTTGTGATAATCCTCAGTGTTTTGAAGAAGCTTAACAGAGCCTTTGCTGTGATTAAAGGATGGAAGGATCATACTGATAATAATTGGGAGCATCTTAAGAATAATTGTAACAAACTCATAAATTTAGCTAAGACTATGGCGAAAAGATTCCTAATGCATCACCGAGGATTTTGCTGAGGTGTTGAAGAATATGATAAATATGTAACCCATGCATGGGCTTTGTCATTTTTTGTTTTTGGACTTTGGTGCTTGTGATATTTACTACTAAATCCAGCCTTATGAGATTTTTGTAAAATGATATGGGTCCTTTCAAAACCCTCAACATTTACCAATTTCCAAAAAAATTGTTGATAACAAAGTGCGAGATACGTAAAATAAAGACTTTAACAATAATTTTATATGAGACATTGACAAATTAATCAACCACTAATTAGAAATAAACTTCAAATCCCCTATCTTAAAAATGAATTTGATGTACCCTTATGAACATGACCATGATATGGCAAATCCCTGCCAAAGTTTATGTATTTAATTAAAAAATAGAAAAAATAATGAATAAAATAGGTGAAATTATTGAGAATGTTATAGGAGGGGTGCTTAAAATTATGAAAGAAGGTTTTTCATAAAAACCTCAAAAATTAATTGTTATCTATATTTCGCCCTAGGTCAAATTGATCACCACGACCCCGTGAAGAAGAAACCAGAGAAATCACGTTCAAATCCTACAATCAGACAATAGAGGGACTCTATAATGGAGTGGCAGGGCCTGCGAAAGATCAAACAACCCATGCAAGAAGAAATTCAAAAAATGGCTCCGTCGAACGAACCCATGCTTCAAATCCAGCAAACAGGTTACAGGTGAGCTCTAAAATGGAATAACAAGGTCGAGGAAGGAGAAAATAGTGTCAAAGAACCAGAGGCTCAAAGGAGAAGAAACAACGAAGGCTCAAAGTCATCGGGCTCTGAAATGATTCAGAACGAGCCCCAAAATTGGCTAAGTATAGAGATTCAGCAGAAGTTGCCAAGTGTCCAAACGATGCACTTCCAAAGATTGAATCCAAAAGGGGGAATTGAACAAGTGTTAGGCCCCCACGTGTCCCGTGCCCAAAGAAGGGCAAAGTAAACAACTAAAAGCCAAAAAGTGAACAGGGTGGGCCTAAAAAGACTAAGTATAGAGATTCAACTAAGCTACCACACGTCAACTTGGCGCATCTCCAAAGGTAAATCCAAAAGTGGAGACCCAAATGAGCGCAGGCTTGCCACGTAGTCCAAGTTGAAAAATGGGACAGAGCGGGCCCAAAATCAACTAAGTATGGAGAACGAGCACCATCTCGCCACGTGTTTAGGGTCCAAAAAGGTAAGAGAGGCCATTGAAAATTCCAAGAGCTTGCGGAGGCTTCCACGTGTCAACCCAATGCTCCTTCAAAGGTAAAATCCTGAGTAGGTTTCTAAATGAGCGCGGAACCTCCACGTGTCCGATTTCAGAAAGGGACAAGGTTAGGGTTTAATAGTCAAAGTAAAGATAGGCCAGCGGAGGGTGCCAAGTATCGGCCTGATGACGCTAATTCAAGAGTTAAATTAGGGGAAGGTTTCCAAACAAGCATCAGGCCTCCACGTGTCCTCGGTCAAATATATGACCCCGCTGAACAAAAGACTTAGCCAAAACATGAAGAAACTAAGTGAGCCATAGAAGAAGCCATGTGTCAGCCTCGACGCAACTTCAAAAGCAAAATACAAAGGTTTCCCTCAGACATGCGCCAGCTCTCCATGTGTCTAGTTTCAAAAAGGGGCCCATTTTGGTAGCTGGTTCCTGCCATTTTATACGGACCCGATTCAAATTTCAAATGGGCATATCTTTTGACTCAGTGCTCGAAATCTGACAAATCTGTCACCATTGGAAAGATCTCAGCCTTGTCTACACCATCGAGATCTAAACCTTTAATTTTGGAGAGGTTAGGTGGGGAAAAATGAAGAAAAATATTCTTGCCATTAATACAGGATCTATTTGCCCCCAACAACTAGATCAGATTTGATCTAATCCGTCGTTCCTCCTCCTTCAGGTGCCGAACAAGTAATTGATGCATACTTGATAGATTTAGAGTGGATTTGCAGGAGGCATTGATGATGGTGGTTGAGCTTCAAAATAGTTTCCCTGTTTCTCTCTCTTTCTTCCCTTTGTGCTAAATCTATAAAAGAAGGGTTGGGGCTCATTGTAAAAGGTTGGACATTTCTGTTTTCGCACCCTCCCTTCTTCTTTTATTCATAGAAGGATTTGTGGAGCTTTTCTAACCTCTCCTTCGGGTTGTAATGCAAGTTTTGCTTCTTGGCCTTCTACCGCAATATCTTTGTATCAACTTCTGAGCAATAAAATATATGTCTGTGGATGATTCTTGACCCTCTCATGTATTTGTTGTTGTCTTTCCAATCTCTTATTGCGGTCTGGTTATCTGTGCATGTTGTTTATATTACATTCATGTGGTCTATGTTAAACTGTAAAACGAGTGTCTAACATTCCTTTGGTGTATCACCTTGTTAGCTTAGGTTTATTTTCTTACATCTCTCTAACCCTGTCTCCTTGGTAGATAGAATAGACTTAGAATAGATCCTCTATAATTTGTTTGTGTACACCTAAACAGAGGGATAGGAACCGACCTCAATCTAGAGAGCTCTCTCAACTCGCAAGGTCCCACACCTTGAGAGATGTTCCATGTTGTGCAATCACACTGAGAGTCTCAACCCATTTGGTTGCAGACATTCATGGGTGCTATGATTTTGCACTAATAGTTTTTACATTCCCATTGGGACGATTCAGCACCTTACCACTTCATCTTAGCAGGTTGGTGTGTTCTTGTTGAGATTTAGCCTTTTGAGGCACATGCAAGCAATCTGGTGACTCCATCTAGTAAAAAACCCTATCTCTAAAGTTGCAGACCTTTTCCATCCACTTCCACCCATTTTCATCCATTTTATTCTTCCACCTCTTTCATTTTCTCCCATTCCATGAAGTTGTGTAATCATTGCTTCATTTCCTTCTTAAAACTCACACTTACAACAACGCAATGCAATTCACCTCCAATGCATTTCCCAACTCCTGTGAATCAACATTATAATCAAATCCAGGACCATTATGCTTACCCATATGAGCAGAGTCAAAGTCAGTTTGGCCATAGAGCTTATCAAGAACAAGGGGGCGCATACAATGGTGACAACTATGTGGAGAATGTTGGTTTACTAGAGAAGATTCAAAAATGGAGGCTGACATGGTTCAGTCAAGGGCCATAGCACAAATGAAGGCATTCAAGATTGGTTGCAGGGACACCTTGTCCATGGGAAGGCCCTTTTCCAAGACATTACAACCCTCAGGAGAAGCTTGACTTCATGGTTGAAATGATACCTCAGCTTACATAGTGGATTGAAGATATTGAGGCTTATGAGCTGGACACAAGACAACCTTATCAATGGGTAAGTATATCACCGGCGCCTTGTCCTTCATTTTCTCTTTCTCAATCTTTATCATTTCAAATGATCAAGAGTCAAGCCCTCTTGCTTGCCTCAAGTGTTGATTTCCTTTCTCCATCTCCTAGTCTTCCATCCCATTTCAATTCTTCTCCCTTTTCCTTCCCAAATAGTCATTCCCTCCAAAGAAACAAGAAGTTCCACCTCCCTCTCCACCACAAACAATAGCAAAACTAGTTGAACCCCAACCTGCCACTCCTCTTGCTTCCCCAAATCCATGTTGGGGAGATGAAAATCAAACAACCAGCCAAGGGCAACAAGAAGAGGAACCCAATAGAGAAGAAATGACAGACAATCCAAAGAGTTGGGCTGCTAAATTTGGGTTTACAAAGATCCCCTTGATGGTTAAGCCAATAGAGAAGGTCAAGGTTGAAGAGCTAGTGGTGGTTGAGGCTGAGTTTGCAGCAGAGAAGGAACAAAAACAAAAGGAAGAAGATCAACAACCTATTTTCTTTGAATACAATGTCCCTAATGGCACTTTGTCTGAAGAGGATGTTGATCTGATCCAAGTTACACAACTAGTTGAGGAGGAAGAACAATCAGCTCCAAGTCCCATTGAAGAGGAGAAGATGGGAGAAATCAAATCAGTGTTGAAGCCACTCAATGAAGAAAGCATCATTGAAGATCCTTTGCTTTCATTTCAAGGGCCTGATTTGATTGATAATTCCATGATGGAGGAGGACCATATAATTTTAGAGGCTCCAAGCATAGAGCAGGCTACAGAAAGAACCTTCAGTTCTTCCTCCCACTTCATCCCCTTCAAGCTCTAATGTTGAAGAAGAGTTTGAACTTTCAAACTTCATGTTTGAGGAAGAGGGGAACCATGGTGAGCAAGTTTCAGATCAGGAGGACACCATGGAGGAGGTAGAGCACTGTAGCAGAAAACAAGGAGGCAAATGTTTGTCGAGACTTGAAAGATTGCTTTAGTGAAGAGGAGCCTGAGGAGATCACATCATTTTCTCCTCTTCCATCCATCTTCCAAGCATATAAGCCTGCTGCCATGAAGGAGGACATTCAAGGACAACAACCTACACTTCATAACAGCTCTCTGAGACCAAGGTTGGAAGATATGATTCTTCCATGTTCTTCACAAGAGAAGGAAGAAGAACAACCAGCTCTAAGTCCAATTAAAGAGGAGCATATGGAGGTGACCAAGAAAAATTCAAAGGCACTGAATCATGAGCCGGTTGCACAAGAAAGTACAGACCCCTCTCCCTTTCAACCTCTCTAAAAGTCTGATTTTTTGGAAGATCCTAAACTCACTAGCTTCATGTTTGAAGATGAGGCTTCATATGGTGAAAATAATGAAGATTTTAAGATCACCATGCAAAAGGGAGAGACCTTGTTATAGTAGGACAATAAAGAGTTTGATTTCCTATCAGACTCAAAATAATGTTTTGATAAGAAGGAGCTAGTTGAAATTGTAATCTTTTCTCCCCATCATTCATTCTTCAATCACAAGAACCTATTGCCATGGAAGAGAACGTGCAAGCACAACCTGTAGTTTGCAACATGCCTCCTAAATCAAAGTTGGAAGATTTTGATCTTCCAAAAGTCACACTTGCTTTGTAGAGGAAGAGAAAGAGTATGAGGCTATCATTCCTCCCACACCATCCATCCATGAGGGTCAGTAAGAAGGCTCCATTCTTGGAGTTAAAGTTCAGAACCATGGGAAGATTCAAAGGACCAGACCTTGCCCAATCAGATACTTGGCTTCATTGGAGCAAAGGGAGAAGCCAAAACCATTCATGCCTACTTCAGGGCATGAGGATGAGTATCAAAGCACCAAGGGGCACCATCAACACCTCTAGGAGTCCAATGCAAATCAGCTCGAGGGTATTTTCCATTAATGGTGATACCTTGCTGATATGGGTGGAGGATCGACCTAAAGTCATTTTTTTCACTCATACAAGTAGCCAATTTTAGTGTCAAATCATTTACATGATCGCCCTCTTGAGAAAGGAAGCTACTTCTCCCTGCCAGGTTGTAGGCTTTGTTTAACCTTTTCTTTCTCTCGGTTGGTGTAAGGGTAGGAGTAGATTTTGTTTTTCGTAGAAGAAGGGCTTGATACACTCTGCATGTCTCATTTGAGGCATGTATGATTTTGTCTTTGTACATAAGTTTTGCTCGTATTGCTCCATAGCTACTGAGGTCAGGCCCTTCACTATTTATGGTAGAAGACTCATAGTTTCTTGTAATGTGATTCTGCAAATTTAAAAATAAAACAAATACATAGCAACTAAAGAACATTTTCAAGACAGTCCGTTTGGGGACAGATGAAAGCCCCGGTCAAAACAATTTTCTACTCTCAGAAGCCTTGTTTCAATATTTCTTATGAAAATTGAGAGTGCAAATGGTTGGGCTCGTGGATCAGAGGAAAGATTAGTATCAGGCCATCATTCTTGACTCCATGCCTAATGGATATAATAAGGCAACTGATCCCTTCATCTAAAGTGGATGCCCCTGCGAGTCACCAAATTGTTATCCAAAGTCAAATGGTTGGGCTCGTGGATCGGAGGAAAGATCGTGTCGAGGCCATCATTCTTGACTCCATGCCCAATGGATATAAAAAGGCAAGCCGATCCCTTCATCTAGCAGGTGGATGCCCCTACGAGTCACAAAATTGTTATCCATATTTTTCCCTTGGGTAAAATTGATCAGCCACGACCCTGCACAAAAGAAACTAGAGAAATCACGTTCAAATCCTATAATCAGGCAACATAGGAACTCTACAATGTAGTGACAAGGCCTGCAAAAGATCAAACGACCCCGTGTAAGAAGAAATTCAAAAAACAGCTCCGTCAAACGAACTCATGCTTCAAATCCAAGAGCAAACGAGGTTGTGGCGTAGCTCTAAAATGGAATAGCAAGGTCGAGGAATGAGAAAATAGTGTCAAAGAACCAAATGCTCAAGGAGAATAAACAATGAAGGCTCGAAGTTGTCGGGCTCAAATGATACGAGAATGAGCCCTAAATTTGGCTAAGTATAGAGATTCAGTGGAAGTTGCCAAGTGTCCAAACACACTTCTAAATATTGAATCCAAAAGGGCAGACTCAAACAAGAGCTAGGCCCCCATGTGTCCCAGGCCTAAAGAAGGGTAGAGTCAATAACTAAAAGCCAAAAAAGTGGACATGGTGGGCCTAAAAAGACTAAGTATGGAGAGATTCACCGGAATCTACCACACATCATCTTGGCGCATCTCCAATGGTAAATCCAAAAGCGGAGACCCAAATGAGCGCGGCTCGCCACCTAGTCCAAGTTGAAAAATAAGACAGAGCGGGCCCAAAATCGACTAAGTATGGAGAATGAGCGCCAGCTCGCCACATGTTCAGGGTTCGAAAAGGTAAGAGAGGTCGTTGAAAAGTCCAAGAGCTTGTAGAGGCTTCCACATGTCAACCCGATGCTCCTTCAAAGGTAAAATCCTGAGTGGGTTTCCAAATGAGTGCGGAGCCTCCACACGTCCTGGTTTCATAAAGGGACAAGGTCGGGTTGAATATTCAAAGTAGAGACAAGCCAGCAGAGGGTGCCAAGTGTTAGCACAGTACTAATTCAAGAGTAAAATTGGGGAAGGTTTCTAAACAAGTGTCAGGCCTTCGCGTGTCCCCGGTCAAATATATGACCCTACTAGACTAAAAGACTTAGCCAAAACATGAAGAAACTGAGTGAGCCGTGGAAGAAGCCACGTGTCAGCCCGACGCAACTTCAAAAGCAAAATACAAAGGCTACCCTCAGACATGTGCCAGCCCTCCACGTGTCCGGTTTCAAAAAGGGGCCCGTTTTGGTAGCTGGTTCCCACCATTTTGTACAGACCCGATTCAAATTTCAAATGGGCATATCTTTTGACTTAGTGCTCAAAATCGACAAATGCACCGTTGGAAAGATCTCAGCCTCGTCTATGCCATGGAGATCTAAAACTTTAATTTTGGAGAGGTTAGGTGGGAAAAAAATGAAGAAACGTCTTCGTGTCATTAATACATGATCTATTTGCCCCAACAACTAGATCTGGATTTGATCCGATCCATTGTTCCTCCTCCATCAAGGCACCAAACAAGTAATTGATGTAGACACAACAGATTTGGAGTGGATTTGCAGGGAGGCATTGATGATGGTGGTTGAGCTTTGAACTAGTTTTCCCACTTCTCTCTCCTTCTTCCCTTTGTGTTGAATCTATAAAAGAAGGGTCGAGGCTCATTGTAAAAGGTTGGATGTTTCTATTTTACACCCTCCCTTCTTCTTTTGTTCATATAAGGATTTGTGGAGCTTTATTAACCTCTCCTTTTGGTTGTAATGCAAGTTTTGTTTCTTGGCCATTTTTATATACTTTGTATCAACTCCCGAGCAATAAACTATACGTATGTGGATGATTCTCAACCCTCTTATGTATTCGTTGTTGTCTTTCCAATCTCTTATTGTGATCTAGTTATATGTACATGTTATTTGTATTACATTCATGTGGTCTGTGTTAAACTACAAAATGAGTTTCTAACATTCCTTTAGTGTATCACCTCGTTAGCTTATGTTTATTTTCTTGCATCTTTCTAACCCTGTCTCCTTGGTAGATAGAATAGACTTATAATATATCCTCTAAAATTTGTTTGTGTACACCCAAACAAAGGGATAGGTAACAACCTCAATCCGGAGAGCTCTCTCAACTCACAAGGTCCCAAACCTCGAGAGATGCTCAATGTTGTGCAATCACACCGAGAGTCTTAACCCATCTGGTTGTAGACATTTAGGGGTATTGTGATTCTACACTAACAAATTGAATTGATGTAAACTAGCAATCGTACATAGAGTGTACAATGGAAACGATGAAGGGCATGAATTGAAAATTGAGGCTATCAAACAATCTTTATTTTTATCTACCTAACTTTCACTGGGATTACATCATAAATTCAAATATTGAGAAGATGCAAATTAGCCTTGCCAAGTATCTGCAAGCTAGACATAGAAATAATTGCCTTCCCTCCAAAAGAGAACCATTTATAAATCTGAATTTCTTTAATGAAAGTCTTGTAGAATGAATAGAACTTCAACAAAGCAATGTTGATGATGGGATGTTATTAGAATCATATTTCCCCTAAAAGCATTGAGATGTAACGTTTAGATATTAGTAAACTAGATACTTCTTCTCTATATTGTAGTGCTAAGTATTGGTACATATTTTCCCACAACTAACCAATTTGTAGTATGATCAATTGCATATTTTTCCAAAAGATACATTACAACTGTCAAGATGCAAAGTATTCATACGAAGAATCAACTCATGACATTGTAAAGCATGACTTAATGCAACACAACATAAATTGCATGAAATTCACTTCTATTATTAAAATATGAGTTCATTATCATAAAGAAGAAACAACAAAAGTATGGATCAAAAACGTATTACACATTTTTGAAACATTTACAACATGCAAGTGTCCATTAGCTTGACAAGGTATGGTTCACAAGAAAAATTCAAGGTTCAAAAAACTTGTGTTGGGCTCAGCCAAACTTGTAATTATGCATCTGACTTCTGGTGGCACCTTGGACATTACAAAGATGCATATCCTAATAGTAACACATATATTTTTTATTTCCTAAAAATGAAAAACTTCTAGCCAATCCAAATCGAATAATGGAACCTTATTTAAATAACAACAAAACACAGGATATTGATTGGAGACATCACGAGAAGAAGTAGTTATTTATTTCAATAGTTCAAGTCTATAGTCAAACCATTCCAGAAGCTATAGATTTGTTGACCTTGTCCTCCACGTTGTCATTCCCTATTCATTCTCCTCATCTCATGCTCTGTGAAATGTTTCATGGAGTTTCAACAATCTTTTGACATGCAAGATAATGTTACTTTGTGATTCATTATGATAGATTATATGAAGAAGGCGGAGTGAAGAGATCATTCCAATGAAACCAATCTCCAAGCCTCATCACGAGATACAAAAATCTTCTTCTAATCCTTATTCATCTAGAGGCCTTGATAAATTCGCCATACTCAATGATGAGCTCTTTACAAGAAGAG
Source organism: Taxus wallichiana var. yunnanensis (assembly GCA_018340775.1). NCBI lineage: Eukaryota > Viridiplantae > Streptophyta > Pinopsida > Cupressales > Taxaceae > Taxus > Taxus wallichiana. The sequence continues at coordinate 507,145,503 of CM031235.1, forward strand.
CATATGTATCTACGAAAACAGTACACCTGCAGAGGCCATACCGAAGTTTTCTAATTTGAGTAGAGCATTGGTACCTATAGCGCAAGTAAAAGATCTCAGCTTATACTAGATCCATGTGAGATTAATAGTTTGAAATCTCACATGCTTGAACCAAAGTATATTACCTTTTGTTTACTTTCTTTGTTTTTTATATTTGGAGGTGTAAGACTATATAGGTCTCCTTAAAAATCGATTCCTGTATTTTCCAAATTGCTTTTGAGTTCAGTTGGCGATATAGATGAGTGCCGACTATGCCTTTGCATGCAACTATGGAAAGCAATAGAATTCTAAAATTCTAAAAACATGCCACCAACCACATGAACCACAAATCATGCCACAAAAAGCTAAAGAAACACCATATTATTATTATGGGGACCTCTAACTTTCCAATAGACAAACCATCCCCTAACAAATCTCCTTGAAATTTGCACACCCAATCCAATCATTTCAATCAAATTAATTTCCAAACTTTAGGGTAGAAGAAGTATTTTCCACGTGGCATGTTATTATTGATCATGAGAAAAATTGTTTCCAACTAATAGAGAATAATTGTGCACTTATAGAAAAATCAATTGATGACAAGGGAAAAAAATAAATTTATTTGATCAAAACTATAGTTGTAGACACCTAAAAACACACCCACAAACAAATTTCTTGATCTGGGAGGTTGTTTCAACAACTTTCATATATTTCCCAGATTACAAAAATTCCCCAATCAGATGATCCTCCCTTGTTAATGTGAAAAATCAGAAATATGAGTTCCATGTTTTCAATTGAGTTTAGTCACCCAAACTTAGCCTTCAACAAAATGTTCTTCAAAGCATCCTTAAGGCAATATCATTATTTTATTTCTCTCTTCATCATTGTATTTCTTCTCTATCTCTTGGAGGCCATTAACACATCCTAGAGCTCAACTCAAGTGCATCACTTGCAACTTTCTCCTCTTAGCTGTCATCACCTTTACAACCTCATCTATTAGCACCCCAGACATCAAGAATCCTTTCCTCAGTCTTTGGAGATTGATCACACATCCAAGAGTTTATTCAACACCAGCAGTCTTCCCTTCTCAATGCATCTAAACATCCAACAAATCAAGCACAACCTTTGGGCATCCACAACCTTCTCCTATCTAGTAACATCATCCTTTCAGTTCTTATTTATCAATTAGAATCAGGTAAGTACCTTTCATTTACATCATTGTCTTAATCATTTATCATTTAACAACTTTTATCAATCATGTCTCGGCCCTTTATCAAACTATACATATTTTGCAGTAATCGCTGACAATTCCCCCAATCATCGGTGATCCTTGTCTGCCAAGTCATTTATCACAAAAATTGTCTTTTTGATATCTAGAGCTCAATCCTAACCATTACTCTACCTTTACAAGTGTCCATCAAGTCCCATCAAGCTCCTCTGAGCCATCTACAGTGTGTTATCATTTATCTAGATCAAACACATTATCTCGATTACCTTTGTGAGAGCATATTTGTCGACATCATTGCTCCTTTGAGCCATAGTGTGATTCCTCGATTCCCTTTGGACTAGGAACAACCATCGAGACTAGCATATAGCCTCAAATCGTGTCAGTCCCTTTGCCTTTGCATTATTGGTTATATCGTCTTTATCATTTTACTTTATCATTATTGGATTAATTTCTTGAATGTGGATTGACATCCTTATAAGGAAGTCCATTGAATTCGAGGACTGGCCTTTGCCAAGCAATCCACCATATATCTATCTAATCCCATCTTTTTCTTAGTGTCTTTGAGTGTAATTTTCTTTGTAGGAAAGGAGCTTGTACACATCTTTCACGGAGTGCAACATCAAACATCGTCAATCAACATCTACGGGTATCACTAAACCCCGCATCTTTTGAGGTTGGTATATTTCTATTTTCTTGCTTAGTTAATTCAAGTTGAAGAGTAGGAATATTTCGAACATTCTAACATGCCTTGTGGGACACCCTAAGTCCCTTATTTCATTACTTCATTTCATCAAAATATCATATTTTTCAAATCTAGTTTTTCTGTTTAGTAATCGCTAGCGATTTGTTCAATCGCCAGAAATAGGGTGAATCACAATCGCTTGATAATTACCGAAATTTTTCGAACAATTTCTATTACTTTGCAATTTTCCTTTTAATCACTTTTTTCTATTGTGTTTTCTATTTCTGCTAACATGGTTTTATAGGTTGTTGTCTCTTGAGGCTTTGCTTGCTAGATTACTATTGGAAAAAATTGCAAAAAATTAAAAAGGGAAGTGTTTATCACGATGAGTCCTAATTCTTTTTGCTTTCTATATTGCATTTTGGTTGTCTGTTCTTGTCATCAAAATCAATATGTCATTTTGGGCTTAAAATGAACAATTGCATTCTTCTTGATCACATAGTTTTAATTAGGAAATTTAATTGATTGCATTCACTTTATCTTTCCCCCACACACAACCAAATCACTCAAAACATCAAACACACATTTAACAAATTATTCCTAGGTGATAACTATTGGGATTTCATCACCCAATACGGAAAACCGACTTGGTGTTCTGGCCGAGTATAAAAATTATCTGTCGGTATATTGGCCAAGCACCCGACTCCCTTATTATTGCGGGACCATGAAGTGAGGGGGTAAGCCCCAATACTAAGCCTCATACCGATAACAAGATAGATTCAGCCTCACGTACCTTTGGGTATATCGAGGAATCTAACCTTAAACATCACCTAAAACCAGCCTTAGAACGGCCATATCATTAGGTTCCCTCTAAGCCTCTTCTTCCACATCTAAATTTTAATCAAGATAATTAAAATTCTTTTGCTTGACTTGTTTGTTACATTTGTATCTCTCTTAGGACTTTGTTGTATCATTTTTAGTTGACTATCATTTAATATGGAACAATCCTATACATCAATATATTCTTTTTCCCCTTATGCTTCATTTTTACAATCATCTTCCATTGCTTCATCCACAAAATCTAATCCTTCCCAGTCTTATTAGCCTATCATGACCCACTTACCTCCTTTTAGTTTTGGTATGCTCCTCAACCATCTACACCATCTTTTCATCCTTATGGAGTTTATACCTTTCAGCCAATCATACAACCCTATAACAACCCCATCTAACTAACCTATGATTATCCTTCACAACCAAAGTTACTTCCAAACTATCACTCCTCATCCCAAGTCAAGTGCATCCCATCAAGTAGTCCTTTCCACATCCCTTCCTTCATCACAAACTTAGTAGAAACTTAACATCCCTCATCTTTTATCCAATCAACCTATCTTGACTTCAATACCTCTCTCTATACCTCAAACATCCCAAACTCATACACACATACCTACTCAAGCCCAATCAACCCCTCTCATCCAACAACAATATCATATTAAAAAAATCCACATCTCCCCACATCCCTTTATCACAACCTACTTTATAAACAATATCCTCTCAATCTATTCCTTATCAAACTCCACATCAATCCCATCCACAAAAAACCATCCTACTCCACATTTTTATCAATCAAATCAATCACATGTTAATTCCTTCGCATCTAATCCTATAAACAATCCCTTGAAGGGTTTGTTAAATAGATTAGACAAATTGAAGCCACTACCAAGGGAACCAAACATGTCCTCAATTATGATGTGGTTTGTAATGAACCCATTCATCCATTTGTACCATATAAATCATATCCTCTCGCATTGGGAATTACCTGAGTTTACTATGTTCCATGGTACAAAGGACCCTCAACAACACATACTATCTTTCAGACACTTGTGTTATCTCATCATCCACGGTCAAGATCTCATACTTAGAACCTTTCCTATGTCACTAGCGAGACTTGCCTTGGACTGGTATAACTCTCTCCCTCAACACTCTTTTCTCTCTTTCACTCAGCTAGCCTTGTTATGCCTCGATCATTTTTCTATAAAAGTTACTCCTAAAATCACTATCTTTGACCTTTCTACCATCAAATAATCGAAATGAATCCTTGTTAACTTTGTCACTAGGTACCAAAGCAATATCAATCAATTAACTTTCTCATTGCCTCAATCGAAATGATTGAGTTGTTTACTTGATCATGTTCTCGTCACATTTCATCCATTCTCTAGGTCCACACATTCCAGACCTTTGATGAAGCCTTCACTATGGCCAAAAATTAGAAATACAATCCCTTGAAGAAGGACATCTCGATCCTCAATCTCCACATGTTCCATATGATTCCCCTAGGTCTTCTTATGAGTTAGACGAAACTACCACACATGAAGACATTACTTTCCTTTCTGACCGAACACCCTCTATATATTAAGTCCATATAGATATTGTGTATACTTCTAATCATATCGTCAACACTATTACATGTGATCTTCCTCATAAGGAGACCATTTCATCACCAATGCTTCCCCTTGAAAACTCAGAGCCCCTAGATCCTCTTCTTGATAATCCTCGCACAATAATGTTACCCTGTCTATGGTCCAATCATCTATTACCTCCTTGTAACCCTTAAAATCCACCTTGGAAAATGTTACTAATGAGGCATTCATCATCAAATATCTTGACATCCAACAATTTTTTAAACTAATCAAAGAATTGGGCAGCTCACATACACATAATCCACCTCAATCATGTCTAGAAACAACATCTCCCTCATCCAAATCAGACCCAATCCTATCCCCAAATACTCACTTACCATCTAGTCTGGAACCTTGTCTTGAATCAAACACTATACAATCAAATACCATCACATCCACGACCTCATCTTTGTCATCCAACGTGTGACCTTCTCCTCTATCCAAAGAAAACATTACAAAATCAAAACCCATCACATCCACATACATACCCTCATCCTCGCCATCTGATGTAAAACCCCTTCCTTTACCTAAATTTAACATTACAAAATCAAAACATACATCATCTAAAGTTTCAAACTTACTCATCCCATTTTAGGACCACATCCTCTATCACAATCCAAACCTATCAGATCTACAAAGATCACCCTTACCGTCTATTTTGGGCCCCCATCCTCTATCTCAATATCACATCACATAGTCATACCCTATCCATCCCTCCTCATCTATATTGGGACCTCATCCATCATCTGATTATATCAATCACACATCATATTATCCTTCTTATCAACCTCAAAACATTCCTATGATGTTTCAACGTTATACGACATCCATGATTCCACCCCTATTCAAAAATAAAATGAATTCTTCTAAGCATTCTCGTAAATCAAAAATCCAAATCAAAATTCATTAATCCAAACCCTCCAAAAGGAATTACATTGACATCCTTGAGATACTTATGTATGCCTCTCTTATCACATTACCACCCATCAAAACACCTAACCCACATACACAAAAACCCACATAGTATGATCAAAACAAAACCTACGTATATCATAGAGGCTCGTGCCATAACACGAAAATTTGTAAAGCGTTGAAAGTCATAATCCAATGAATCTTCCTCGTCGGTGACCTTCACCTGAGAAGAAGACCATCCTACGCCATCTTCAATATCGCTACACCTTCATCCTCATTAGTATCCTAACCTACATCTACAAGACAGAGGGGCATCCTCAATCTTGTATTAACCAAATTTTACCATACGTATCTTCAACACCTTCCATTGAAGGTCCTTCAATCATGCCAATATCGAAACCTTCCCTTAAAGGTCCTTCAATATCATTAATTTCCACACCTTCCCTTGAATGTTTCCTAGTCTCATCGAGTATCTACACCCAATTCAGCGACGGTGTCCTCATCGACATCTACAAGACCAATGGGTCCCTCTTAATTAGATATCAATAATACATTTTCATATGTCTTCTCATCACCTTCTATTAAAAACCCCTCATCTCAAATCTCTATGGTTCATCCACCTATACAAACCTAAAATCGTCATATATGACAAAATGGTGAAACCAAAGCTTCGTCATCTACCTCTCCTCATCAATCATCCTCTCATACCTCATCTACATTTTCAATGACTCCTTTTTCAAAGGCTCCTTTATTTACCATATACTCAATCAATCAACATCAAAACTTCCATCATCCTAATATGAAAGTTGTCATTCCTTTCAACGCATGTCATCTCTATCCATAATGTCATGCTAGGGGGACTCCTCTCTATTGAGACTTCAAAAGTCTTACCTTACATATTCCCCTAACACATCTTTATCAAACCTATCCTCTCAATCCAATCAAATATCACTACTCTGGAAAGGAGTAAACGTGGAAAGTTTTCCTCTAACTGGATTGGTCCATATAGCATGGGTCAACCTTTGAATGCCTTACACTTACGACCTTTCTATTGTTAACACATTGACTGTCATGATAGTAGTCACATCAAATATCTTATTCCACCATCAACCAATCATTTTATCATCATAATGATTTGAAAGCATGTGGTCTTCCGTCACTATCCTCACAAACCTTAAAGATGAGCACCACGACTCTGTTCATTACATCTTTCACATGGACAAGTTCCTCCTTAGTAGGAACCTCACAATCATTACACTCATCAACCTTGTCTACAAACCAAAGACATGTCTTGGGGCACACGTGTAGTCTGTGTACACATTTCTTCTCCCCTCCTTGAAACAGTCTATTAGGGTCTTGCCCTCAGCTCAAATTAAAATTTAAAAATATCTATGGATGCACCTTATCAAAAATAATAGATTGATCCCTCGAAGGAAAACTATTTCAGAATATCAAAATCATATTGTAAAAAAGTAGATTGATCCTCGAAGGATAAATACCAATACAAAATCATAGACCGGTTCCTCAAAGGACGACTATCTTGTAAAGTCAAAAATAAAAATGTAGACCATACCTTTGAATGATGGCTACCTATGTAATAAGGATTCCCGTATCGATCAACCTTCAAAAAGTCAAAAATCAAAAACATCCTAGGAAAGCTTCCCACATTGATCAACTTTCCCATCAAAGCAAACTTCCCACATTGATCAGTTTACATCAGAATAAATGTATAGCTAGGGCATTTCCCTATGAAACTATTGAAAGGATAACCTACTCTCCCACACAACCTACATATGTCAACCCTTCTCATGTTCTAGGAAGGTATACATTTCACTTTCATCTATATCCAAGATCCTACATGTGACTACTCATTGTTAGTCATGTGTTAACATTCGTTGTAAAGGCCAAAAGTGCAAACACCCTGTTGATTCCCATCACGTATGTATCAAATCCAACATAAAGAAATCATTCCATGTCTTATTCTTGTCCATGATTAAGGCACATTTTGATAAACATTAAGTCACTTTAAAATCACTGACACATCACATCAAAAACATCCATCATCTATCAGACACAAAATCAACATCCGTATAATCATGATCACATCTCAATATATATCATCACAATACAATCAATAATCATAAATCAATCATATCAGAGTCTCAAGAACCTTGTGTATCACAAGTCTACATAAAAACATTACATCTACTTAGTAAAATCGACGTTTGTTAATTGGTTGCCTCCTCGAGTGTGTTACTTCCTTGACCACCTTCAAGACCCCCATCTAGTCCTCAAAAGCCCACCCTTCTGGAAACATCAAATTTTTGGTCCCTTGACCTCATCAAACCATCATCTTTTACGTTGTTAAAGTCATATGTATATAGGAAATTAACCCTTTAGTTCCCCTATCACTTGACTTCTTGTCTCGTAAGTCCACCTTTGTGGCAACATAATTCATTGGTCCTTTAACCTTGTCAAAACATCCATTTTCATCGTTAAGTCATATGTCTATAGGACATGAACCCTTTGGTTCCCCTATCACTTGATTTTATGACGACATTTATCTTATTTCTCTACCTTGTCTTGGGACATTATTCCATCATCCCTCATCCTTGTATCTTTTCATCTTTCTCTTCCAACTAGTGATTGATTCCCTTTTAGGTCATTAATCCCTAGTTTGAGGGGGAGCACCTCATCATATAATTTTGCATCATTCATCTATCACATCTTGTTTTTGTCTTGTGGCTTGTCTCAAAACCACTCAACAAAAAGGGGCAAAATGTGAGCACCTCATCATATAATTTTGCATCATTCATCTATCACATCTTGTTTTTGTCTTGTGGCTTGTCTCAAAGTCACTCAACAAAAAGGGGCGAAATATAGACACCTAAAATTAGCACCGCTAATTCCCATGTCCACGTCCGCTAGCACCCCTTTCATTATCACATCACTATCACATTATACATTAAATTTAGTATCACATCACTATCCTCTTATACATTAATCCATTACTATCATATTTTACATTAAATCCTAATCCTAAGTATTATTCCCCTCATCATATTTATTCCCTCGTAAATATTCTTCTACAACTACTAAATCCTATTTTATCCTCTCCTAAACCATCCTTAACCACCTAGAATCTTCTTAAAACCAAAACTAAATCAAAATCAAATCATATCTAACTAAATCTAAATCAAATCATATCTAAAATAAATCAAAATCAAATCATATCTAAACCTATTCAAATCAAATCATATCTAGCCTTATTTGGAAGTAGTTTCAACCATTCTCCACCACAAACCACCTGCAAACTAAATTAGATAAGGCCAAAAATGAAATATATAACCTCTCAACCATTTAACAACATTCCCAACCCGTATAACCACTTGTAAACCTAATTAGATAAATCCAAAACAAAATCATTAATTCCCTAACCATCCAACAATATCCTTGATCTACATAATCATTTTCCAACACACCCACAAACAAATTGCTCGATCTGGGAGGTTGTTTCAACAACTTTCCTATATTTCCGGATCACCGACAATTCCCACAATCACCGAAGATTCTCCCCGTTGTGAAACTATATAAATACAAGTTCCAAGGCTTTAATCAAGTTTTGTCACCCAAACTTAGCCTTCGATAGAACGTTCTTCAAAGCATACTTAAGGCAATATCATTATTTTATTTCTCTCTTCATCACCGTATTGCTTCTCTATCTCTTGATACCATTAACACATCCTGAGCTCAACCAAGTATCACTTGCAACTTTCTCCTCTTGAATTTCATCACCTTTGCGAAATCATCTATTAGCACCCCAAACATTAAGAATCCTTTCCTCGCCTTTGAGATTGATCACACATCTAGGACTTGATTCAGCACCAACAGTCTTCCCTTCTCAATGCATCTAAACATCCAGCAAATCAAACACAACCTTTGGGCATCCACAACCTTCTCTTATCTGGTAACATCATCCTTTTAGTCTTATTCATCAATTGGAATAAGGTAAGTACCTTTCATTTACATCATTGTCTTAATCGCTCATTTAACAACTTTTATCAATCTTGTCTTAGCCCTTTATCAAACTATACATGTTATGCAAGAATCATCGACGATTCCCCCAATCGTTGCAATCCTTGTCTGTCACAGTCATTTATCACAACAACTTGTCTTTATGATATCTAGAGCTCAATCATGACCATTACTATGCCTTTACAAGCGTCATCAAGTCCCATCAACCTCCTCTGAGCCATCTACAACTTTTTAACATTTATCTAGATCAAACACATTATCTCGCTTACCTTTGTGAGAGCATATCCGTCTACATCATTGCTCCTTTGAGCCATACTGTGATTCCGATTCCCTTTGATCAAGAACAACCATCGAGACAAGATATAGCTTCGGGTTATGTTAATCCCTTTGCCTTTGCATTATTGGTTATATCATTTGTTATCATTTTACTTTATCATTATCAGATTAATTTCTTGACGCGGATTGACATCCTCGCAATGAAGTCTCCTGTGACTTCCGAGGACCGCCTTTCGCTAAGCAATATGCCATATATCTATCTAATCCCATCTTTTTCTTAGTGTCTTTTAGCACATGTTTCTTTGCAAGAAAGGAGCTTGCACACATCTTTTACGGAGCGCAACATCGAACATCGTTAATCAACATCTACGGGTGTCACTAAAACCCATGTCTTCTAAGATCGGTATATTTCTATTTTATTGCTTAGTTAATTCAAGTCAAGAGTAGGAATATTTTTGAACAATAGTTCAAAAGAGAAAATAGTGAAATATTCTTGAATAGCTTGTTGTTGAAAGTCACTCAAATTTATTAAAGAGAGTCTTTATTGTTGCAAAGGGATATGATCAACAACTTCCTTTTCTCTTTTTCGTGACGAGGGCTCCTTTGCAAATGCGCAGCTTTGCTCCATTAGTGGAGAGAACTCACGACCATGCATTGCGCAAAATCGACATCAACAAATCGAGATAGATTAGCACCAGATTAACATCATCCTGTAAATTGAATTGACTAATTAAATGGTAATAGAAAAAGACAAAATTAAGATTATTAGGGCAACATGCAACAACTTCACTTCTTTAGAAAGATCAGAAATTTGTTTATATAGACCAGAGACTGTAATTCAAACCCAAAGGGAGATTAATGTGTAGTTTTAATACATAATTCCACTATGAATCTGACGTAATTAGTCTATTTGGCATCTTGGGGATATCTAAAACCCACATTTCATCATCTTGCACCGCCCAAGATCTGCTATAAGTGCTGAAGAAAATGAATGAGTCTTGAATACATTATTATTTTTATTTACGTTTTACTATCAAGGACCATACTTATATTGATTTGAAGATGGTAAGTCTCTAGATTTAAATACTAGCCCACACCTATTTGGACACCCAGATTCAAAGTTTGGATATTGGAAAAATTCTCCAGAAGGTTGATGTACACGTAAAAATCCCCATTACCCCAGAATACACTTAATCAAAAGAAGAAACACCATATCCCCCGCCAAGAGTAAAAGCCCAATGATCTCATCTTTGTATACTTGACAGGGATTGACCTGCTCATATTCGATAGTGATGAGGAGTAAAATTTACCACAAAGTTTCTAGAGTAAAAATTTATTTTCAGCTGATGAATCTCGGGGTCAATGCTAACTTCATTTATTAGAATGCCCAAACTCAAAGCTTGGTTGTGGAGAAATTCCCGAAGGGATTACCCACTAGTAAGGTGAGGTAAGCAATCCCCATGACCCAAAGATTATACCTTCTAGTCATCACAATAGTTTCACTTTTGTGCACGGGGAAAATGGGATTTGCCCACGGTATAGAAAAGCCTCTGAAACTTTCCCCACTAAGATCTAATCAAAATGCACAATTTCCAGGAGAATATAACATGAAACATAATGGATTCTAGATAGATGCTTCAAAAAGGAGAACACGTGGAAGTAACCTTAAAAATCCATGAATTCAAGATTATTGGACGTTAATCTAAATTTAGGCACGTAGATCCTTACACACAAATTTTTCAAAATGTGTGTTGATTGCCATTAGATTTAACAAATGAGAGAAATTACCTGTATTGAACATGTCAACATGAAGATGAGGATAATGGTTGGATTGTTGTTGATCGATTCTCTCTACCCAAATCCAAGTCCCAATGCATTTTGATATTCCTGCCACTCTTGTTAAAACTCAAAAACATGAGAGAAAATAATCATGAGATAACTTTTATTGTTCTCAGTAATCCAAATTGGTCTCTAGCACTTATTAGTGGGTATTTGTGTTTTAGATGGTTGTTTCGCTTTTTTTGTCCTGCCTAAAAAGAAGCATATATGTGACATATAGGGTCACACTTTATATCATTTGCATTGTTTTTGGTTGTATCCACAAACCCTAAAAAGAACAAGTTTTCCGAGCTTCCTAATCCATTACAAACAAATGTTTTTCAAATTCTATAAATTACAAAATAATTCTTTAAAACATGCAAGAAAGGAGATATTAAAACTTGATGGTTCCAAATCGGACATCACAATGTTTGAAGGATACTGTGCTCAGCACCGCCATTGTTTTCTTAAGTGAAACGAAGAGGATAATAGAGCTAAAGACGTGATCTAGTGAAAATCGACTTCACAAAGAGATTTAAATAAAATCAATAGAATTCGAAATTCTATAAACATGCCACCAACCACATGAACCACAAATCATGCCACAAAAAGCTAAATAAACACCATATTATTATTATGGGGACTTCCAACCGTCCAATAGACAAACCACCCTAACAAATCGTCTTGAAATTTGCACACCCAATCTAATCATTTCAATCAAATTAATTTCCAAACTTTAGGGTAGAAGAAGTATTTTCCACGTGGCTTGTTATTACCGATCAAAAATCTATTTCAACTAATATAGAATAATCGGCACGTATAGAAAAATCAATTAATGACAAGGGAAAAATTAAATTTATTTGATCGAAACTATAGTTCAAAAGAGAATAGTGGAAATAAAGGGATAACTAATATTCTACAAATTTAATGCAAAACATTATAAAACACATGAAATATTACAAATGACACATTGTTATTGAATAACGTAAAAAGATTAATGATCTTGGTGGAGACTATAATAAATTGGAATAAAAACTTCCCCATACGTAGGTAGATGAAAAAACTCATTACCAACCATATTACAAAAAGTTAAAATAAAAAGTTGCCACTAATAGGTACAAAGCGAGAGGGCGGATAATTTCAAGGGGTTAAATTTGACGGCCACCTATGCCTATCAAACAATTTTTGGGTGACGGTAATTTTTGAATATTGCCTTTCAAAAACACAAAATGAGGTTATTTTTATTAATTGTTTTATATTTATTATATCTTTTTAAATATATGTTTACATATATTTTTATAATTTATATACAAATCTATATAGAAATTGACGGTCATATTTTAAATATGCAAGTCACGTGTGACGGTTAGATAAGATATTTACAAGTATTTTACGTCTAAAATCACAAAAACGTCTAAACGGCCGTCAAATTTAACCCTTAGCGGAGATGAATGCTGATCTCGGCAAAATGTCCCAAATTTCCACATTCCCCATCGGGAATTTAACTCGTTCGTTCATCCCTTGCAAGCAGGTACATGAAAGCAAGTAAGACATTTATTCCTTCACGCTGCGTGCATGGGTGGCAAGTGGGAAGTGGAAATTGGCACCCTCCCTCAACAATTACAAACCCTAGCAGTGTTGGTGAGTGTGTGGATGAATATCGATAGAGATATAAGGATGAAGAAGAGAGTGGGTATTGGTACTGGTACCGGTATCGGTTCTGGTTCTGGTTCTGTTTCTGGATCTTCTAGTTATCATATGAATATGAATATGCATTTACATTTACATCATGTACGGCCTCTCAAGGTTGGGCTGCTCTTAATAGCCCTCGCATTTATTTTGGTGATGGTGAAGCTGCTGCCACAATTCAGAATTGCGCCGCAGCTAAACCGGAATCAACCTCAAATATACTCGGGAAAAGCCAAGGTTGCCTTTCTCTTTCTCGCCAGACATCGCCTTCATCTGGACTTCATGTGGCACCATTTTTTCGCGGTACACACGTCAACCTTATGCTTTCTATGTACTCACTCTACTAAATTTCTCGTATTTGAAAAATAGTCGGGTTTTAATTTTAAGAAGCTGCTAAATTGAGAATGCTACCACCGATCTCCCTTAGTCTTAATGAAATCACGCCGACTCAACTTTTCCTTGACGTAAAGGGAAATAGGTTGAGATTGCTACCATTACTCTGTTCGAAAAAACAGAATTTTCTAACATCGTAGTAAAGCTTTTTCTCTACTTTCGTCTTTTGTTTTTTGGATTTTAACATGCGATATGCTTCATCTGCAAGGACGAAAATCTATTTTGTTAGTCTACTACATCAAACACATTGGATTACTTTTCTGGAGAGGAGAGCATTTTGGTCTGAAAAGATGGTACAGTGATCCTTAATGATAGCAAATATTTCTAAAATATAGGATGGTTTTGTGCAGGGCGCGAAGGAACCTAATTTTTCAATTTTCATCCATTCACGGCCAGGGTTTGCATATAATCAGAACACAACAACATGCACATTTTTCTACGGAAGGCAAATTAGTGACAGCATACGGGTCTGTAAGTTTGTTAATTTGTGATTTTAATTGAATTTGATGACTGAATGAGCCATATCGGAATTGCATTTTAGTAGTGGTGAATTATTGACATTTTCATCATGGCCGTTTCCTAGATCGTGCCAAATTTATGGAACAGGGCAGCAATGCGATATTTAGTCTTTGTTTGCGCAGCATTCAAATACTACTGAAAACACACATTTGAAAGTCATTTATGCTTCGATACATCTTTGGATTTGGTTGACTAATGTTTTTCTGATGCAGGTAGGTTGGGGAGAAGCCAGTATGATAGAAGCAGAGCGTATTTTACTTAGGAAAGCACTTGAGGATCCAGCCAACCAGAGATTCATTTTGGTGTCTGATAGGTGCCTTTTTTGTTCTCTCTCTTCGCTAGCAAACCCTTTTAAAATGGCATTTGTCACATGTAAGATTGCTTTGATCCATTAAATCCACTAATGAATATTATTGAAACATTTAAATAACGTTGACAAAAATCAAAGCTGTAGAATTGTGAAATTGGAAATCAAGTAACTATATTATATATTCTTCTACATTGAATATAACAAAAACCGTAACCTAATGACTGATTAATGTTTGGATTGTTTTGCAATGGTGCACACACCACTTGAAGCCATTCATAGATTTCAGCTGCATGTGACAACCTGATTGCTTTATTGCAATCATTGGTCATCTAGTCTGGATTCATCTCACAGTATTGTTTATCTCTTTTGATCACTGCATAGAAAACAATATAAATTTTCACCATTGATTAATATTTCATACTTTTGTTGCAGAATCTTGTATAGATCTGTTTGTATTTGGGTAGACTGTATGGCGGTTCTAATGGGTTAGCTGTCTATATTATCCTAATTTAATTTTACACGAGGCATTCTATATTTTTGTTTTTGAATCAATGAAATTAAAATTTTAAAGCAATCATAACAAAACCAGAGCCAATTGCTTTGAACGGGAGGGTGTTGATTCATTGATAGATTAAGGAGGGGGAGGAGGGTCTTTAGGCACTTGTGCCATTTGAATTTAAGCTCAAGAGGCCAAGAGAAAGGAGGCTGATGGGGAGGGACGGCCTTTAAGCTCTATACCACTTCTAGGTTTGGGGTCGAGGGTGTGATCAGGATCCTATGAGGTCTGGGGGACAACATTCTAGGCAAGAACCTAGATGTGTTGTTTGTGCAATTGGAAGCAATGTTGAAGAAGGCAAAATAGAGAAATAATAGAACTGGAACAGTAAATGTTTTTATATATCTGTGTGTTTTGTACATGGCATACTCTTGTGAGATGGATGGCTGCATGACATACCCTTGAGAAAGGTGTATGGCTGCATAGCATGCTCATGTGAGAGAGATATGGCTGCTTATCCTCTATTATCTGGTTGATCGGGTTGTGCATGGCTTTTGTCTCTTGTGAAGATGTATAGCTGCATGGCATACTTCCCCATGAGAGATGTGTGGTTGCTTACCTTGTGCTATGTTGCATGGCTTTCTTCCCCATGAGAGATCTTGTTACCTTGTGCTGTCTTCTATGTGACATAAATGGATATGATACGATGGATACATGTGCAACAAGGCTGGGAATGAAGATTCACGTGATTAGTAAGGGATCAACACTTTCTAACTGATTTACCTCGGTTGTTGTTGTCGCTCAAGTTGCACCCTTGCTAAAACTAGGTTCTAGCACCTCAGTGAAACATGGGATGATCTCTCAATGTGGACTTGATTGTATGAGATCACCCTTCGGAGAAGGCCGACTTCCTCTACCTATCTATTCTAACACTAACACTACTCCTAAGCTAAGCCTATCCTAAGAATTCCAAGGGACCAGGGTTGAGAGAGAGAAATGCATGAAATAAAACTAAGCTAAAAGATCGGTGATGGTGCCATAACAGAAAGGGGACCTCTCTCTGTGAGGGGAAGAATAGGAAGGAAAACACAGGGTAAGAGGGTAGATACATGCCACAGATCAACACTATGTAAATCACTCCATTCCACGCATTTTAGACACAAAAATGGAAACATGCAAGTATAACCCACACACGATATGCCAAAAACGAACAAACAAGTAAGAGACACATTAAAACAAGTAGAGGGTAGATACAAATCAAAACATGAGATTTTATTGATCCAAAGTATACACAGTCCATTATTTTAGTGGGGAATGGCATTGAGCGCATTACATGTGACCAAATTAGAGGTTTGCAACTCGTGAAAGATCGACCACTGTTTTGACATGGTGATTTTGCAGTTGGGAGAGGGATCCTTGTACAATTATTAATGAGTTGCTTTTTATAGAGAAAGAAGAGAAGAGAAAAGGAGAAGATCAAATTGTGCGAATGAAGAGGGCCAACCACCAAGGACCAATCGTCATTGATTCAATAGGCTAGGTATGGGTGCCCCATTTTAGTTAAATTACATGTCGTCGGATCGCTAATGCAAGAAGACGCGTTGTTCAACATTAAATTCTCGGTTGTTGTAGTGGTTGAGCACCGGTTTAAACTAGATGCAACTTTGTTGGTTTGGCAGATTTTGATGATCCTCTACATTTTATTCTATCTTCCGCGACTGTTGTGATCCGCGGCTGTTGTGATCCACGACCTTGTTCTTTGTTTTCATGGTCTTTCGCGGCTTTAGAACTTTTGTTGTGATCTCGTGGCCTTGTGCCCATCCTTCTCTTGATCCGCAATCATAGTTTAACTTGCCGTGATCTTTTGTGGCTTTCTGTTTGGTTGATGAACTTTTGGTGACCCGCACTTTATCTTTGACTTCCGCCTTGATCTGCACCGCCGTATAGCCTTTAGTCTTTGGACCGCAGACTTTGTTTCGCCTTGTTTCGTGGATGGCCATTCCTTTGTTCCGCGGGTTCCTTTGATATGCGATTTTCTTTGTTTCGTAGAACCTGTCAACTTGTGTGACATTTTTCCTTGTTGCGTGGACTTTCTTCGCTCCACAACTTTTAGTTTATTTCGCGAACTTTCTTTGTTCTGTGACTTTTCTTATACTTCACTCGCTTTGCTCTGCAGCCTTCCAACTTTGCGCACTTGCCTATCGCGAACCTTTTATCACCTATGCGCTCAATTTTTCTTCTCCGTAATGCTGCGAATTCCTAAGCCTTTGTTCCACAACATATTTCCTCGCCACTGTAATCCTTTGTTCCATGACTTTACCCACTTCGTAGAACACTAAGTTCCAAATTTCCGCGGAACACCGAGTTTCTCGGTTCCCGTGGCTTTTCAAACAAAAAGCGCTCAAGTCCTTGACTTGAATGAAGTTGTCAAAATTGCATGGGTTCTATTTTGGACAACAATTCCTATGAGATTACAAATGACCATTCAATGCCTACATCCCTCGGGGGTCGAATGGTTGATAGATATACATGACAAGAAGACAATTACATAAGGAGGCATTTCAAATTTTGCAATGGATGATGGTTAGCCTTCCCGTAGGTTTGGCGCATCCGACCTCTATATGTTTGGTGTGTTAACAAGTGTGCGGGCCTAACACATGCTTTGAAAGTGATGTTTGTAGGCCCCCACTGGGGTCGAATGATTGATAAATATACATGACAAGAAGGCAATTACATAAGGAGGTGTTTCATCTTGTAATGGATGATGGTTCGACTTCTTGTAGGTATGGCGGTTTGACATACATATGTTTGGTGTGTTGACAAGTGTGTAGGTCCAACGCACACATGTTGTGAAAGTGATGTTTGCGTCATGGCGCGGCTTTGGAAAATCTCCACGTGGCGCTTGTGTAGTGTTGGGTGTTCTGCGGCATGGCGCGCGAGGTGTCCACATGGTGGATGTGCAAGTGAATGATCTCGCGACATGTTGTGAGGTGGTGTGATGTCCATTCAACGCAAGTGCATAGTTCGGAGGCTCTGTGGCATGGTGTGAGGCATCCACATGGTGGTTGCACAAGCTAGATTATTTGTGGCATATCGTGAATCAGAATCTAGGAGTCAATGCAAAGGCAAAGAGACGAATGGGGTGATCATTTTGTTCCACCTCTTAATGAGGTATGATATTACCGCTTTGAAAACATTCTGTAGTGGCCCACAAGTCTATAATTGGCTATAATGAGGCTTCCACATGTTTTTTTCCCCTTTGCCAATAGGGTGGTGTAGAGCTTCTCATAACCCGACCCTTTGTACCCTTTTGACGCCTTTTTGATCGCTTTCACCATATCTTATTCTTACCAATATGGCGACCTAACAACATCAATGACAAACTAGTTGCATATGCACATTTCATAATGAATCGCTTTAAATAGCATTGCCCTTTTAGGGCATAGTGCAACCGCATTGATCAAAGGGCGCTTCTTTCATCTTTCCATCTATTAGAAATGTTGGAAACTCCCGTTGTGGCCTACAAGTCTATAATTGGTTGCAATGAGGCTTACACATTTTTTTCCTTCGCAACCGGGTGGTGCAAAACATCTCATAACTTGGCCCGTGTACCTTTTGTGGTCTCGTTGATCGCTTTCACCATATCTTGCCAATATGGTGACTTGACAACATTGAATGACAGATCATTTGCATACACACATCTTACAATGTGCTCATCCATGATATCCCTACACTCATTTTGAAAGGACCTTTCTAGCAGTCCTTTTGTCTTCTTTTGTGAATGAAGGTAATCCTCATCTTGCATGGAGGTAGACATCACAAATGAATGTATGAGGACCAAAATTGGGGATCCATTACTAGATGGGGCAACAATTGGTGTCGTTTATCAAGATGGAAGTTCCTTTTGTTGACAATGAATGACCTGCTTTCATGGAAAAGGCTACTTTTGCATCTTCTTGTTCTTTGATATACTCCAAAACTTTTCTTTGTAGGCATCCCTACATTCTTCCTTCCCTTGCAAATTCTAACAGCATGACCTGATATTGCACACAAGTGGGATTTCACCCGATTATATAAACCTCTAAACACATCATTGCAATCATGACTTCTCCAAACAAAACATGTACTATTTGGAAGCTTCTCTAGTATCATGACATGCCTCCACAACGGTGAATTCAGATCAAATTCTTTGAACAAGGATTGGCCAGAGGAGGTGGAACTTGTTGCCATTGTAGTAGTATTCTTTTTGAGTCTTTAGTTGTGCCTACAAGTTTAAAAACCAACACCATAAGCAAAGAAAACAATGGTTAAACCCTAGGCCCTAGGGCATAGCATGTATGTATTGTAAAATAATTTAATAAATAGAAAAATGGTTTAAAATTTTAAAATGAAAACAATAAAACATCAAAACAAGTATGAAGTATGTGAAAGATTGAAAACAAAATGAGAACAAAGAAATAAAATAAAACTTGAAAATTAAAACCTTACCTTACCTTAAGTGAATAATCCAAGAATTCTCCTTTCAAGCTCTTCAATCACCTTGGTAGCAAATGGGCACTTGTACTAGCTTAGGAAAATGATAGCAATGCTTGTTGATGAAGTATCAAATCTAAATGAGCAAAATGAGAGCTTAGAGAGGCAAGTATGCAATGAGGGAATGAGAGGTAAGTTGCTTTGCTTTTATGTATTGTTTTTGTGTTTTTCTTTTTTTTTTATACAATCTTTCTCATTTTTAAGGTTTCATATGTGTTTTAAAAAAAAAAACTTTATGCTTAAAAAGTTGAAAAATAAAAGTTGTTTGGGCCTGGAAATGGGCAGGGTATGACCGAGACAGTGTGGGTATGCCTGTAGATGTACTTGGATGTACCCCTACCATCTTGGCCATACATTGGCTATTTTTGGAGTACGTTTTCGGGCTGCAGTGGTACCGGTTATGTTTCGTACCCGTCCCAGACCCTTTGAGGGTGTCATACCGGTATGTTCAACTTCTGATTTTTTCGAGCTTGGACTGATTTGTTTTTACTTTCTACCACTACTCTGTTCTGGGAAGACTGATTTTGTGTGTTATTTGATTCCACAAAAACTTGAACTGTGTTTCTGAACTCTTAAGCTGATTTCAGATCTTTGAAGGCTTTTCCATACAAGTTTTAATGATGTTGAATTGGTTTTGCATGGTTAGGAATGACTCGTCGGGTTATAGGCTATTTGGATGACTTGTGTGTGGGCCTTGACAAACCTTTTCTATGTATTTGGATGTACCCCTACTGTCTTGGTCCTACCATGGCTATTTTTCGGTGCGTTTTCGGGCCGTAGTGGTACCGGTTATGTTTCGTACCCATACCAGGCCCTTTGAGGGTGTCATACAAGTATGTGCGACTTCTGATTTTTCTCAAACTTGGACCGATTTGCTTTTACTTTCGACAATTACTCTGTTCTGGGCAGATTGATTTTGTGTATTATTTGATTCCACAAAAACTTGGACAGTGTTTCTGAACTCTTAAGCTGATTTCAGATCTTTGAAGGCTTCCATACAAGTTTTAATGATGTCAAATTGGTTTTGCATGGATAGGAATGACTCATCGGATTATGGGCTATTTGGATGACTTGTGTGTGGACCTTGACAAACCTTTATGTACTTGGATGGACATCCTTGTCCCAATGAACAGACTTCTCTGAATCTTGAATGGCTGTGTGGGGTGTCCACACTGCGACCCTTCCTTGCACGGGCTCCTTCTGCTTTGCATGGGCTCCTTCTACTTTGCACGGTCCACACACAAACTTGGATGAACTTTACTCTTTGTGCAGCTGGATGACCATGCTTTTGCTTTTTTTTCCCCACGATTGATTCTTCTTTCTCGTCCTATAGCACTTGGTTTTCAATGGACCTTCTTACGCCTCCAACTTGTCCTTCGACTTGCCTGGACAAATTTCTTTTTGGGGACCTAAAGTTTTGTCTTTATTAATTTTATTATTGTGCAAATTCATGTGTAACGGGTTGGTAAAATATGTGTAAGGGGGTAGGATGTGTAAGGGGTTAAGGGGGCAATTTGGAGTAGATGCAAATATGAGGTACATGTATTGGGGAATGGGAGTTAGGCATTGCACAGGATATAGAATCAGTAAATTATTAAATGAAACAACCCAATTTCTAACCTAGAAAATATGCTATATATATATTTTCTCTCTTCTGGAAACATTCCATTGAATTTGATGCACATCGAGTTACATTTATGATTGACTAAGCTCAATTTAATGTCAGTTCTTTGCGGATTTCAAGGAGCTTCAGTTTCGCTCCAAGTACGATGTTCTGCAATTTACTTTTCCTAGTTATCACTAATCAGCATTTATCAACATGAATGCCTCATTTATAACATGATTATTTTTACCTAAATTAATAGCACATGCCACGCTCCACATAATCTTCAATCCATGAATTAAATTAATTCAAATTTGTCATTTAATTTAAACTAGGTAGATAGTACGATACGGGATCTGATAGGCCAGTACGCTGACTTTTTCTGGGGCTTGTTAATGACTGTACAAAAAATATATAAAATATAGCCAAATATGCAAAATTAACCATACAACATGCAAAGTAAACAAAATAAGCTAAATAACCACAACATATTGATAATTCAATACCAAATATCATGATATTCATCAGTCAACCATAGAACAGGTACATTGTGTAAATGGTACATTGTAAACACAAAAATCAAGACAAATCAGCATATTCATTACATTAGCAAAAGGATGGAATTTGAATCCTAAGCAATCGAAAATATTAAGGTGTGAGAGCAAATGTGCAATGAAAGTGAAGTATGCAACGTGAAGTGAGCATTGCACATACGGGATATAGAATAAATTATTAAATGAAACAACCCCATTTTAATCTAGAAAAATATGCTATATGTATGCATATTCTCTCTGTTTTGAAAACATTCCATTGAATTTGATGCACATGGAGTTACATTTATGATTGGTTAAGCTCAATTTGATGTCAGCTCTTAGCCTATTTCAAGGAGCTTCAATTGTGTTTCAAGTATGATGTTGTTGTGCAATTTACTTTTCCTAGTTGTCACCAATCAACATTTATCAACACGAATGCCTTGTTTATAACATGATTACTTTTACCTAAATCAATAGCACATGTCATGTTCCACATGTTATCTTCAATCCATGAATTGAAATAATTCAAATCTTATTTAATTTAAGCCATATTACCCAAGTCTCGGGGACAGGGGTACGGAGGGACGGCAAAAAATTTCCCAAATTTTGGGGACGGCAGGGGACAGCTTTTAAAATAATACATAAAAATTAATATTTCAATATTTTAACTTTTTTCAATGACATTTAGGGATTTAAATTGTATTTAATGTATTTTAGGTACTTTCAAGATTATAATTTGATGTTCTTGGTAAAAATAACATCTTTTTAAAGTAAAAACATCAGAAAACTTTTGAAAGATTTAAAAAAAATTGGGGACGTCCCCTCCAAGTCCCCGAAACGTTCGGGACGTCTGGGATGTCACCAAAATCTAGGGGACGTGTCCCCGCGTAACACTGATTTAAGCTAGGTAGCCAGTATGGGGACCCGATATGCAGGTATGCCATTTTTTTCCGGGCCTTGGTTACAGCTGTACAAAAAATATAGCCAAATAAGCAAAATTAACCATATAATATGCAAAGTAAAGAAAATAATCTAAATAGCAACAAAACATATCAAATGTCATGATATTCATAAGTCGAACTTAGAACAAGTACACTGTGCAAATGTTACAATGTATACACAAAATTCAAGGTAATCCAGCATATTCATTATATTAGCAAAAGGATGGAGTTTCAGCCCTAAGCAACTGAAAATCTTAAGGTGAGAGAGCAAATGTGCAATGAGAGGTAAGTATGCAATGTGAGGTAAATGTGTTGTTTAAAAAGAGTTTGGGAGTGTCTTTTAGGGTTTAGGATGTTTTTTAAATATTATTTCAACTTCTTTTGACTTTTTATATATATATATATATATATATATATATATTTTTTTCAAAAGAATGTTTTCTTGGGTTGGGTGTGTTGAGGGTTTGTTCTTGGTAGCATATGCAAAGAGAAGAAAGAATTCAGAGAAGGCTGAATGCACACTCAAACAAGTGTGACAGCATTTATTATATAGGAAGAGGTGGTTACAGATTGGTTGAACAGTTACCAACCGAATAACAACTAAATAACTACATTATATGCTATATAATGCTCTATATTTTAACAGTTCTGGGTACGCTGTGGGTTCGCACAGTATATGGCAGAATATACCTGGGTAAAGCTTGACGTACCTTGTGCGTATCCTTCGCAAACCAGGTGATGTACCTGAACCTTACCCATATGTGAGGCCTGTACAGGCATGCCTGGTAACATAGAATTAAAGCATAAACCATTCTGATTACAAGTAAACATATACAGGCTTGTTCTCATGCTGTAACAATTACAACTACTAATTGTGTACATCAACGTGGAGGACTGTACAAATAATGTGTACAATAATAGTCTCATATATGCTGCTCCAGTCTAATAGCTGTGTCTGAATCCCTCCTAGGAATGCAGCCCTGATTCAGAAGAGCAGGGAAGGCATTCTTGATGCCCATCCAAACTTGTTGACCCATGATCAACCCCAACCATTGTGATAGAAGTCAGAAGAAGATGGGCCCATGGAATTTCAGTAATCACGGATAATATCATATGGCAGAAAAGAACTAAAACTATGTAACCAATTTGACATTAACATTTATTCTAAAATAGGATATATGAGAAAACAGTCTTGGTTAACATCCACCATTCAAGGTCAATTATCATAACTTCATAAATGTATGAAGACAAACTATCCCTATTGAAATGTGTTCGGGATCCCAAAATTTGGCATTCTACCTATCTCAGTTTAGACAACGGCTTTCATAGCATGCAAACTGTCTAGATGATTTCTTTGTTATATTCCTAGCAAGATTACTCTGCATTCTGGAATCAGGACAGCTGTTGTCATAGATTGGGTCCCGGCTTTTCCATTTGGTGGCTGCCATGAGCATTGGATAAGTGAGGTGGGATTTATGTCTGCTAGGACTGACTCACTCCGTTGTCCACCTTTTTCCCAGCTCTGTAACCAAGCATGGCGTAATCTACGTGGGCTCTAAGTCTGAACCCCATCTAGGTGTATTCCAATGTGTACAGGCAGAGTTTTATCTAATCAATTGCATTAATGTGATTGAGGTAAGTTTATTTAGTACAATGCAAAGTAAAGTGTCTTGACGGTTTTGTAGTCATGTATTTTTATATATCCACACACAAGTAGTAGTCATGTATTTTTATCTATCCACACACAAGTACACATGCCTATGTGTGCTTACATGTTGATGTGTGTTAGTATATACACATGTACTTGTCATATGTACATATGTACAAACACACATTTGAAGATTTTTATATGTACATATGCATATATGATCACACAACTGTCAACTCATAATTACATGCATCCAACTCTTTGTGCTGTCCTTTTAACCAATAAATATGAAACATGCCGTATTCATTAACTATTCTTCAATGCAGTTGGTCTTAATCAAACAGACCAGATACATGAACTCGAAGTCCAATCAGGGTATCATAGGTTTTCAAAATCAGAATTGTGAGGTCTTGTATACTTGTGGGTGATTCAAGGAGTAAAAAGGGTACAGTCTACTGTAAAATTAATTTAGAAACCATATTTTTGAGTTTCCCAAACAGGGTTACTTAAATGCAACAACTATACCCAAAAGATTCTTTTACACAGACAAAAGTGTTGCAAGATTAATAATGCAGCCTAGATGATCATGGTTTACAGAAACACGATCCCTTCATTGGTTATCAAGCAGAAATGAGGCAGAGTTCTTGACGGAAGGTTGATTGTGAATGCCACTCCCATAGGACCAAAAGGCTGCAAGATCACTTCCTGAAGGATCTGAATATACTTCTTAGAAAATCGTTATCGTTAGTTGATAAGACATGTTATTTTATGGTCATCATCTACACAGATCTACTCAAGTTTAATGCCAAACTCTAATCCATATGATTGAAAACAGAGAAGCAAAACAGTGGTCAGCCCTTTAGGCCTTTACACCCACCACTTATGGTACTAAGTTGTCAATGGCTATACAAAGCTTTCTTTCATGCCATATTGTTAAGTTCTATGTGACCGAAGATGAGTGAGTACAGGGTAAGGCACCATTTAGTTCATCATTAACCTCCTAGGGATTCCAATAAGTTTCTCCAAATTATATTTGAATAAAATCAGACGTATTCATCTATAGATTGGTACAGAGGTCACTCGTTCCCTGTGGATTTAGTGGAACCTCCAAATCTTAAATCGACAGACCCCTATTAGGCAAAGTTCTTCACTGAAGGTTGATGGTGAATACAGCTCCCATAATCCTCAGAATGTCTGGACTAAAGGCTACAAGAACAATTCCTTATGGATCTGAATACACTTTACAGAAAATTGTTACACTTAGTTCAGAAGAGTTGTTATTACATGGTCATCAAATACACAGATCCACTCCAGATTGTAACGCCAAACTCTAACACGTATGATGGAAAACAGAAGCAAAACCATGGTCAGCCCTTTATGGCTTTACCCCCAACCCTTATGGTACTGTTGTACCTTGTTTTTTTTTTTGAGGTTTTCGAAATGCTCTATTTTTCGCTCCAATGCACTTATCACATCCTACGGACTACTTTTGGTTATAAACTCTAAATCTTTCAGTCCTATATTTTTCTGCTCGTCTCGGAAACCAATTCCAAGGTGACATGCGTTTCAGGTCCCCATCAGACCCACAAACCCTATACTAACTGAAACCCCCACTTTATACTAACAGTCAGACTTTACAGACGTGACCAATTTTTTTAAGAAGTAAAGAAGTATAACAAAATGGCTTCTGACTCCCCTTTCCATCAATATGCAAGGTATTAACTAGTTGCAATTGTGTCTTTACTCAAAATGTCACAAACTTGCCGGGAGCTCTATTAAATCAAAATGGATTCCTCAAAGTTCCGACATACAAATATTAAAGAATTCAGACTTGTAATCAAAAGTAAACATTAGCAGAAGTGATGTGAGGTTTCCAGTCTTCCCCATTCCCGATATTCATATAAAATTGGGATTTATATCAAATAGGACGTTTTACTAGAAATGGCCAAGTGGGCATATAATCCCCATAACCTCAAAATTCCTGTCATGCCAAGTGAAAAGTTGTTTTCAAAAGTTCAAAATATGAAAATACCCTATTTTGAATTTCAAAATGTCCTAACCTCCCGTCATAAGTACACTCTCATTACACGCCATTTATGAAAATAGGGCCATCATTTAATTTAAGTGGTTTTTAATTTTTTTGAATCGGGATCGAAAATGATTTGTGAAGGTGGATAAGAAAGAGACCGAGATATCATTGACATGATTAGTAACTATCAATTGGAGAGGAGACACACTTGCGACTAGTGATAAGTCGAGGATTGGAGCCGTCAACATGAACAAGTTGACATTGTGAGATGGGGATGTCTTCCAAGTGGCGGAACAACACATTGAAGTTGTGAACAGTCTTGAGGTGGAGCCAATTAGCATTTGTAAACCCGTAAGGCTCAATCTCATATCCATCGCCAAGTCCAGGTTATGTCGGTTCATGCAAAGTGTACATAGAGTTGGATGCGGTTCCATATGAGGATATCAACCCGGTTGAATGCGAGATCAAATGAAATATGAGCGAGTTGGGTGGAAGCCAAACTCACAACAAGGTGGGAGCCATAAGTGACTCGAAGAGTGTGATGCAAAGGGCACGTGATGGCAAAGTTGCAAGTATGGAGCTGAATCCATGGTAAAGAATAGGAGCATGAGGTGAGAGTTGATGCAACCACTTGTGATAGATCTTCTAACAAGTGAGACGACATTTAGAGAAGTCACCGAAGTGCAGCTCATGCAATGAAGCTTACAAACAAGTATGAGATGGCCAAATGCAAGGTGAGATTGCTAGCGGGCGCTTGGTCCTTCGAAGCTTGTTTGGAGAGCCCGCACTATAGAAGATTCTTATCCAATTACATGCGCTCAAAACCTGTGAAGAGCACTTAGAGAACCCCAAACAAAGCTAGACAATAAATGAAGCTTGCGAAGCCAAGAGGTGTGTAATGAAGATGAACCAATGTTGACAATCATAACTTGGAGAGGAGCATTGATAATAGGAGTAAGCAAAGATGCCATGAAAGAAAGGAAGAGACCGTAGAAGCTCAAAGTGACAAGATCAAAACCTGGGAACTTGAAAGGGAAAATCCTAAACATAATATCACTAAGTGAGGAGATCGCCAAATCGAAGGTGAGTTGAGTGTTAAAATTGTTGCTAGAGCTCATAGCAAAAGCAACATTAGAGACATTAGAGCTGAGCTCGTGTTGAAGACCAAAGGACCAAATGATTCAACCGTTGAGGTGAGTATTTGAAGGGTTCAAAAAACCTTTGTGATTGATGATATGACTAAATAGATGGTAAGACAACATTACAAAATGCAGATCGAAGATGAGTTTAAAAGCGAGCTCAAGTTGACAATGGCAATGAGGTCAGAAAGAGATGGAGAGATGGCGAGTAGGAAAGGGTGATCTTGAATCGCTACGCACAAGGGGACATTCGTTGGAAGACCAAGCTAAAGCTCATAGAATTAACAAGGTTGAGTGAGTCATAAGACGAGTTGTCCACGCCTTGTTGTGATCAAAGGGCTGACTTGAATGGGCTTGAGGTGGTGGTAAGTTCAAAGTCACGAGGGAATGGGAGTTCGACCGGTCATTGAAAGTGGTCGAGTATTTGAGTCCAATTCACATGGCATAAATATGTTGAGACATGATATTAAGAATCAACTTATTAAGTCAAGCCAACACTGGAGTTGTTGAAGACCTAGGGGTATTCTTTGATGTGTTTTGAGCCCAAGAAACAAGCCTATAAATAAATATGGTGTAGGGGTTTGAGTCCAAAATGAGCAAAGTGAATGTAGCACGCATGAGGCAAAGGTAAAAACAAACGTTGGGCCCGAGTTTTGCACCAAATGGGTGTTAAATTGAAGAGTTCACAAAGAAAATGTCAAAGAACCATGAAGGAATGAACATGTATGGTGACAAAGTGAGTGCAAAACATAACAATTGTACTGATCCAACTCAATCTAAAGAACACAAGTGCTCAAGGTTGAACTTGTTGAAGCCGAATACGCGATGTGAAAAATGTGTTTGTGGCTGAGTTGATGGTGGCAATATACGAAGCTCATGAGGTGCGGGGGGAGAATTATGAATAGTTCGATTTGTTGTGCTAGTTGAGCTCGAGTTTTCATTGAAGAGAAGACGAGACAATGATGTCAATATTGTCTTGAATGTGTCAAAGTCATGAAAGAAGGACCAACATGTCGAGTTTGAGATGTAAGACTACAAGGGCTTGAGTGATGAGTTTGAAAGCATGCACAAACCATTGGTTACATGAGACCGAGCTCGACTTGTCATATACTTGAGCTGCTGCAAGTGTATAGG
This sequence comes from Taxus wallichiana var. yunnanensis, assembly GCA_018340775.1. Taxonomy (NCBI): domain Eukaryota; kingdom Viridiplantae; phylum Streptophyta; class Pinopsida; order Cupressales; family Taxaceae; genus Taxus; species Taxus wallichiana. Next base: position 507,173,895 of record CM031235.1, read on the forward strand.
TGAGGATAACCCATCCAAACAAACCAAATATCGAATCGTACTCTTCCAACCAACAAAGGCGTGCAAATTGCAATCACATGAACCAATTTCATAGGACGGTGAAAGGTGCTCAAGATGGTTAGATCAATATGCTTGATCGAGATACGTGAAGGACTAAGTTGTTGTGAGGAGTTGAACACAACAAGGATATGCGGGGGTATTGAATGAACTCAGAACAATTAAGTGGCATGAACCCGAATTAAAGAATGAGGTAGAGAATCAAGAACAAGTCCTAAAAGGCTAGTGAAGCGCAAACGACATCAAATCCAAGCGTGCAATGAGATGAAGTGACATGCTAGATCATGACTTACGAGGCACACCAATTAAATCAATGTCGAGCTTAGAGTGGAAGCAAGCATCAAATGACAAATGTTAAGGACGAATTAAATGAGTTCAAGTTTAAAAAATAAGAATGATAAAGGAACGAGCATTTTCAAACTTTGGATGAAGCCATCACCATAAAATGAAGAGCTAACCGAGATGAAGAGCCAAATTACTCGACCGAAATATCATGAAGGATGAAGGTGTTGTGAGGAGTTGAACAAACAAGGACATGCGGGGGTATTAAATGAGCTCTTTAGCAATCGAGTGACATGAACCCAAAGTAAAGAATTGTTAGCTTCAATGAGGGAGAGAATCGAGAATAAGTCGACATCAAACCCAAGTGTGCAACAAGACAAAGTGACATGCTATGTCATGACCTACGAGGCACACCAATTAAATCAAGGCCGAGCATAGAGTTGGAAGCAAACATCAAATAACAAATGTAAAGGACGAATCAAATGAGTTCAAGTTTGAAGAATAGCAATGGCAAAGCAACGAGGCAGTTTCAAAGTATGGATGAAGCCATTGCCATGAAATCAAGAGCTAACCGAGATGAAGCAACGAATTGGTAATCAGGCAGAGATGATTTGAGTTGGTGAATGGGCCTTTGTGGATTGTAGAAAAGACAAAGCTTGTAAAAGAGAAGAACATGATGACAAATTCGAACTCCCGAGCCTATTAGTGGTGTCGACCCGGTGTAGTTTGAGCTCGTGCATAGAGAGGAGTTTGTAAATGTAGTGATAACAATGGAGCTCTTGTGGAGTTGATGTAGGATGGAGCCAAATTCACATAGACCCAAAGTAGGCGAACTTGTGAAGTGATGAAAATCAAGTAGGAGTCATGAGACAAAGTAATAACAAGAAGCTTATGTGTTGAAGATACCCCAACAGTACAAGGCCAAATGAACCCGTTTGAGAGTTGATCTAATTCCGGAGGTTCCAAACAAGTGATGATTGTTGTGGTCCAGTCACAATTGAACGTACGAATTCAAAGCCAGCGATAGCTAAGAGCAAGTTGAGTTGCAGACCAATCTCAACCATTTAAGCTACATACTCGAGTCCTTAAACCCAACCAAGAGCTCAATCCCACATGTGTACACAAAGCAAAGTAATGAACTCGCCAACTGAAGTTGAGCCAAAGTGGTCAAGCGGCGGACTTGAGTCTTCGAAAGACTAGGAGATCATGAAACATATTGAAGGCCCGAGCTGGAAGATAAGCTGAAAGTCCCAAACAAAGTGAAAAAGTCTCTATTACGCAATGGACCTGAGTTGGCAGGTCCTTCTCTACGTCTGGAATGCATTAGTGCCTCCAATTTCTGTGGGCCTTGAATTTAATAATGAGATGATTTAATATGTTTAAATCATATTAATTCTTGTTAAATTAATCAATTTTATGTAAAGTCATAATGTGGAATAAATTGATTCAGTTATGAATTAATTACAAATTTATAATGTGCAAATCATGAGGTCGCTTGTATTAAGTTAAGTTGAGTCAAGCCAGTTTCTAGGCTGAACTGAGTTAAAAAAAAGTTATGTAACTACTTGAGGTGTGCAAGTGCTGTAAAAGGACAGGTGCCAATGTAATGGGGGTTCTCATTTCTCTCAACCCTAGAGAGGACTTACTGCAACTTTGTGTGTACAAACACACTTCTAGATTCATGAATATGAAGAATACAAGCTAGTGAGAAGCAAATGGTTTTAATGCTCTATGATTATGAAATATGCTTTGCTGTTCATTGTTAGGGAAAGTCTTTAATGCTTCAATATTTCTCCATTGTATGTGATTCTTTGATGACGAAATCTATGTTGTGAATTCTATGTAAATGGACTTTGTTCCATATGCATGCAATCCGAATATAGGAATGAAATTGTGCTTCCAGGCGAGCTTCCTGCTCCATGCATTTGTTGTTCATGTTCTCATTTTCATTCTGTATTCAACCTAAGTTATCCAAAGGGTCTTTTGTGTTTTTTTGTTGTTGTGGGTTTCTCCTCTCTTTCTATTCTCTTCTATTCATATTCTATCTATTTCTCTCCTATTTTCCTTTCTGTTTGCTTTGTGCTTTCCGTTTAAAAGCTCCAAAACCCCCATGATATCCCTATCTTACGAGGGAGCTGCACCTCTCAAATGCAGAGGAAAATGACCCATTTCATTGTGATTTATCCAATGTTGCAAGTTTATGCTGCTGTCTGTTGGGAAAGTCTATCAAACAATTGAAGAAACTGCATCGATATAAAATCTTTCCAACATGTACGGAGTCCTCAATGGCCTATTAAAGTTCTCACTACGGATTATTGTTCATGCCATACATTAAGTTCTATGTGACTGAAGGTGCTTGATACCAGTCTTAAGGCACTAATTAGCTCATCATTATCCTCCTAGGGTTTCCAATAGGTTTTGGCTCATTATATTTAAATAAAATCTGGCATATTAATCCATAGAGGTCACCCGGACCCCCATTAGGCAGATTTTTTGAAGTTTGATGGTGAATGCAACTCCCATAATCCTCATGATGTGCAGACCAAAAGACCGTAATATCACTTAAGGATATGAATATACATCAAAGTTCATAGCAAATTGTTACCCTTAGTTCATAAGACCTATTATTCTATGGTCATCACATACACAGGTGCTCAAGATTGTAACACTAAACTCTAACCCATTTGATTGAAAACAGAGAAGCAAAATAGTCATCAGCCCTTGATGGCCTTCCACTCAACACTCATAGTACTATCTCATTCCAGATTATTGTTCATAACATATTGTTAAGTTCTATGTCATTGAAGGTGAGTGATACAGGCTAAGGCACCGATTAGTTCATCATTATCCTCAAAGGGCTTCCACAGATTTTTCCCATTATATTTCAATTAAATCAGACATATTAATCCATAAATCAGTACAGAGGTCATCCATTCCCTGTGATTCAAGGGAACCTTAAAATCTTGATTTTAAAAATCCCTATTGCTTCCACTTTCTTTCATAACCTGTCTAGTATAAGCAGAATACTAAGCTACACAAGGCAACAGCAACAATAATTACAAAGAAAATGTTAACCCGCCAACGTGGACTTGGATTTATGGAATGCAGAAGTTAGCGGTCACCATCCTCTGCTTCGTGGTCTTAAACTAGCCTGCACTCCCTTTGTGCAGTTAGCAACCGATGGTGCCTTCCAAATAGGACATAATCCCTTCGAATTTCATCTCTACTTTCCTTTAAAGGATTTTAAAATGGTAATGGAGAGAGAGAATGGAGGTGGGTGGCATAGGGAGGTAGAGAAATGGTGTTCTTTCGCCTTCATGCCAAGCTCCTCGGTCATGCACAAGTTTTCCCTGTGTTACTTGTGTAGTGGCTTGCGAACTCCAACCATTGAAGCTCAACTCCATCCACCACCAACTCCTTTCATCTTTCAGTTCTTTTTCTTTTACAATTCAAAATGAACTCATATTTCTGCAAACCCCCTTCGTCTTGCTGCCTTCAAAAGAAGGACAAGCTGTTTTGCATATTGTTGGCACTTAGGGTTTTAACTTCAAGTTAAGCATTAAGGAACCTTAGGTTTCTAATTAAAAGATTATGTACTTTTGTTTATTGTCAAAAACATATAGGTTAATAACATCACACATACCATGTTACTAGTATTCGGAGAGCTAAAACTATTGGCAATCTTTTGTCTACAGTAAGCCCTTGTTCTACGTGAAGTGGATTGGCTGATAGCAAGGAGGTAGGGAGTGCTATGTCCCAACCCCTTGCTATGAACTATCACTCAATACGAATAAAGTTACATGTATCATATTAAACCTGCATTTCAAAAACATTTTTTCACACATGCTGCCATATAACACATAATAGATGACACCTTTGCCGAATTACCATGAATCCATGTATGCATAGTTAAAAACTCGTACTCAGCAGCCTAAAATTTTGACTTGGACTTGAGGCTTGGCAATTTTATCGCTTGTGAAAGTGACTAACTTAACATACAATACATGATTGGGTTGTACTTGTGTTAATTCCACTTTGGTAGTAATTATAAGAGAAGGGTAATTTATTAGGCACTACACTCACCAAAAGCTTTGCTAGTGGGTAAAGAAGCATAAGGGTGAGAAGCCCAAATTGGTGAATTATATTCACCATTCCTCGCCCTACTAACAAATGCTTACGATGCTTGTTTGTTAAAGTGGGTCCCCTTGCTTTGTTATTTTTACCAAAAATATAGAAGGAAAAATGCCATTGGAGAAATGACTACTCATGGAGGTCATTTGTTTAATGCCACAAATCACACTAGTAAAAATCCCGTGATAATACACATCTTAATTAAATTGCTCGTGAAAGCCACCAACTTAACATATAATGCCTGATTAGGTTGTAATTGGGTTAACCCCACATTGGTAATAATTGTAAGACAGGGTGATTTATTAGGCACTACGCTCACCAAAAGCTTTGCTGATGGGGAAAAAGGCTAGAGGGTGAGAAGCCTAAATCAATGAATTGTATTCACCATTCCTCCTCCCTACTAACAAATGCTTATGATGTTAATGACTAAAAATCACATGAGTAAAAATTCCATTAAAATATACATCTAATTAAATTGCTCATGAAAGTCTCCAACTTAACATATAATACATGATTTGGGTTGTAATTGGGTTCTCCCACATTGGTAAAATGGTAATAGAAGAGTGATTTATCGGCATTACACTCACCAAAAGCTTTGACGATGGGGAAAGAGGCTAGAGGGTGAGAAGCCCGAATTAGTGAATTCTATTCACCATTCCTCCCCCTATTAACAAATGTTTACGATACTTGTTTGCTAAAGTGGGTCTACTTGCCTTATTATTACCAAAATACACAAAGAAAAAATTGGCATTAGAGTAATGACTACTCATGGAAGTCATTTGGTTAATGACTAAAAATCACACGAGTAAAAATCCCACAAAAATATACATCTAATTTTTTTGCTACTTATTTTTTTAATAAAATCATAATATATTTTTTAATAACATATAAACACCATGACCCCAAGGTTCAAGCCGAGTGGATGGGGCAAACGACTTAGGTTGCCCAGCTCTTATGTTTGATTCTTGATTCAAACTGGTAGGTTGGATTGCGTCCTCCTACCTTGCACCGAGGTTATACGGAGCTCACCTTGTGGTTAGAGCTGCTGGCTACATACGGCCCTAGGTCATGGGGCCCTCGATTTCTTAGTTATAAAAACATATAAACACCCTTAAATGAATGTAGAGAACATGAGTATATTTTCCATTAATTTTTGACCATAAATTGACTTGGCAAAGAGGAAATAGGAAAAATCGGATTTTTAGCTTTGTTAAACTGAAACGGAAATGAAAATGGGTTCTAAACGTGGAAACACTGATTTTCAAAATCCTTACATCAAATGTCATACGTCCTGCAAATGGCATGTAAACATCCATACAATATATTACTAAAAATATAAATATATATACAAACAATACATAATACTCATTTTTAGTCCATAAAAGATAAAACACTATGAAATCCAGAAATATGGCTGTTTGAAACCCTGAAATCTGACTAAGACTGAAATTTAATAGGACCCTTCAAAACATGGAATCTGCATTATAGCTCTTAGATGTCTAAAACCACTCTCAAACATCTTGGAATTATATGCGTAAAATATAACTTAAAGTATAAGAAAGCAAATGTCCATATCTAAATGTAAACTTATACTTAATGGTTGATTCAATATTATTGTTTTAGCATCTTTTTGTTTTTGCTTTTTAAAAGAGTGTTTTGCAATCAAAATTACGTTTTTTTTTTGCTGAGCACATTTATGTGTCGCTTTGCCAAGTTTTTGCGTTGACTTGCTAAGTAATACTGAGTTTCGGCTAGTTTGGAGGGGCTGAAACTTGCAAGTTTCACATTTTGACTCGGCTTGTGAGTTTTGAGTTGAGTTCTCATTTTGCAGGCTACTTGCGATTACTCGTCAAGTTCTGAATTAGAGCATTTACTCATGATTCCTATCACCACTACAAGGATACCTTCCTCGGTTTCCACGAGCCAAGACTCTGGTTGCACCTTGTGAAACAAAACAAGAAAATACATCAACCTTTTCATGGTGTCATTTTGAATAACCTTAAACATAAACTATATAGCATATAATCATAAAAAGTAGAAAAGTAACAAATGCTATATTCCAGCTCGGGGAATCACAGGGGATGGTGATCCTTAACAGGATTGATCGCTTTCCGGATTCACGCTTCTTCACCTTTCCGCCCCCATGGTGGTGGCACCATTGTTATAGATTATATCCTTGCCAACCTGGATGTCTCTCTTCTTTTCTCTTCCTTCTCTGTTTCCCCCATTCCCCTTGCCGACCACGCTGTCCTATCCTTCTGTCTCGACACCAATCCTCCTCCCACCACCACCCCTCCTCTTCGCTACCCCCCTCGTACTTCCTTTCAGTTTGATAAAGGGAGTTACGACACTTTCTTAGCTCACATCCGTGACCTTCTCCCCTCTGAGAATCACTTCTCCAACCTTGTGTGGAAGTTAAGTACACATGCCTATCCTTTGCTCTGTGGAAGGCCGCTCTACTATCCTTTCCCAGCTCCACCACTCATCCCTCAGCCTTTTGGACTCCAAAATCTTGTCCTATGAACCAATGGTATGATTTAGAGTGCAAATCCCTTCATCGTCACCTTTGTCATGCCTTTACCCATGCTCTTCCCTCCTTCCCCACTCTTATTGCCTACCGATGCCTTCTTTGCTGTAAGAAGCGATCCTTCATTTCCCACCGCAGTCATACGCTTTCTACCTCCCTCCGGTCTAATCCCCTATCTTTCTCGGCATACTATCTTTCCCCACCACCCTCCACGGAGATCGATCCTACCTCCATATTCTCCCACACCTCTACCCTTTATGATATCTTGAGGCAACAGCCTCTATCTAGATTGGAAATCTTCATCCTGGTAATATTTTCACATACAGGAATATCAAAGAGGCAATCAGGTCCTTGAATAGTGGCAAGGCAGTGATGAAGATGGCTTCCAGGTTGAATTCTTCAAGCAGGGTTCTGAGGTAATTGGTGTTTATTTGATTGATCTCTTCAACCAGGTGGTCTCGCCGAGGTTTCCCACCTACTTGGTCTCATCATGTCATTCACCCTATCTACAAGGCGGAACGCGCCTTCGATCCGAATAACTACAGGACTATTATGGTGGGCCACTCTTTCTCCAAACTCTATGCCACGGTCCTCCACAAGGTTGTTGTCGATGATTTGGAGCGAGAGACAACTTATAGCTAGAAGTCGCTGATTTTTGGACTCGGTATCACACTATCACCACATCTTCACCCTTCGGGCTATTATTGAGGAGGCCCGCCACCGCTCTTCGAAGGTCTATTGCTTTGCTTTGTGGACTTTCGGAAAGCCTTTGACTCAGTACCTTGCATGGCTCTCTTCCAGAGGCTTAGGGACATCGGTATTTCTGAGATTCTTATTGTTGCCATCATGCGTCTCTATGAGTCTGTCCTTGGTCACCTCCGTACTGTTCTCGGGATGTCAGACTTCATCAGGAGTACCATTGGGGTTAAACAGGGTTGCCCCCTGTCCCTACTCTCTTTGGTATCTAGATTGATGAATTAGAATCTTTTCTTCGGGATCATATTCAAGAAGGGGATGGGTGCCTTCTTCACCATGTTTTGATTTCTATTCTCCTATTCGTTGATGATATTGTTTTACTTGCCTCTTCTCCTGAGGGGCTTCAGAGACAACTTGATGCACTTGCTCTATTTTGTGATCTTCGGCATTTGACGGTCAATCTTGGTAAGACCAAGGTCATGGTCTTCAACGGGTTGAAGACTTCTCACCTCCATTTCTTTTTCAGGGGACAGGAGGTTGAAATCACCAATACATATACTTATTTGGGTGTCCAGTTCTCAGGACCTAGATTTAGTATGAGGCATGCCCTTCAGCCGCGTGTGAACAAAGGTTATGGGTCTCTTGCCATTCTTGAGCGACAATGTTTCCGACACCACTTTCAAGACATTTCCTCTAAGATGTCTCTCATGGTCTCTCTCATCCGACCCACTGTTCTCTATGGGTTTGTTGTTTGGGGGCCCTCCCTTTTAGCTACGAATTGGGCATCAGCTGAGAGAGTGCAAACTCTCCTCTGTCGTTTCATCAGATGCAAGCAGACGGTTCCTCAGTTGATTATTTTAGCCGAATTCGGCGCCAGACCTTTTCGCCTAGAGACCGTTTTTGACATTTCGGCCTTCATCCACCGTGTCAGGAGGTTTGGGGATTTCTTTGATGGGCGGAATAGGTACCTGTATCTCGCTTATTGTTCCTCTATGAGTATTGCTTAGGATATGGGACATTGCTGGTTCTTCGATACTTCGGCTTTGTTGGATTCTGTTGGTATTCAGATTGATCATCTTCCCACCTTTCATTATTCCCCGAATGCTCCCCAATACCTTCTACCCACCAAGCAGGTGTTGAATAGGTCCATCGAGAGGATATTTACGCTTGCTTTATTCGACTACTTGGGTGAGCCCCATGGCGGCTTGCGCCCTAAGATGGCCTTTTATGCAGAGCATTTTCTTGAGATCAGTGATGGACTCATCATCCGCCCCCATTACACCTTTCGCCATTGGATGCATGCCCTCCGCATACCCTTGGGTCAGTTTCGGGTGGGCTCCTGCAGTTCAAGTTGTGAGATAGATCATCATATTAACCACGATTGCAGCTCTGTAGCCTCCAGGAGGTTGAGACTGAGGACCATTTCATCTTCCGCTGCCCCATATACTATGAGATCAGGGGACGATTTCATTGCCTCTTCAAAGGGGTTTAGACCCTCCCGATTTTCTTCGATAAATTGACCAGGAGGTGCCTTACCCTCTATATCCGTGAGTCTCTGGGGCTCCGAGACGAGATTCTTCACCCACCTCCGAGAGTCATTTCCACGAGACCGATTACATCTTTCTTTTCGGTTCTACCCGCAGTGGGTGGTACCAAACGACAGAGCCACTCTGATCCTGTTATAGGGCATAGATCGCCTCGCTCCCGGCTAGACCTTCACAGCTTCCCCGGTGGCCAGCCAGGCTACACCAACCGACTCGGCAACATACACGTATCAGAGGGCAATCCATATCTACTTGCCTCCTTGGCCGTCGTTCTAATCTTAGATCTCTGCGGGGGAGGGGGCCCTCGCCCCCCTCTTCGAGTCATTCCATCAGTAGCTACTTCTTGTTAGCTTTGAATGTTAGGAGGGATGTGACTACCATTTCTGAGTAGACAACTCCTTATCAGTCCCCTCCTTCATTCTCTTCTCCGCTTTCCTTCCCCCATCTGTCTCATTACCCCCGTTTGTGGGGGTTTTGTTTTTTGGGGTTTTTGCTTGTTCTTCTCTTATTCTCTCTTCTGTTCTCGGGAACTCGTTTCGAGTCTTCCCCGCTTGCACTTTGTATATTGTTTGGACTGCAATCCCATTGATTTGCTTATGTGGTCATTCGTTGGACATTAATATATTTATCTTATCTTATCTTATATGTTACAAGTACAAATCATTAAATCTAAATTTATAGATTTCATTATTAATCACCTGAAATTATAACAAACATTTGTCAAACAACATCATAACAATAAATAATATTGTTAGTTCAATGTTGTTCTCTCATTCAAATCGCATCGTGACCTTGAATAACAACTAGAATTTACATTCAATTCTTAGAGGGTACTACATTAAAATTACAATTGGTTGGGGCTAAGGAAAAGGGGTCTATGGGGACGCATTTTAATTTATTCGACTAAGGCCATAATGTATTGACCTTGGGATACTAAAACTTGGTTTAATGCTTTGCTTTGACCTTGTGCCCTTGATTTTTTGTTCTTCTCAAAATTTGGCGACTTCACTAATTTTTATTTTTCTTTGACATTTTCTCGAGACTAGGTCCACTCATCGCACATTACTTTTATTATTGGTTTTTCCAAAGAATCTAAAATCTTCCTTGATACTCCATTTTTAGTTCCTTTAGTTGTGCCTTGGTCATGAACTTGCTTTGCTTCATCTTGATCCTACTTTCTATTTTTGAAAAGGTGTTAGTAGATGTATCTATTTTTAGTAAGTTTTCTTTGTTCTCTTTAATTCTTAGAACTGATTTTCTTTTTGACTATTTGCTTTCCACTACTTTCCAAGCTTGACAGTTGGCTTGTGTGTCCCTATTTTCCTTGTGCATTACACATTGGCTTTCCCTCATAATTGCTCCATTGAATCCTCTAACAAATAACACTCGGATGTATTTCCCGGGCTTTTACTTTTATGCACTCTCATCTCTTTTACAATTTTCTTCATAACCGCCCTTATATTGTCATCCCTTACCTTGTGTAGTTTCAGCTTGGAAATGTTAACTGCATACTCAACCATCTAACTATTAAAATTTTCCAACACAACCACCCATGGTTTCGTTCTTCATTTTACTGTTAGGGACCTAACCATAACATTTTAAATTTTGCGCTTTTACTTTTTATGCACTCTCATCTCGATTACAATTTTTTCATAACCACCCTTATATTGCCATCCCTTACCTTGTGTAGTTTCAGCTTGGAAATGTTAACTGCCTGCTCAACCATCTAACTATTAAAATTTGCCAACACAACCACTCATGGTTTTGTACTTCGCTTTTACTGTTAGGGACCTAACCATAACATTTTAAATTTTATGGGTGTAATTTTACTTTGATTTTTAAACTTTGGTACTAATACTATTGGTTTGAAATTCATTCATTGAAGTGTTTTTGTTCCAATATTTTCATCATTGGGAAATCTTGATAGCCCATTACGTGTTGATTCTCTTTTCGTCAAACTCATTTAATTCTACTAACGTTGTTGCCAAGATCTTCATGTTGCCTAATTGGCTCTCTAGGCAATCCTTGTTGCATTTGGTTCTCTTAGAATGCTGAAACTTTGAACCACAAATTACATTGGGATCATGGCCTCCCGTGCATATGTGAGTTGGATTGGTGTGTCCAGTAACTTGTGCGATATGGACATTATTATTGGAAGTTGCTCCTTCTAGTTGTTCCCCTCTATCCTACCGCACTTCTATATCACCAATTGCGCCTTTGGTTTCTCATTGTCTCTTGGGTAATATAGGCTTGATAGTGAGCAGAATATCTTGAATTTCTTTGGCAAGTATTGAATTATTTGATTGAAAAAGTGTCCTCCCTGGTTGTGCGTTAGGTGCAAAGGTATCTGCAAACTTGTTATGATTTGCTTGTACAAAATCTTGGTTGTGCTCACCATTGAGTTGTCGGAAATGCTTGGGATTCTGACTATTTGGTCAAATACTCTAGTGTAATGACTTTGTACCTACACCTTCGCGATTCTTCCGATATGGTCCGATAAAGTTTAGGCTCGATCTTTCGAACAATTCTTGCGGTTGCATCTCTACGAATAGGGTAGGCAAGTGTCGTATTTGATCACCCATTCCTTTGCATCTTTGAATAGGGTAGGCTGCCAAATACCTACGAGGAGACTTTTCTCACGGTCATATTTTGCCCCATATGCCCCGATTAGTACTTTGCGTGCTTCTCTTTGGATCCCTTTGGATTTCCTCTAGAGAACACATTTCTTGAGCACTTGGTCAAAACATATTTTATATATACATTTGTGTATCAATTGGAGTGAATTGTGACTTAATCAAAATATTCTTCCACTTTTCCAACTCACATCCTTTGGGAAGCTACCGTCAAGAAAAAAATTCCCCCTGTTCTCATACCAAAAGGTAGTACGCAATGCGGAACAATTGCGTATTTGGAAATTCATTTGATACTCCTTTTAGTGGCTTTCGTGACTTAGTTCTTGATAAGTAGTTTGTCATGATCTAGTGCTTCGTGGTCTCACACTTATCTTGAGTGCAAACTCCAAGTAGAAGCAACCCGCTTACTCTCCACTAGATTATTGACTTGTAAACCAATTACGTTAGTGCTTAGCTATCCAGATAGAGCACAAAAAGGTGTGCTAGGAGGTAATGTTGGAATTTCTAGATGGTATACACCATTCCCCATGCCTTTCTTTTTCTCCCCACTATACTATTGTCTCACTCCTTGCCGCACAATAGTCTATCTTTGCCATTGCCATCAATCTATCGCAACGTAGACAAACTTATCTAACTTGTGATTGCCTTCTTGTGCTGATGTGCACATGATCCCAAACTTCGACATGTTCACATGAATGTGAACTAATTACTCCAATGAAGATATTCTACGATTGGTGCACTTATCATTGATCTTAGCTTTGACTCCTTGAAAGATTTTGTTGTTCTTCCCTTTAGATGAATGGAACTTCCATCTCTCTTTGGATATAGCTAATAGGTATGAGACTTCTGTGAAGTTCTTTATGAACCTCCTAGTATATTCAACGTGTCTTAAGAGCAACCAATTGCTTCCATGCCCTATGTAACTTCCATCCTTTGACTAAACTTTTTGTTTGGGTTTTTCTAATCCACCCCGACACATGATGTATCCAAATAACTTTACAAATGGACTCATGAAAGAACGCTTCTTTGGTTTTAGTGCAAATTTGGCTGGTGGCACCACTTTTTACATTCATCTAAGACTTGGAGACGTGTCTTGTCAATGTAACCATCCACCGCCAATTTGTTTCTTGTCCTAAGAACATTGTTTTAATTGTAGGAGTTTGTTATCCACCGTGTTTATGAATTCATCATTTGATTTTTCTTCTTCTTTTGAGTCGACGATGTGGCCACTTGACTTACTACTTGAGTCTTAATGTCAACGTAAAATTTCTTACACCTCTCTCGACATGATCCTTTTTTCATGCTCAATCCTAACTTGGCCTTATCCATCCACAATTCTCTTAATAATGCAATGTATGCTAGCTTCAATAACGATGTCATCATAAAGTCAATCATGAACTTTTATCCTCCTATTTGAACTTGTGCTACCAACTCCTAGAGGTCTAATGCTGAATTGGTTGCCATTGCTAATTTGAACATAGGTGGCTACAATGTTGACTTGTGCAACCTCCTTTAGGTGCTCTTGAAAAGCACATTCACTCCCAATGAGTAATGTACAACCTCTACAACCATTCCCTATCCTATAATGTACATGTACAATAAAATGGGATCAATTGTTTTTACTATGAACTTTCTTGTGTCTCACCTCCATCCCTATCCTACTTGGTGGTAAGGACACTACAATGTATAGTAGTTCTCCCATTTTGACGAGTATTGAAGTCTTGATTATATGTCCGGCTAGTTCCCACATGGATTGATGACTAGCCTTCCGACTTAGACTAAGTGCCTTTTATCGTGCGTGAGAATCCATGGCCATAGCTTGTTGGACTTGGTCCCTTTCATATTCCAACTTTTATTTGTAGTCACCGGGTCTAGGTACTAATTCTCTTAGGTTGTGCTCTTATTATCTTTGCATTACACTTAAGTTACGCCAAGTTCACGTTATTCACAACTCTTTGCTTCAAGTGATTTTTTGCTAGTATGGTCTCAAGTTCCACACCATTTGCACATTTTAGATGAACCTCGTCATGACTTGTTTGGAAAGTCTTGATCAAAGTTTCCTCACTCATTATATGCTTCACATTAGATTTAGTAGCCTTGCCTCTTGTACTAGGTGGCTCGTGCGTGGGATTCCTTACTACCTTTGGGCTTGGTTCCTTGTATATGCCAACTCTTTTTTCTTTGAGTAGTAGGTCTAGGTATATATTCGTTTGGATTTTGATCTTTTATTACTACATTACACTTAGGTTCCACAAAATTCACATTATTTGTAGCTCTATGATTCATGTGATGTTTGTTAGTGTGGTCTCCTGGTCCCCAACATCTCGCACATTCCAAATGAACCTCCTTGCGACTTGTTCGGGAAATCTCAATCAAAGAGTCGACCCTCATTACATGTTTGACATTGGGTTATAGGATGCCCATTCACATCTCTTTTTATGCGTCATCATCCTTCTCTTTGGTTTTAGTTTATTCAACCGCTTCCTTGTCTTGGATTTTGATATACATCACTTGTAGCATGTTAGTAGGTCAATTCTTCCATGACCAACTTTTGTTGTTGTTTCATGTTTTTCAAGTGTTAGGAGTAGTACTTAATTACATGCCTAATCACCCTACATATCTCATAGAAATGGTTCCTAGGGCAATTCGGACTTGTGGTGCTCGATTCAACAAGTCATGCATTATACTTGCTTCTTTTCCTTCATGTCACCCTTCATTATTGATATAAACCTATTTAGTTATGATTAGTTATAAATGGTCACTACCAAGAGGCGCAACATATCATTTTGATAGGACGTCCCACAAATGTGCCCGTTGTGATGTATATAAATAGCTTATCACCCAATTCATTCATACTTACCTATCGATTATATAATTTATTTTATATTCAAATATGTAAATATTCTATTTTTACCTTTTGTACCTTGTAGGTATGTAACAATTACTAAAACGTCCTCATCACGTCTTTTCTTAGAGAAGTTACGCTTAGGGGGCTTAAATCATATGAAAGCAAGAAGTAAAGTGGAGCATGTGAAAATAAGCCTATATTTATGGGCAACTCTACCACCAAAGGAAGTGATAGTTTAGACCTTAAGGTGCCCCTACATTAAACATAAAGTTAATCTTAAGTAATTAGACTTGTGTGAAGTGTTTTATGAACTTTCTATAGTATACACATGCCTTAAGAACAATTAAATTGCTTCCATGTCCAAAGTGTAACTTCCACCCTTCTAACTAAACAAATTGTTTTTGGTTTCTCTTGTAATCCATCTTGACATATGATGTGTTTGAATAACTTTCCAAGTGGAACCATGAAAGAACATTTCTTTGGTTTTAGCGCAAGTTTGGCTTGGTAACATTACTTCATCTGATCCTCCAAAACGAGGTGTCTTCTCAATGTAACCATCCATTGCGCTTTGTTTCTTGTCCGAGTGCACTTTGCTTTAATCGTAATAGTTCGTTATCCAAACATGCCTTAAGAACAACTAAATTGCTTCCATGTCCAAAGTAACTTGCACCCTTCTAACTACACAAATTGTTTTTGGTTTCTCTTGTAATCCATCCCGACATATGATGTGTTTGAATAACTTTCCAGTGGAACCATGAAAGAACATTTATTTGGTTTTAGCGCAAGTTTGGCTTGGTAACATTACTTCATACATTCCTCCAAAACGAGGTGTCTTCTCAATGTAACCATCTATCGCCGCTTTGTTTCTTGTCCTAAGAACACTTTGCTTTAACCGTAATAGTTCGTTATCCATCATGTTTATGAATTTGTCCTTTGATTTCTCTTTTTCTTCTCGAGCCGGTGATGTGGCTAATTGATTTACTTGTTTGAGTCTTAATGTTAATGTAAAATTTCTTCCCCCTTTTTCTCTCTTGACACGATCCATTTTTTTCATGCTTAGTCCTAACTTAGACTTATCCATTTGCAATTGTATTAAGAATCTCTTGTACGTTGGCTTCAACAATGATATCACCATAAAGTCAATCACAAAATTTTATCCTCCTATTTGAACTTGTGCTACTAAATCTCCCGGAGGTTTAGTGCCGAATTGGTTGCCATTGCGAATTTGAACGTAGGTGGCTACTGATGTTGACTTTTTCAACTTCCTTTAGGTGCTCTCCGAAAGCACATTCGCTCTTGATTCGTAATGTACGACCTCGTCGAGTCATTGCCCGTTTATAATGTTCATGTACAATAAAGTGGAATTAATTGTATTTATTATTAACTTTCTTGCGTCGGCACCTCCATCCCCATCCTACTTAGTGGTGCTCTTAGTATCCTACCATTGTGTGTAAGGACGTTACAATGTATAGTAGCTTTCTATTTATGACGAATATTGAAGTCTTGATTATATGTCTAGTAAGGGTCCACATGGATTGATGACTAGCCTTCGACTTGGACTAGGTGTCTTTTATTGCGTGTGAAAATCCTTGACCATAGCTTGTTAGACTTGGTCTCTTGCACATGCCAACATTTCTTTTTAGTCAAGGGGTCTAGGTACTTTCGATTCTTTTGGGTTGTGTTCTTGTTATCTTTGCATTATACTCAGGTTCCACAAAATCCACGTTATTCTTAGCTCTTTGTAAGTGATTTTTAGTTGGTGTGGTCCCATGGTCCACACCATTCGCACAATTTAGATGAAGCTCCTTGTGACTTGTTTTGGAAACTTCGATCAAAGTGTCCTTACTCATTACATGCTTGACATTAGATTAATACCTTCTCACTTGGACATGGCGGCTTTTCTTGTGCGTGGGAATCCTCGCCACTCGCTTATTGCGCTTGGTTCCTTGCGTATGCGAACATTTATTTCTTAATCACTAGATTTAGGTATATAAATTATTTTGGATTTTGATCTTTTATTACTGCATTACACTTAGATTCCACCAAATTCACATTATTTGTAGCTCTATGATACACATGATTTTTGGTAGTGTAGTCTCCTAGCCCCCAACATATGCACATTCTTGATGAACCTCCTTATGACTTGTTTGGGAAGTCTCAATCGAAGTGTCCGCACTCATTACATGCTTGACATTGAATTATAGGACGCCCATTCACATCTCTTTGTATGTGTCGTCATCCTTCTCCCCGGGTTTTAGTTTCCTCCACCACTTCCTTGTCTTGTATTTCAATATTCACCACTTATAACATGCTTTAGAGGTCAATTCTTGCACCAAGAGTTTCTTCAACCACTTCCTTGTCTTGCATTTCAATATTCACCACTTATAACATGCTTTAGAGGTCAATGTTTGCATGACCAACTCTTGTTGTTCTTTCATGTTTTTCAAGTTGTACTTAATTGCATCCCCGATCACCCTACACATCCCGAAGAATTTGCTCTTAGGGCAATTTGTCTTCAGGCCGTTGATTCAACAAGTCGTGCCTTATACTTACTTTTTTCCTTCATGTCGCCCCGCTTATTGATCTTAACCTACTTAATCATGAGTAGCTATAAATGGTCACTACCAAGAGATGCAACATATCATTTTGATGGGACATGTCCTATGACATGTGCCCTTTGTTCTATATATAAATAACTTATCACCTTATTCATTCATACTGACCTATTAGATTATATAATTTATTCTATATTTAAATATGTAATATTCTATGTTTACCTTTTATATCTTGTAGGTATGTAACAATCACTAAAACGTCCTCATCATGTATTTTCTTAGAGAAATTATGCTAGGGAGCTTAAATCAAATAGAAGAAAGAACAAAAGTGAGCATGTGAAAATAAACCTTTATTTATTGGCAAATCTACCACCAAAGGAAGTGAGGGTTCTGATCTTGAGGTGCCCCTCATTAAACATAAAGTTAATCTTAGATAATTAGTTGTTAATTTGGATAAAAAGAAGAGAAGGCCCACCAGAAGGTTCACCTATCCCAATGCTACACTATAACAAGCTGATTTAACTCTAACATTAATAATGGCGGAATATTACTAATTTAGGAATAATTGAGCTATCAAATAATATACAAATTTAGAAACTAGGGTTTGCATTCACAAACATTCAATTAAGCAAGAACACAATTAGGGTTAGTTGATTTAGATAGTGATTTGGGTATTTTAGCAAATGGATCTGGGCTCTATGTAGGTCTCAAAATGTCACCTTGTGCTTCGTACCTCTCTGGACCAAATCATTACTTTTTTAAGCGAGACCATTTGGTAGTTCCCCCTATTAAATGACTATACACTTTTGGTTTTCCTTGCAATACTTTATCGGTGTGTGCACTTTGCTTTTGTGTATCATCAAAAGTCTCGTGATGCTCACATATGTACTTGTAAGTGTAAACTTTAGCTTCTTGCACCGACATTTAGATAGACATTAGATAGAAAAAATAAGATTAGGTGTTGGAGTTGGACTGACCTCGGTGGTCAACCTCTCGTTGATTCAAATCGAGTGCTGAACTACATTTCAAACTTGATGTAATTCTCATAGTGTGTGCGCAATGGTGTATGCAAATCAAGCCCCCTTGTCCTAACTTTGCCCTCATGCCTCAACACAAATAACGGGCTATCTAATAAATGTGCTTCAATTGTAACCCTTGTATGTAGTTATAGAATGCTTGAATAGTAGTATTTTCCCTTATAATGCTCTCTTCTAATGTGCTCTTGAGATATTCTAAGATAATGCATAGATAATGGCTAGCTGATTTGTACCTCCTAACGAACTTGTATATATAGGAGTCTCGTACTTGAAATTCGAACTTAATGGCGTGGAAAAGCTAACCCATAACATATTAAGTGAAAGCAAACAACGGTAACAAAAGGACCAATGGTCAAAAATGACGCAAAAGTGAGCTTGGATGGTATTGTTTGTTTCAGACATTTCCGTTGGACGGTTCTATCCGAAACAGGTGGTCTCTCCTAGAGACCCAAGAACAGTTAAACAATTAACAGATTTTTGTGACACAACATAGTAAAGTGAAAGAGACCAAAATAAGACAAGAAACATCAGTTAATTAAGCCATACTACAATAAACCAAACAAGGACTTAAGCAATTAGATGCTTATTTCATTGTTTAAGACACACACACATACAAATAGAATTTGCGAAGTGTTATGCAATAATAATTTGTGCCAAATTTAGGTGTCTACATTTGCACCCCTTTAATCTAGTGAATGCAATTTGCTATTTTAAAGGAGAAAAGAGAGCATACCTCATAACGTTGCTTGTTGCCAAAGTAGAGAGATTATAGAGCATGCTGCATTTGTGCCATTCGAGGAGAATGTAGCAAAAGTGTGGTGGACAATGCGAGTCACTGATTGACTCACATGGAGATAGGGAGCATGTACTGTAGGTGTGAAGGTTTTTGGAGATGGGGAGATTGGAGTGGATTGATTAACTTTGAATTCAAAATAACTGATATTTAAAATAGATTAGGGTGATCAGTCCCTGATTTGTAAAGTAACCAAAAGAGGTTGGGTGTTACCCAACACAAGATAACAAAGGAACTTGGGTGTCACTTTAGCCCACCGCCTTCAAATGAGAGTGAAAGGAATGGTGTCCCAAGGCATCACTAAGCCCAAAGTAAAAACCACACACCTACAAAATCACACTGCTGTAGATGGGTCTAGATTCCAAATGTGCGAACTTGTTCAAAGTCGAAAGTGAATGAAGTACACTCATGCCCCCATCGTGCATTGTATTAGTGCTTAAGTTCCAAATGTGCAAAGCTGAAAGTGAATCAAGTACACTTATGCCCCAACTTTGCATTGTATTAGTGTTTAAGAACTTTGAAAGTGGAGGAGTAATGATGCTTATGCTCATGCCCCCATTATGTTAATATTGATAAATGCTTGAAAATGGGAGGGATATCTTGTCATGCCATTTGTGATTGAATTTGTAATTTGTTATTTATTTTGCCCCAACATTTGTGCTAAATGTAGTGAAATTTGACTTGAATTTTGCAATTTGTGCATTCATTGTGCCCGAATTTGACCATTATGGCATTAGATTGCTCATTGTGTTGATTTGTGTGGTAGGTTGACTTGTATAGTGAGCCCAAATATTCGCCCCTCATTTTGGTTAGAGGGATGAAACAAAGGTGATTTAGTTTAAGCGAAAGTAATCGATCGAGAGGTTATGCTGATGGTTGAAAGTGTTTGTAGCCATATAAGGGTTGATTATAGTGAGATATAGAATTAATGTAGATCATTCAAAGGTTGGGTGGCACATGTAGCCAAGCTTTGTAGTAGGGTGCAATGATATATTTTGTGTTGAAGTAGGTGAAATAACTATTCCAACATCACGATGGCGCTCGATTTCGATAAGCGGAGCTCAAGATATTGCATGGGCAAGCTCGAAGCAATAATTAAGTAATTAATTAGAGTTGACTTAAATAGATCATTGATATGTTTGACAAGTCAACTTACTATAAATATTAAGGTTGAAAAGTCAATTCTAATTTCATTTGGAAATTATATGATAATGATTTTAGCTCGATGCGAGACATGATGCCGCTTGTTTGGGGAGCCTTAGAATTTGTTTGACAAAGTGGTAGAGACCATATAAATGTAAGTAATTTGAAATTTCACATTTAGCTTAGAATTTCATCATTATTTGAATTTTTGTAAAATTTGTGTTTTTTTGCATTTTTTTGAATAAGAAAAGTGTTAGAAGTGAGGTTTGTTTGGTTTTGTCCCCTTAGGGACGAAATCATACTTTGACGCTTCTGATCCAATTTTCGATGGTAACTACTAAATTTTGATGGTTTTGTCTCGATGGTACCATTTATTTAGGACATTTTTGTCTTGTTGCTTGCGAATTGAAATTTTAGCAATGGGATAACTTTACATTATGATTATTTGTGATTGATTCTTGTCGTGTTTGCATGTGATGTTACGAGAGAGACTTAAACATCCAAGAGGGAGACACGTGGAAACCCTTCTAGAGTTGGGTATAGATGATGCAACTTGGGTAGATAGGGCCGATTGAGGCATGCTACCCGATTGGGGGATGTTTGCCTCGATATGCATTTGATGATTGCCCTTGCCGAGAGGTGGAGTGCAAATACTTGTACCTTTTAACCGCCGACATGGGAGATGGCGGTGATTATAGGATGTGTGGTGCATTTTATGATTGCCCATTGTAGATGAGAGGGTGTATGTCTTGCTGCAGATTTTGGTTAGGGCGAGGAGAGTAGGGGTTGTAGGATCTAGTGTGGAACTTAGTGATATTGTTAGATTGAATGTTTTGTGGCTTTGCAAATTTATGTGTGTAATGCTAGCTTCTTTCATGGTTTAGATGGGCATGGGTGTCAATAACTTACTATTTGCACGTGATTGCCCATGCCATATAAGAGCTGGTGCCATATTTGGTCAGGGCCGATGTGTGCTGTCCCTTTTATACAAATTTTCTTTGGAGAGTCATGTTGGAGGCTTGGGAGACATGATTTCATTACATGTATGAGCTTACAAACATATTGCAGTTGATTCGGTAATGGTGGGAGGGCCACAAATAGATTGGGCCCACCCAAAGATATTTCAGCAGTGGTGGGTTAACCCACGTAGAAGAGGGCTTGATACCATGGAGTATCGAGCAATGCTAGACAACAGTTGACATCGAGGGCATCATTTGGAAATTGAATCGGGTTTTAGAGGTTGGGCCGAGGATGCCATGGAGCAATAATGTATCAAGGTGAACTTGTGGCCCGAGGACTAGTTTCTAGGTCAGGGAAACAATTTTAGTTTGAGAGGGTGACTTGATAGTTTGGGGTCATATAGGACGTGCCCCAACACCATATCCATTGAGATGCCGACAATGGGCTGCACATCGAGAGGGGAATAGGTCAAGGCCCACAAGAGTAGTGTTAGCCCCACCACTAATCGATTAGGTGGACCCATCAATGTTCTTTATAGTAGGAGATGATGTCGGTTGTAACCACATATAAGTAATGGTGGATGGGTGCCAATGGGTTTTTTTTTCCAAAGTGTAATATGGGGCCCAATTGAGGGTGTGGGCACATCGAAGAGGATATATGGAAGGTGGAGGAGCTATGCCCTCACCAAAAGGAGGTGATGAGGAGGTGAGGGAGCCACTGCTCCCATCGACAGGAGATGGGGCACTACCAATGGGGGTCCCCAATCGACAAAGTAGTGGCTTCATTGCATAACATATGTATTATGTGATTTGATTTATTAATCGTAGTAGTTGAAATTTAATTGATTATAATGATGACTAATGATTAATATGTGTGTTGTGATTGTAGGCGATGAGTATTGAACAACGATTGTTGATGCATTTGTTTGCACATTGATGTGGAATGTGTTAGTTGATATTGCGAGTTTCGGGTTAGAGTTTGCGAGAGGATATAATAGCGAGTACTCCTACCTTTTTTTTTAGTAGCAGTAGTTGCGGCTGCATGCACAGTGTTATCATGGCAAAGAGATGATCACAAAGTAGAGTTAGGTAGATGACTTGTTCCTCTGCTAGGGACAAAGCTTGCTTAGGACATTTTGAATAGATACACGACCCTACGGACAAATCATTCAAGGGTTTTAGTAGAGCTAGGTGGGTTGTGAAAGAGAGTGACAGAAGATAGGTTATGATCACGTGCCCGCGACAACGGGATCTGGGAGAGGGTCTTGACCTTTCATTCGAGTGTAGTTGTAGACAACTCGGATGAGTTTGAGGATGTTGATGTATGATAGACCATTGTGGTATCTCGTGAAGGGGTGTGCCCCTCATTACATATGATTTTTGATGAGGTTATATATATATATATGAGCTTTTTGATTTGTACATTGTGTTCTTATATTGGTTTTATTGAGATTGTATAATTAGTAGCAATAGATTAGAATAATTGGCTTATTATTGATTTGGTATAGATGGATAAATGAGCTAGCATGATAATTGATGTATGGTTAACCCAAGCCATAAGAATGCATTGTAATCATTTCATATTTGTTGATTATTCATTTGTTACACAATAGATTGCTCTTACATTAAACGCGTAGATGCATTATTTATTGTTTTATCATGGTGGTTTGATGGAGATGTATTGATGTTGGGTACCCATATAGATCTAGGTGATTGAGACGATTGATATAAGAGAGAATCCTCTCGAGGAACATTGTTTGTAGGAGGTCAAGAAACCAAAGGCTCTTTGAAAGGGTTGTCGGGAAATCCCGGTCTTTGTAGAGTGATGCATCGGAGGAGACAAAGTATAGCATATATCGAAAGAAATTATACCCTTAGTTTCAAGTTAAGTCGACTTTTGTTCTAACGTCTGGCAATCATTGTCACGATGCCCATTAATGTTGTGATAGTTGCAAGAATAAAGTTGGCCTTTTACCTTCTCAAGCCTATGAGGAGGATGATGAGAATTAGATGGTGAAGTGATCAAGCATTTGTCTAATAAGCTATGTAAAATATCTCGTGTGGTTGATCTCGAGATTTGGTCTTGTGGGCGTGTTAGGTTGAGTATTAGCATTATATGAAGTATTTTCTCTATGTTCGACAACTTGTCTTGAATCATAAGATGCACCTTTTATAACACTTGTATTAGTTGTCTTATTAGAAATAAGATCATCAACGTGCGTAGGTACTAGCTCTTGTGGAGGAGTAAGTTCTTGTTCTAAAGTGATAACATGAAGGAAAAGATCGTGAAATGAGTCACAAGTATAGTATAATAACTTATCCTTAATAGGATAGATAATGCCACGACAAAAGATGTATTGGACTTACAAATTAGTTGGTTGGTAGATTAGTTGTTGCATACAAACTTTGAAGCGTAAGATATAGTCACATACTAGTTCGGATTTAGCTTGGTGTAATGAAGGCAAACACTCATAAGTAACTTTAGTGCCTTTATTTGCAATGAAGTGAATGAGGAATGCCTTCTCAAGCTCTAGAAATGTGCTTAAGGATCCATTGGGAGGTGATGAAACCAATCTAAGGATAGGCCTGTTAAGTTCTTAAGAAAAGCTTTTAATAAAATCCTATCATTATCATATGGTGCCATGGAATATTTACATCTCTTAAGATATAGATAAGTGTCATTATTCCCATCAAATAATTGAAACTTAGGCATAATGAAGTCTCTAGGGAATGAGGAATAAAGAATTTTACACACAATTGGATTCCCATATATAACATTATAATTGATCCATGTATTATAGGCCTTGCTTTCTAATGATAAGTTATGTAATTTTTGTTGTAAAGCACCTACGACATGCATTAAGGATATAACCTCTTGAGGAGGTATAGAAAAAGTATGAAGAGGCTCATTATGGGGTTAGACCTTTCCATTGATGGTGGCCATGGGAAAACTATTCTGCCCGGGGCAAGGAGTAGGAGAGGAGGAATTCCCAATAGGATCACTTGGGGGGGTGGTAAGTGGGTAGCATCCTGAACTAGAGGCCTAGTATCACATATAGTATCTAGAGAAACATCATCAATAGTGGCATGCAATTCATTTGTACCATCAATAAAAGAATTGTGTATCATTTCTAACATAAGCAAGCGTAGAGTAATTATTTATAATAGGTTCTATTTCAATAGGAGAGAGATTCATTACAATCATTTTCACATCTTTATGTGCAAGAGAAAGAGTAGTATCACAATCATATGCATCATTCTTGATTTTAACAGGAATAGGAGAGAGCACACTCAATTGTATTCTTTGCCATTTCAATAGGAGGAGAGAGTACATTCAAGTGTAACATTTTCCATTTCAATAGGAGGAGAAAGAGTACAATCAATTGAATCATTTGCCATTTCATTGGAAAAAGAGAGGAAGCATAATCAACTATAACATTCCCTATACTACGGCGAGAAGGCATTTGATCCCATGCGATATAATTATTTTCCATTTCAAGAGAGGATAAGGAGATAACATCATTTGAATTAACCTTATCCTTCCTACTATCACTATAATGATCCTCATAATCATAAGTACCCTTATCATCGAACATGCTTTGCGTGTATCCTCAGGGCTAGTAATAGTGGCTTGCCCATAAGGAAGATAGGGCTCAAGAGGAGGAGAGCTGCAAGCTTATTGTAGTGGAGGAGAATCAATGCTACTAGGTGGGCATATAGATTCCAGGATTGCCTCATATTTACAGTTGTGGGTCATAACATGGGTGGGAGAGTTGCTAGTTACCTCCAATCAAGGAGAATCAATGCTACTAGGTGGGCATGGAGGTTTCGAGATTGCTTCATGTTTATTGTTATGGGTCATAACATGAATAGGAGGTGGTATTTCTTCTGCATAATTGTCACACTCATATGTAGAGAAACTATCAATTCCATTACTACTTCCCTCACATATAGATATATCATCCAGAGACCCAGAGGTTGGCTCATTATTGTAAGTATAAGAGAGTGGCATGACACGGGTAGAGTAAGCCATGACAACACAAATGTGAGTAAACTGTAAGAGTAGGGTAAGGGATCATGCACCAAGTAATAGATGAAAACCATGTGGAAACTAGGGTTTAGTAACACCTAGTTGGGGTAGGAAACCTAAGTCAAACTAGAATAAGGATTCGATCAATAAGCGGGTTCACCAAATGATATAAGCTTACAATTAATAATGGAGGAATATTACTAATTTAGGAATTATCTTGAAGGAATAATTCAGTAATAAGATACAAATTTAAAAACTAGGATTTGCATTAAAAACATTTGGTTAAGCAAGTAAGAGTGCAATTAGGGTTAGAATCGGTGTTACGCGGGACGCGCGTCCCTAGATTTTGGTGACGTCCCGAACGTTTCAAGGACTTGGGGACTTGGAGGGGACGTCCCCAATTTTTAAATCTTTCAAAAGTTTTATGTTGTGTTTACTTTTAAAAAGCTGTTAATTTTACCAAGAACATCAAATTATAATCTTGAAAGTACCTAAAATACATTAAATACAATTTAAATCCGTAAATGTCATTGAAAAAAGTTAAAATATCGAAATATTAATTTCTGTTTGTTATTTTAAAAGCTGAAATGCAACTTTTTCCCATATAAAAACCAGATCTGATTAACTAAATACAAAATTTAACTCAACCAAAAAACTGATAATTCTTGGATTTGAATATCAAATTGCGGAAGTCGATACATTGTTCTATCCTTCTTATATTGCTAGCTAAGAAATCATGTCGTTTCTGAGAAGATCTATACGTTTTTAACTAAAGTTAACGAGCTAAATCGATTCTGAACATATTTTATTTAATAAAAATAAATAACTCTAAAAGTCTACGACTACGGCTAAACATGGTTAATTAAAGTTTTAAACATGATTAACTAGGGTTAGACACGTCACAAGGTCCAAACAAATACTTCCTATGGACACAAGGTCCCAGAATTCACCAAAGACTAAACCATTTCGGTCCGAACGCGAATTTGCGAAGACGAACAAAGACAAGTGTCAATAATTCATTGGCAAAGGTCATATAAGTCTCGATCTCGAAAGAAGACATGTGGAACCTTTTTATTAGTTCACACATTCCGCAGAAACCTATAAATGCTTATCAGTGCAGGTCTCGAAGTCCGTACATACGTGGCTTTTTATTATTCGTTCACACTTCGCAGTGCAGTTGTGTCCGGAATTGACCAAAGACTAAACCATTTCGGGACCGGACGAATTTGCGAAGACAAAGGACAAAGACACGTGTCAATAATTCATTGGCAAAGGTTATATAAGTTTGACACTACGAAAGAAGACATGTGGAACCTTTTTATTAGTTCACATTTCGCAGAAACCTATAAATGCTTATCAAGGGTTTTCCACTGCAAAGTCCGTACATACGTGGCGTTTTTATTATTCGTTCACACTTCGCAGTGTAGAGCAACTAACAAAAGGACATTTAATAACATGAAAAACCGTTTAAGAGCCGTATACACGTGGAGTCATCTAAATGGTCTTGTGGATGTTATTAAAATCCTTCATTCATTCAATGGCTTGCTTTTCGAGATCTTGAAAAGGTACTTACAAAGAAAACCATATGCGAAAGAAACATGGACAAATTCTATTGGTTCGCATTCGACAAACTCGACAAGTGACATTCGCAAAATTGGCGGCTTAATCTTATTGGTTCGGGTTTTCGCATTTGACAGAATACTAGTTACTAAAGTCTAGATTTGCAAATAATGTGGAGTACTATCATTAGTTCGTACTTCACAATGCTCGTAAGACCGACAAAGCCACGACATTGCAAAATTAAATGGTGCTTTCTCATTTGGTAAACCTTCGCAATAGTCAATAAGTCTGACAAGACAATAACACACATACTTCTTTGATTGGCTAAAGCTTCACAAAAGGTAGAAAAGAATCTAGTAAACTCTGACAACTTCAAACGACATATGGAGCTTTATAATTGGTTCGAATTTCACAATATTATATATTACACTATGCCGTATGACTTAGAACATATAATTAACTTTTCTAAGGGAACTTTCGGGTTCAAAGCTTGCAAATAGGAAATACGACTATGACTAGCTAGAAAATATAACAGACACGACCACAAAATACAGAATATAGATAATTTAGCCCAAAACACCATTAAATTGCAAGAATATATTGTAAAATATTGTCAATTTCATATATCAGTTCGTATTTTGCATTAAAACATACAAATCATCTTAAATTAACAGACATTCATATCTAAATTAACGTATTTCATTAATTTATTATTGTAATTCACTATTTTTCATAAGCAATTGCGTATTTTAACAGTATACCTAGAAAAATAGACAAAATACATTCATTTGCTCATTTATTTGAATAAACAAAAGAATTTAACTTCTTGCTATTAGCTTTTTAACAAAATTTATATAATTACAAAGATTTATACAATTTACAGAGAAATACTTATCTTAATCGACGGTTATGAAATCCCAATGTCCAGAGAGAACAAGGATCCGAATTCTAATACCAAATTCCAAGAGAAAGAGAACACTGATATGGAATTCTCAATACAAAATTCTAACACATCCACAGGTTAACAGACACCAGACTATGACTGCTTATGAGAGGAAAATACTATACACCCCGTGTATATTCACCTTGCCCTAGCCAGGAACCATCCGAGGTTGTACTTTGTACCCTCGGTTAGGACACCGCTGGTGCCCCTCTCTCTTGCCCACCGCCTGCCTATAATCTGGTCAGCCTTGGAATTACTTCCACAGACTAAATGCTCAAAGTCCGTAAGACTCTTTTGAATTGTTCTCTTTCTCATAAACACAATTCCTTGTCTCTCGTTTGTTCATACATTCATTCCTGTATTCATTCATCTTCTTTGTTTTTACAACTAGATCTTTTTATAATACATCACAGGTGGTTACAAACCAACACAATGGTTCTCACACCTTTTCATAAGTCAAATTAAGCATCTTTAATCAAATGCTCGGGATATTCATTCCCATATTAAGCCAATAGCTTTATTACAATATCTTTATAAAGAATCTTAACTCAAACTTGTTTTAACAAGTCTCAAATCAAACTTGTCTTTAACATTCCACCAAGTCTTTAATTCTTATAAAGCTTCGGGATTTGGTCACATAACAAAACCCGTCCCCTGCCATCCCCAAAATTTGGGAAATTTTTGCCATCCCAAGAACCCTGTCCCTCCGTACCCTGTCTCCGAGACTTAGGTTACTACGGTTAGAATGACCACTTAGCTAATTCAAATAGTGATCTATGTGTTTTGGCAATTGGTTTGGGCTCTATGTAGGTCTCATAATGAGCTCAAAATGTCACCTTGTGCTTTGCACTTCGTTGGACCAAATTGTTATTTTTTGAGTGAGACTGTTTGGCGGTTCCATCCTATATGTCAGTTTTGTCTGTGTTGACTGTACGCTCTTGGTATTTCCTATGATGCTTAAATGCGTCTCGTGTCTACACAACCTGTGTGTATCTTTAAAATTCTTACGACGCTTGCACCTATGCATGTAATTGCAGACTTTAGCTTCCTACACCAACACTCTGATAATAAAAAGTTAAGTGCTCGAGTTGGATTGACCTCAGTGGTCAACGCCTGTTGATTCAGACCGAGCGCTGCGCTACATTTTAAATTCCATGTAGTTCTTTGAGTGTGCGCCAATGGTGTATGAAAATCTAGCTCCCTTGTTCTAGCTTTGCCCTTGTGCCTCAACACATATAGTGGGCTAATTATTATATGTGCTTCAATTGTAACCCTGGTATGAAGTAATAAAATGCTTGAACAACAATATTTGCCCTTGTAATTGTCTCTTGTGATGTGCTCTTGAGATATTCTAAGATAGTGCTTAAATAATGGCTAGATGGATTAAACCTCCTAACAAACTTGTATATATAGGAGTCTCTTACTTTGAAATTAGAACCTAGTCGTGTGCAAAAGCTGACCCATACCATATGAAGCGAAAGCAAACAACGGTTACAAAAGGACCAATGGTCAAAAAGGACCCAAAAGTGAATCTGGTCGGAATTGCTCACTTGGGATAGTACTGTTGAATGGTTTTGTCTGAAATTGAAGGTGTTGTGTAGAGACACAAGAATAGTTAAACAATCAACACAAAAACAAGAGATCTCTGTGACATAACATGATAAGGAGGAAAAGACAAAAAGAGACAACATACATCAGTCAATCAAGCCATATGACAATAAAACAAGGACTTGTTCCAACTAAATGCTTATTTCGTTGTTTAAGACCCATATATATAAATTTTGCTAAAAATGTTATGTAATAATACTTGTGCCAAATTTAGGTGTTTATATGGGTGCACTTAACTCTGGAGTTCTAAAGGGGATCTGAAGAAATGGGGGACGTTTTGTGATATTTGAAGATGTATAAACACAAAATATAGAATAAGTTTTGTGGAAAGTGAAACTTTAGAAGGAAGAAGCTTCATGAAAGCCCGTAAACTCAACTTGGAAGTTAGTGCAACAAAAATTAAATATTGTTCTTTTTGAGGAAGTTCTTGAGAGATTGGAAACTACGCCAACAAATCAAAGGCCACAACATATGCTTCAACTAAGAGTCACTTCCGAGTTTCTCGACCAAAGGTTTTAGAAAGTGTAGATTGAGTTTAAGATCTTTGATATGTTGATAATTACCCGACTCAAGAACCACAAAGTTTCTTGGAAGATTTGCACTGTGCCCTTGTGAGAATCTTGATGAGTGGATTTATGTCTTCAGAATTTTCTTTATGAAACAAACGAACAAGTTAAACGGATATCCTCTAGCTCAGAGCTTGTGGAAAAATTTGTGCTCAAGTTATGAAAAGCCTTTCTTACATCCTTTTCGGACCAAAAACCCATCTTACTTTTTTCTTGGACCAAGTACCATTTCAATTTAATAAGAATAAAACCAATCTTTTGATGGGAGGTGTGGTTTGAAATGAAAGGAAGTCATTGCTAGATATGCATTGGTTTTTGAAAGCATTTACTGCCAAGGATACCAAATAATGGAAAATATGGCTCTTTACAGAAGAGAATGTCGAAAATTTGGATCTGTTTATCAGAAATACAAGAAGTGATGGAGATTCTTGGGTAGATGGAACCATCGTTTAGAAACTCGGTGAGTGCTTTCCGAGTTGACAAGTACTTGCCATATTTCTAGCTAGGCAAGCAAACTCCCTAAAAACTCGCTGAGCCTACCAGCTGTGTATTTGCAAAATACTTGCGATTTTTGGCCATTACTAGTTAGTTTTTGGCGATTACTTGCAAGGTTTTAGCTATTATTCTCAAGTTTTGGGTGAGTTATTTAATAATTATTTTAGTGAGTCTTTGGAAATTGTAAATTATTTTAATTTGTAACTTGCATAGATATGCAATTTATGATGATAATTTTCAATGACAACCATCATAAAATTGATAAGACTTATCAGCTGGCTGTTGTATATGATGATGTGATTTTGTACTCTATTATCTATTCAAATATAATACAAAATACTTCCCCAACATTTTATATACTCATTTGATACATTTTGTAACTATATTTTAAACAATTTTTTTAAGTTGCAGTATTTGCCGAGTCAATATTTTTTTGGTCTACTGAGTATTTGCCTAGCCAATATTTTTTGGTCTGCTGAGTATTTGCAGAGTTTGAGGATGTGAACTATGGATGGAACTATAAGCATCGAGGAAGACCTAAAGAATTTCATCTGAACCAATCCAAATACCAAAGACATCATCAATAAACCTTCAAAACAGGGCACGATGACTAAGATCGAGCACACCCTTGTGTTTTCACTCGAGAAAACAAAGTAATATGCACACATAAGCTGCAACAATGTTTCTCCCCATGAGAATCTCTTGTTTTTGCTTGTAGATACTCATTGAACTCCAAGTCATGCTTAGTCAAAACCAACTCTGTAAGACCCAAAAATGAAGCTTACTTTATTAGGTGAAAATTTCCCAGAGAGCATTTCAGTGCTTGGAGACCTGCAACATAAGGAATACTGATGTAAAGGGTGACCACATTGAAGGTAAAAAGGCAAGCATTTTGAGGAAAAGTGTAAGAGAAGTTCACACAATAGAGGGTTAGATTTGGAAAGGTGGTATTTTTGTTTGAGAAAATGGGGAGGATTTGAAATTGAAGCCATCGGGGGCAGGTTCTGAAAGAAAACCGCAGTAAAGTAAGAGAAAATAGGTCTACCTATTAGAGAAATTTTGTGAATTTTAGGAAGATAAGAAACACAAACACATGTAAAAGGAGGCTTAATTTGAAGAAGAAAGTTTAGTTCATCCTGGCTGATAAATTTTTCTCTTTTGACGCTCAAGAAAAGGGGTTTAAGCTTCAAAACAAGAGGACCCTACAAAACGGAAGGAACTTCGACATAGATCAAATTGTTAGAAAGTTGACAATGACTTTTATAGTTTGAATTGTTAGGAAGTTGACGATGACCTTTAAAAAGGTACCGGTCTTCATTCATTATGGTGATCTCTTGATTCTTATTAGGAGGGTGGATGGCAATAGAAAAATCATCCATGAGATATTTGTAAGCTTGAGCTAAATATAGAGTAAAATTTTGTTGGTGCTTTTAGGGAACCAATGACAACCTAGCTTCAAGACCCTAACTACTTTCAGCAATGAGAAATTCCAATAGAGGGTAAGATTCCATGAAGGATTATGAATCTGAAAAACAAGGGTCAAATCATCATCTGGGCTCAAAGAAGAGGAATTGGAATCATGGTGAGGATGAAAGAACTACATTAGATGTAACCTTGAGTAAAAGTGTTGTACTCTTCATAGATTTTGTTGGTATCCAAAAATTTCTTTCTCAACAAGAGAAAAAGATCAGTTGGAGAAATTATGGATGGCAATGTTGGAGACGGCTGTCAAAATTTACCCACATAAACATGGCTCAAGCAAAGAAGGCACTAGTCTTAAGAGGCAAAGAGCACCGCCAATTAGCTTGTGAAAATTGGCTTTGATAGCATGTCGAAACAAGCTCTAGAAAATGTTAGAAATGAGCGCAAGGAAACTCCACAATGTAACCGCGACATTCACTTATATGATTTAGATCAAGAATGTTAAATAAATGAAACATTGTATCAATCTAACAATGGAATATACAATGTAGA
Organism: Taxus wallichiana var. yunnanensis; assembly: GCA_018340775.1. NCBI lineage: Eukaryota > Viridiplantae > Streptophyta > Pinopsida > Cupressales > Taxaceae > Taxus > Taxus wallichiana. Next base: position 507,206,276 of record CM031235.1, read on the forward strand.
ATGTGTAACCAACAAATGGAGGTTGCACCAAAACAAAGTATCCTTAGAGACTACATCTCATATAACTAAGGATACTTTGTATCTAAGCTCCTCTCTTCACACAAAGGACCCGGTGGTTCCTTATATAGAACAGGTAAGAGGTATGCAGGAGATGATTATTGGATGAGTGAAAGGTGGAAGCATTAATTAAAGATACCTAACTTCATCGAACCCTTCTTTGCTTAAGAAATGGTACCTATCATTCTTCGAATGGGCGAGGAATAAGAGTCTTGTGTGTCTCCCCTTTGAGCAAGCCCCAGTCTAGGGGCCATGAGCGAAGGGATCGTGTTTTGTCACTTGGAATGTGAATGGGTTCATGTCTAAAAAGCATGAGATATTTCAATGCATCGAGTTGAAGGTGTGGGGATCCTTGGGGTTTAGAAGTCTAGGGTGTGGGGAAATAGGTGGCCAATCTCGATTCTAGGTATGGTGGTCTTTTAAGTCAAGAGATAGCTAGGGAGATTGGCCAACGAGAGGTGGCTTTGTAGTCAACAAGTAGTTTTAGTCCTTTTAGATTGGTAATGTGGATCCGTATCAGGTGTGGGCTTAGGTCTCGCATGAAAAGTTTGGAGAATGCGGCTTGGGTCTTTGGCGGTGTCTATGCCCCTCAACACAGGCATGGAGGTTGTTGGAGGCAGGTGTTTGGGAAGATTAAAGAGGCAGTGTGCAATTTTCAGAGGTCCTACAATTGGCCCCCTTGGTTATCCCGGGGATTCAAATACCCCCTTGATAAAGTGGATAAATGGGCGCCCAAACTTGGCTTGCTAGTTCTCCTAGTGGCCGAGACCGTCGAACCTTCCACTCACGCCTAGGTCGTGGAATCAGTGCACCGGATCACATAATTGTGAACTAGAAGGCTGTGAACTTGTGATACATGTTAAGATGCGTCGGTGGACAGCTTAGATCATTGGCCCTTACGGGGGAAGTTTAGGGACCTTAAGTTTGTAGGGGGTCAACTTGGTGGTGGTGAAGGCGGTAGGAGAGTTCTCAAGGATAAAGTCACCATCAAGTAGGATGTGATAAGGTTGTCTAGTATGTGGGAAGCCTTGGAGAATGTGGATCCGGAGGCGGAGGTTGCGAAGTTGGTGGAGAATAAAGTTAATAGCTTGAAGAAGGTTTCTTGGTAGGTTGCATAGGATGTGGGCGCGGTGGGGGTGAAGGGGCCCCAAGTCAGTAATGTGGTTTTCAAATAAAGCCCGGAATCAAGTAGTTCATTGAAGGTGGATAAGGTGCTCTAAGAAGATCTTTGAAGAGGAGAAGAGGCTCATAGCCTCATGAGGAAGTTGTGAGAGCTTGGAAGGAAACTAGAGAGATGGTGAAAGGGCTTGGAATAGGGAGAACTTGGTGGTCTTCCAAAAGAATTTGGAGAATAGGCAAAAGAGCTTTGGAATTGGTTGAAGGCGCTCATGGGTAGATGGGATAATGGGAAGTGTAATGCCCAACCGATGAGGAAGAAAGATGCCGATCTCATCACAAACCCTCGAGGTCCCGGAAAGCCGGAAAGATCATTACACTAAGCTTCTTTGCGACCCCTCGCTTAAAGATATGTGCCATTGTGGCGACATTCGTCGAGAGGAACACACTTCGTTGGTGTTTATCAATTGCCCCATTGAGTGAAAGGAATTCAAAGCAAAGGTGGTGAAGAGCTTAGAATATCATAAAGTGGCGAGCAAGGGTGGTCCCCTGTAGAGGTTCAAAGCGGTGCTCGGAGAAGAAGGCATGGATGGTAGGGGAGGAGGAAGAGCAAGGCGAATCAAAATTCCTTGATTATGCTTGTTTAAAGGTTATGAACTGCATTTGGGAGAATGGGGCGATTCCCAAAGATTTTAGTGCAGTTGTTCTAGTCTTCATCCCTAAAAAGGTGGACCCGATGCTCGATGAGAATTATAGGGATATTTCCCTCATAAATGTGATGCTTGAAATCCTCACAAATGTGGTCATTAAGAGAATCAGGGAGGAGCTCGAGGAGCGGAAAAGTTTGGTTCACGAAAGATAAGGAGTGTATCGTAGTGGTTCCGCTTTATGAAATTGCTACGAGACGTATGACCAAGCTCAAAAAGCCTATGTGCGTGGCGTTCATTGACTTCAAAAAAGCTTATGACATGGTCTCGCACGAGCGAATAAAGCCTCGAGCGTTGGGAGTGGGGGAAGGCCCTCTACTTCTTTCAAGAATTGTCCAATGAATTCTTAGTTCGTGTTAGGCATGAAGGTTTGTTGTCATCCCCCATCCTACCGAAAAGAAAAGATAGAGTTGCCCGGCCTCACCCACACTCGTTAATATCTTCATAAATGACATAATGAAAGATTTAGAGCGGATGGGCTTGGTGATCCTGGCCTTCCGAATTGATTGCCAAGTTGATGTTTGATGTTTTGCGGATGAACTAGCGGCGATGGTTGGGTCCGTGGAAGACCTAAAGGAGATGCTTCAAAAGATTCGGATCTCGGAGCGATAAGTGGGGGATGGAGTGTGGTAACGGAAGTGCAAGGTTAAGAAAATCTTTGGCAATCAAGAAGAGATTGAGCAACACAAGTTTTTGATTGGGAACCAAAAGATTGGGGTATGCAACAACTATAAGTACTTGGGGATAGAGACTGATCCACAATTATCTATTGAATGAGTCATTGAAGAAAGGGCATTGTCAGGAAGTAGAACCCTCCATGGGGTTCGCCACTTCTTGGCCTCTCATGAATCCCCACTTAGGCAAAAATACCCACTTTCAAGGCGCTAGTGTACCCAATACTCACTTTTGGCATAGAGGTGGTCGGGATGTTCGATGTGGCCCAAATGGAATTCCTGCAGAGAGTGGTGGTGGAGGGGATGAAATGAATCTTTGGGAAGTCCACCTCTAATCTTATTGGGAAGCGGTTATGCATTGAGAACACAATATTTGTCAGTTCGTGTTTTCAATGCATGTTTTCAATGCGGAGTTAGTGGGCCCGGGCCTTGAGAAATATGGAGGCCTTAAGATTGTCATCGCCATGGTTTGAACCATAACCCGCCTTAAAGTGGGTGAAATTTGGACATGGATCCATAATACGACCAAGTAGCTCAAGAAGAATGTCCCTAGTGTTAGTAATAGCCTTTTAGTGCGTGAAGAGGCTTGGGTGGCTTGGGAGAATAAATTCGGGTTCCGGGAGTTGCTAAGGATTTTCAACCGAGGCCAAGTTGGGTGAGACTTGAAGCTACATCAAGTGAGCGCGGTGGTATGAGAATGTTTCGGTGAAGCCGCATCATTGGCTCCTCAACGTCGGGGTTGTGAGTTTGTCCTTAGTAGTCGTGCGGTTAGGATTGGTTTAGTGGATCCCCCTTAGGGGTTTGTGCTCTGTTGTGCGAGGATGTGAGAGGTGAATCCCTCTTGCACCTCATCCTTAAGTGCCAGCATAGCAAGCTGCGAGATCAAGGTCGCGAGTTGATTTTCCAAACGTATTGCAAGAGCTTCAGTACATTTCCCAACGGATGCAGTGAGAAGGATTTTCTCTCAATACTCGTTGGTGGGGAGTGTGGTGAATGTTGTCTATTGTATTGGCTAGGTGATTGTGCACATTGGAAGGGAAATATAGGCTTTGCGCTTGTGGCGAACTTCCGGATGTGGTGCTACCCTCTACCGAAATTCCTACGGGGTTGGACGGTGGAGGGGGACGTGTCGTAGTCGGCCCCTCTAGGGCATTAGGGTACCTAACCACTATGGAGCAAACGCACAATCGTGTAGGGCAAAGCCTTCTTGTCAGGCGTGCTGCTGGAAGATTTTCTCCTCCACTTGGCCCATGTTCTCAGGAACACGAGAGTTTCTTGTGAGGCCTCCATATGGCTGAGTGGAGATCAACGGTTTCCACTAGGAGTATTCCCTAGAGGTTCTAACCTTAAATGGCGGGATCGCTATCGCTGGAGTTACCTTTAGGTGGTTTATGTTGCTTGGTATCTCTATTGTGGAGGAGCTTCATAGGCCAAGTCTTTCAAGTGGTCTTTCTATCAGGCCCGAACCTAGAGTCGAGGGGTGATTCCCGAAGACTGTGCTTGCCCTTGAGCCAGCCTGAATACGGGACTCTTCCAGTTGAGGGAAATTAGGAAAAATTCTCACACATGTAGGATAACTACCTCATTAATTAGTTGATATCAAAAACATACTGCACATCAACAATGTCTCACCTAGACAATACAGATACCTAAGGTGGACTTCACATCAAGTGTGAACATGATACACACCAACATGGCTGATCTAAGGGCAGTGCTTGGTTGAACATCAAGGGTTTAACCCACCCTTTTGGATTCAGTGCAAATTGGGCAAATTTTCTTCTCTGCTGCCTGAAACCATAGTTGGTTCTAACCCTCATCGCTCTGAAACCAACCCCGGGCACATCAGGGGTGAAGTCTGGTGGTCTCTGGGAGAGCCCCCACCTGTTTTGGTAGTTTAAATGTTGATGACTGGGATACTGTTGTTGTTGTCGTCATCAAGGAGGCCTGGAATACCGAGGGACATATTGCTGCCTCAGGAACTGACCAAATTGAGGACCTGGATGATACCTGTGCAAATTCTGAAATTCCTTGGTCTGGTTAGGAAGGGTTTCTGAGGTCCATTAGGAGGAGGACCTTTAGTTATATCATCTAGGCCCTTATAAGAAGGGACATTCTCCTTGTGTTGTTTGTTTCTTCTATTATTAGGCATCTGTTGGATTTAGGGGCACCTGAGGAACTGATGGGAGGCCCTTTGTGCAGGTTGAGAATTTGTTGGATCAAGTTCTCAAGTTTGTCGGTGTGCTTTTTGAATTCCTTCTTCACACGCTGGCTGATATTTACCTCCAGATCATTTTCTTTCATTTCTGTATCTTTGATTTTGGCTTTAGAACTGCTGCTGCTTTTATAGAAGAGGTGTCCAGGTCAAACTTAAACTGAGCACAAAGAAAAGCACGTGCATCATTGCCTTTCTTGAGAAAATTGCCGTGGGCATCAATTTTCCTAGATTTTCTAGTATCAGAGGGTATGGTGCCATCAACAATAAGGGGCTGAATTACATGATCTTGGGATACTCTGACAGAGTGATAAATAGAATCAAGAGTGTCATCCATTTCAGAGGCAGTATGTTGGAGGCATCCACACACGCGTTAGCATACTGTAAATGGGCAGATTCATGCATTTCTGAATTGAGGGTTGGAGCAAAACCTTAAACAAGTTTTGCGCCTTCTGAACCATTCATTGTGTAGCTCCTAGGTCCTTTATTTTTAGTACATTTTGTGTTTCTTCAGTGCATCACTAGGTGATATCGTATTTTGGAAACCAGCTGCATTAATTTGGTGCCAAGCTTCATGACCCATACAGAACACATGATCTGGATATGCGGCAAAGATTATTGTATTCATTTAAACTCTGAGCATATAGAATGACTTCAAATGATATAACCATGGTTCCACAATATGCTTATGAGATCATTTATTTTATGCTAGTGCCTAGGAGCAATATACAATGCATATAGAGCCTATGAGGAGTGGGAATGCGTATGGGTGTGATGGTTGGAACCATCCATACACAAAAGAATGGGAATGACTTGATGTAGGGAGACTGTAACAGAGTGATCAATATAACCGAGATCAGCATCCATTTCAGAGGCATTTTGTCGAAGGTCATCTACATAGGCTTTAGCTTACTTTAACTGGGTATATTTGGCAATTGTCCTAGGACCTTAACACTTCATGCATTTCTGAAATGATGGTGGGTCAAAACCTGGAACAAGTGTTGTTCCTTATGAACCATTTACTGTGTCCCTGGCTCTTAAATTTTTAATACATTTTGTCTTTCCACAGTGCATCACTATGTGATTTCATATTTTAGAAACCAGCTGCGTTGATTTGGAGTCCATCTTCAAGACCCATATGTAACAGATGATAAGGATATGTGACAATTGCAAAGATCATTGCACTCATATAAGCTCTTAGTACATAGGATGTCTTTACAGTGATATAACCATGGCGCCACAATATGCTATGAGATCTTATATTTGATACACTTATATCATTAATAATGTCTAGGAGCAATATACAATGTATAGAGAGCATATGAGGAGTCTCAATGGGTACGGGTGTGACATTTGGAACCTCATGTACACAAAAGAATTTAATTGTGCCCTCCTAGCTAAATACAAGTTGTAAAACACAAAAACACCATATGACTTTATTCCATCTTATAATCTATACTGCCAATGTGATTATTGATAACCAAGCGAAGTCCTGCAGGTTAAGTAACCATTTCATGTAGTGTGCTTTCTCCAACCTATAGAGTGCCTGTAAGTTGCTGCTTGAATATAGTTGCACCATTGACAAGTAAAACAATGGTATAGAGCTCTCTACCATAAATTGAGTAACATTGTATTGCATAACAAATGTTTACCTACGAAAGGTAACGGGGGTGTCCTCCTTGTGATTGTACATCCCCTTTGTATGATTAGAAGCATCCATTTGAGAGATACAAGATTGCTTATACCGGTGCTTATTAGTTTCTTATTGGTTTGTTTGAAGGAAGGTTAATGCCATGCTCATTCTCAAATTATCTTGTAAAGTGACCAAGCCCCGTAAAAATTCTATCACAAATCACTTGTAAAAATTGGCTAGGCCAGTAAGTTGCAAAGCTCAAAGTCTTAGGGCGTCAGCCAAATTAGTGATCTAGATTCTAGATTTTTTCGGGTTTACATGGGTTCCTTTGTCATCAAGCATGAAAACTGACTATTGAATCTGCCTTTTTCAAATTAATGGTTACCAATATTGGCTTTGACATTTGTTCTTGAAAGCATCTAAAATACTTGGCACAAGCATTTAAGATTTTTCAAGTTCTACTATAGGCCATGATGTTATTAAGATACACAATCCCAAAACTATGTATAAGCAATTGTATGACATCATTCACAAACCTCAAGAACTTGCAGAAGTATAAAGCCACAACCTAAAAGTTCTGCTATTGTTCACTATTGATCCTCTTAGTTATACGTGTTTAACAAAGCTAGCACCATGGTAAGATGCTCCTGTAACTCGGGATGATTAAAAATGTGGAGTCCAAGTAGTGGGTATGCTTGGGACATTTACCAATTGTACATAGTTATTTTCTGCCTTTGAACACTGGGGAGTGAAAGATCAAAATATTGATAGAGGGAATTTTACATTGAGGTGAACATAGACTTCACATACATGATGCCCTATATGCCAAAAGACGGATATCTGCCATTAGTTGCTTATGAAACCAATCAGGCCATAGTTGAGTAACATGTTATTAGGTATAGGAATATGTCTAACAGAACTAGAGGTCCAAAAGGACACCGAGATTGTCTGTCAAAACCATAGGAATCACCATTGAAGATTGAAGAGCAGAGTGAATGGGTGGATGAATCCTCACTTCAACAAGATCTATTAATGCGAAATGACCTAAGAACATCAAGAGCTTCAATAATATTGATGCCATTTCTTTAAGTGCATCTTAAGTCAGGTGCAATCCCTCCAACATAGAAGAAACAACCCATTAAGGCTGTGAGAAGAATATGGTAAAAAAGGAAGAGGCAACCTGTTATAAGATCTGTTAGTTTGAGGGCAATAAGGCGGATGCTTCGAGTTTTGATATAAAGGACGCTAAAGATCCATTTGGTATTAGTGATGCCAACACAAGAAGAGGTGTTCCAAGGTAAGACATAATATGTCTCCACAGTCAAATTAGAGAAATATGGAAGCCATAAAGAGGCTAAAAATGGGGAGTTTATTTCTATAGGGATGCCACAACATCTTGCTGTCACTCCTACCCAGTATATGTAATCCCCTCACAAGGTAGATATAAGCATGCATGATGCCAATGATGTCTTCTTCCAGATTCAAAGTTCCATAGCTCATCCTCTTACATCGATTTCTGTTTTAAGGAAGAAGCCAAAGATAGAGAAGCCTGACGAGGAATAAAATAAAATTCATCAAAACCTTTAGTACAAGTGAGTGCCATTTCTAGGAATGAGGTCAAGTGTAGGAAGCAATATTGTACTTAGTGAATAAATGATGAGTTAACCATAATACTATAATAGTCATGCTATGAGAGTGTACTTGATTTGTTCAATTTTTCATGATATAGGGTGGTTCCCCAACTGTTGTACCTGTTCTCATAGCATACTATCTATGTTGAATAAATATGAGGCTATTGGTAATGGATGGTAGATAGAAAGACTAAAAGTTTATCTTATTGATACATATAGATCATCAATGAAAAAGATTATTTTTCTAGTCATGTTTCTTTAGTTCTATCTCTTTCTATCACTTTCTAGTCATGTTTCTTTAGTTCTATCTCTTTCTATCACTGTAATACATGCTTAACGTCCTGATGATTTCCTTTCCAATTTCAAGAAGCTTTGGACCTAAATAATGGTGAGCTGATGATTAGAAACATGGTGGATGAGTGGGAGGGTTTAAAATTTCTTGTAGCAAGGGGTAAGGTCCTTACCCCTCCTCGTCCTCCCCTGCAATTGACCCTTTAAATCTAAGGGACCAAGTATTTCTTAAGGGTATTTCTCTCATTGTAGTTTGTGATGAAGTTCTGGAAGTTAATGATTGTGATTTAATTCATGTGGAATGAGATAATATGGTATTTATGTGTTTGCTCCTCAAGCTGTCATTATTTGTCGTGGTTTCTTTTTCTCCATGCTTACCTTTTCTGCTTCGCTATTTGAAATTCTCTTGAGTAATTAATGTCTAATGGTGGACAATGCTAAGAATGGTCAGGGATCACAAGCAAGCTTGTAATAGGGTGCTCGAGCATGACTTCCTTGAGGTGTTGATACTTCTGGTTCCTTGTAAATTGTCGAGGGTGGACGATGGAAGACTTGTAAGCAAGAAACAAGTAAGAAATAATTCATAGGTAAACTTGGTGTTAATGAAATTTGAACTACATTTGATTCTTCATCACGTTATGTTGTTAATTTTATCGAGAATATGCTGGGTGATGGTGTTTTGAGCTCGGGGCATGGGATTACATAGTCATCCAATTGAATATTTACGAACAATATCTTTAGTTGTGTTCCCATGTCCAGAGATTTTATTAAATTCTCTATTAAAATAAAACGAAAGATATAGTAAGGTCTTACACTATTTATTTGGAGAGTATTATGAAAGTTGGGATCTATTGTTGAGATGGTTGGAAGGTCGACCCACATTCTGACAAATATGGCTTGTGAGGGATGGTTAGCTATGTGGGAGAGTGCCAATGTGAGGTTGCAAATTTGAGTTCTAACCTGTCCACACTTTTTAATATGATATCAAATTTGTAGCTGTGCGAGGTACAATGTGAGATAAGGAGAAAAGTAGGCAATTACGTGCCTCTAACCAAATATGCGAATTTGGGTGCTTAGCACGGATATGGCCTATTATGGCCCGAGTATGACACAAATACGGTATCTAATCATATCTGTTTAGGACCTGTAGGTGGCCTATAGTAAATAGGCTTAGATATGGCTACTCAAGATGTGCCTTGTATCCAACATTTTAAAAAAATTATAGAGGAAAAAAATTCCAAATCACCCTCGATAAAACCCTTCAAACTATGCTAGCTACGTCCTAAAACTCATTTATAGACAAATGTAAGTGAGATGAGGAACGACAATAGAATTTGTAGGAGTTTTTATTGGGTGTGAGAAGTTGTGCAACAATTGTAGCTGTTGTGGAAGACGTTGCATGCCAAATAAGGTGGGAGGTGTTGTTGAGTAGTTGCCTTAGAGAACTGCATGAGGTGCTGTCAGAGAAGATTGTGCAAGGAGTTGCTAAAGGGGATTATGTGAGGAGCTCCCTGATTAAGCTAAATGTGAATTTTATGCCTAATCTAATTGCTATTGTAGCAGTAAATAAATGCAGCAATGAAGTACATAAATTAACCCAAGCCAACTAAGCCAAAATATATGAAACCCTAAGTGCAAAGAGAGGGTAAGAAGCCTTAGCTGATTCATAGAATTCCTGAAGGTGTACAAAGCTGAAGAATTGGGAAATACGAAGCATTGATCGCTCACCGAAGCTCAGAAAAATGCAGATTTGGAAGAATAAGTGGACTGGGTCGCCCGTGGGTGGCCTAGGTCTGCTTTGGGTGCGTGGGTTTGCGAAATGCTCATAAAACCTCCTCTGAGTGGTCGCTAGTTGGTCGTTGTTGTTCGCCTTTGGTCGTTACGAGGTCGCACAATGATTGCCAAAGTCATTGAAACCTCGCAATGAAGTATTGACTTGTAAAACCCTCAAATAGACATCAAATCACAAAAAATATGCAAAATGAGGGGTCAAAGCTGTCCTCATTGTCACAATGATGAACTTACGACTGAGCACTATACTACATCTCGCACTCCAATGCGCTTCTATGTGTGTGTGCGGAATTGTGCCCTAGGTGGCTCTTGTGTGTGTCACACTTAATAGCGAGCAAATAAGCTAGATGTAAAGAAATGTAATAGATGTGTGCATGGAATAGAATGAACTTCCCTCCTATGAAGTGTATGCAGAATAACCAACCTTTGTGTCCCTTGGATGATGCTAGATGGATGCAATGAAGCTCTTAGATGTTTGATGGATGCAATCTTAGGTGGTGATAGCTAATACTTAGTTCTTGGTCTTTCATTATTATTATATGATTTCTTTGCTTGAATTTCGTAATTAACCTCGAAAAGGCCTACTATGAAAAAGATAAGATGCTCAAACAAATAGAAGGACCCAAAAGATGTGAACAAAGTATACTGAGGTCAGGGGCGCCCGAGGGGACAAGGTTGCTGACGTTGACGTCTTGGCGGCGCCGGTGTCCAGGATAATGAATGCCGAAGTATAAAAGGATAGACTGAGCAAGGGTGTAAGACCAAAAGTGGCAATAGAAAGCAAAGAAAGGTGGCCAAAGACATGGGTTAATTAGTACTTTTCTTACTTAGGAATCATATGAATAGTAGTATGTAATCAAGACTAAATAGATACCCAAAGTGCGTGATTTTATGTCTAAACTCCCACATGATTTTTTCTTCCCTTTTCACAATACATGTTTGGTATTTTTGTGTTTTTGTTTTATGCTTTTTAATATTAATTATTTTTGTATATGTTTAATATTTCTTTATTTATTACTTTATTTTTTAATGTTCAAAGTGTTATGTATATTTTTGTTTATATTTTTCATAATCATTACCTTTTCTATTAGATATAATTGCTATAATATGTTAATGTTTTTAGATATATGTCATTAGATTTTTAACAAGTTTTTTGCGGGGATGCGCCCCCTCGAAAACTAGGTGTCCAAGACATCCCGAGATGTCTTGGGAACGTCGAGATGGTGGGAAAAGGTCCCCTTGACATTTCCACAAAGCGAAGAAGAAGGGAAATGCTCCCGGACGCCCATAAAAGTTAGGGGAAGTCTGGGCGTCCCGATGTCACAACACATCTTTTGAAAGTTTTTATTTAAAAAAACACTTTTTTGACATTTTTTTAATGGAAAGTAATAATAATATAAAACAAACATAATAACATAACCCTAACCCTAAAAGTGACATTCTAAGTTATAAAATGACTCTATGGCCTCATTCCATATCACATTCAATATTCACACTTGAGCAAAGTGAGCAAAGAGAAGAAGAGGAGAGCAAGAGGAAGAAGAGAAAGAGCAAGAGGAAGAAGGGAAAGAACAAGCAAGAGGTATTTATAATTTTATTTGCTTACAATGCTTGATAATAGTCTCTAGTTTTTAAAATTTAGCTTTTATTTGCATTTTTTAGGGGTTGTTTTTAAGTTTTTGTATCTACATTCACAATGTAATCATGTTTATAGTTTGTAGGATTTTACAAAATGCATATTGCATAGGGTTTGGTTGTTATTGGTTAGGCTTATGTTTTTTTTTAAAATATTAAAACATAAAACTCTTGATTGTTGATTCATTGAATAGGTTTGGCTAGGTTTAACTTTTCCATGATAGTATGATACACATTCTTAGAAACAATAACATTAGGAATACAAAAACTTTGATACACATGAATGTAGATACAAAAATGAAAAACTTAATACTCCTACAACTATGTTTGTTGTTTCTGTTTTTATGTTTTTGTTATATCTTTAATTATTTTTGTATGTAGTTATGAGCCTAATACCCTATATCTATTTTCTTAAAATCATTGTGATTGCAACTGACATGTAGTTATAACTTATGGTTGTTTTTTTTATTCATTCACAATTCATATGGTTATGAATGTTTTACTTTTTCTTGATCATTGCATATTCTATATAGTTATATATCTTTTTTTAATTCATTGCATAATATATATAGTTATGGTTGTTTTACTTGTTTATAATTAAAATTATAATTGTTTCCTTTAGTTATCGTTTTTTTAATTCACTGCATATAGTCATGGCTGTTTTTAAAATTCATTGCAGCCCCAATAATCATCACCACGAGTCCTGATTATGGTTATGAATTAGAGGAGAGGGTTGAACTTGAGATAGGTGGAAATGTTGGTGATGACATAATTGGGGGAGGTGGAGAAGTGAGACAAAATATAGTGCCAACGACAACTAGTAGTTCAATTGGTAGTGCTACCAATTGCCCTCATGTTAAATGTTGTCAACATTTGCCATTGGACCATTTGATAAGAAGAAGCCATTGCAACAATTTGCTTAGATACTTGAGAACCCCAAGTCTAGAGGGGGAGTAAACTATGGAAGTGCAACATATGTGCATTGACTTGACATGGCAACATCACCGGATTTAATGCACACTTGTTGACCTTATAGGAAGGGGGGACTCTTTCACCGGATCAAAGAGTAGAGATGGTGAGACTTTTTAATGGAAATACCATGAACAATGTTCCAAAAGTTCATGGTACTAGTAGTGAGGCTAACACTCCTTTGAGCTCTCTTAGGACTGACATGAATACTTTGGCTAGTTCTAGTTTTGGAATGATAGAAGTGGAAAGTAGAGGGAAGAGAAAGGTCGTGGGGGCATCTCCTAATCCGGTTGTAGACATGTTTTGATTCAAAGGAAAGGGAAGAGGTAGATGATGCTATTGGGATTTTTATTTTATATCGCGGGATTCTATTTCATATCACTTGCTCTCCTTATTACGGGAGGCGATGGCCGAGGTAAGTAACATAAGGTACAAGTTATGTGCCTCCTGGAGACACCAAACCGAGGACAACAATATTGGATTGAAATTATTTCAAGGTTAATCTGTTGATAGAAGAGATGAATGTCACATGGGTGTCACATGGATGTAACATTATCATTAATGTGTGGACGGATATTAAACACCATCCACTCATCAATATCATTGTCTCTTGCAAAGATGGACTGTATTTCTTGAGAGCAATTGATTGTTCGGGAAGGGAAAGACGTTGAGTTCTGATTTCATATTTTGAAGGATGCCATTGAGGAGGTTGGACCTTTAAATGTTATATAGATCATCACAGATGCAACTTATGTGTACAAAGTAGCAGAGCAAGCTAGTGGATCGTGTCTACAATTACTTTTATTGAATCTTGTGTTATGTGCATGTCATGAACAATGTAATTAAAGACGTATGGAAGATTCAGTGGGTCAACAAGATAGTGAATGAGGCTAGGGACATGTAGAAGTTCATATGTAATCACCACATATCATTGACACTCTTTTGAAGCTTTTTCGAAAAATAATTTCTCAAATTAGTCGACAACCACTTTGCATCCTAGTTTATTTTGTTTGATAGGATTCTTGAGTTACAGGAGCCCCTGCAAGTTATGATTATGACACATGATTGGATTAGGTGGCACGAGTCCAAGACAAAGCAAGGGAAGAGAGTGAAGGAAGTGTTGGTAAGGGAAATATTTTGGGTTGATGCAAAATACATCACATCAATTATACCAATTTTTAGTGTCATCAAATACGGGATTCTAACAGCCCGAATCTTGGTGAGATATATAAGTGCATCGACAAATGAAGGCAACTATTTGTGTGAGTGACCCCATTCTAGAGTTCTACTATGAATATATTTAACCCATCATTCAACATAGACAAGAGAAGTTGAACACCCCACTTCATATGGCTGCATATGCACTTAATCCCAAATGGTATGTGGAGAGGCCAAGTAGAGTTATCCCTTTGGATGATGATGAGGTGAAGAAGGGCCTTATGAAGGCCTTTAAAAATGTATAGTCCAGAGGAGGCTTCATAGATTAGGTTGGAGTGGCTCGACTTCACTAAACTTGATGGGTACAAAACTTCAACGAAGATGGATAGGGTAACATTGGCACATGACAAGTGATGAGGTGGTGGCGACCGTATGGGCATCCATGACTTCTAAGAACACTTATGGATCACAAGACAACTGAGTACAAGTAGACCCCAACATTACGGTGGGATGTAGATCCCAAGGAGCCGAGGCAGGTAGAAGAGGACAATACTATGCAACAGGGATTGATTGGGCTCTCCTTTGAGGACGAGGATGATAGTTCCAGGAGGAGTTCATGGATGTTTCAGATGTTGATTTTTAGGCTGAAACTTGTCTTCTTTTTGTAATATTGACAATTGTTGGTGTATTTGAATTTGAGATTAATGATATGAATATCAACTATTGTCACTTGATCAATCACAATGGTTTTATAATTTATTTCAGCTTATTTAATTTTTAAGTCTCAAATTGAAATAGTTTTATTAAATTATGAATAATTAATAATTTAAATGTATTTAATATTCATAATTTCAACTTAGTTAAATCTCAAATGGTTTTATTTCATCTTATTTAAGTCTCAATCGGTTTTATTTGGGCATACTTATATACTTCACTCACTATATCTTATATATTTTAAATATTTTTAACTAGTCGTTCCCCTGCTGTCCCCAAAATTTACAATTTTATTGCCATCTCGGAAACCCCGTCCTCTCGTCCCCGAGTCTTAGATAACATTAATTTTTAAGTATTTAGGTACAGTTTAAGATATATATTGCTTCTACTATATTCCAAAATTTTGCTCAAAAGGAAAATGTATAGCCAAAACAGTCTAGACCAACTTATCACTAAACTTTGCATCCTGGTTTTTTTTACAAATCAGAAAATTTGTCAAGTATTTTTCAACAAGATTGGGTATTGTACATTGGAAAAATGACACACAATTCTCGATGCACTCGACTTCTTGAGGTCGTGCCAAGACAACCGAAGTTTGCGAGATTGGATGGATAATCGATGAGGCAGCAACTAAAGGAGGTCTAGGGGATATGAAATGGTAGTGCGAAATCCTAATAATTGAGTAAGTCCAAGGGATAAACAAGGGCTATGATCGGGTAGCGTGAATTCCCTAAGGTTTGATTGCTTGTTTTAATTTGGTTTCTAAACTATGTTTAAGCTTGTATTTACATAAATAAAGGAAGTAAATTTAGTTGAAATAAAAGACAATTTTATTTAATCTTTTAATTAACTAGATTCATTCCTGATTAATTAAATAAAATGAAAGAACCATCTACTCTATTTGTCTGAGCAAGAAATGAATTAAACAAACAAACTAAACAACTAATATCTTTTTGTATTTTCCAAAATAAAATAAAGTATTCTATAGACACGGAAATGAACTGAAATAAAATATTGCTACTTCTAACGAAATAAAATAAAACAGGGAATAGCTAGATGTAGCTATTCCTCTGTTGTTGGATTGTATAACAAAAGTTATTCTAAGGAATGTATTTGAAAATCATTAATCGAGATACGAGTTTCTTCCTCGAAAAGATTCTCGCCTCGTGCTTCCCGGAAAGGGAGAAGCTTCTCAAACGCAATTTCATCTTTGCGGATAAACTTTCCCGAGCAAAACAAATCTAGATTGACTAACAGAAATAAAGATTAATTTTTTTCACTTCTTCCTCCATTCAAATTCTCGAGGAGATCCACAGGATAATAAGCCGGGAAGAAGTTATTGAGGGAATATATAAGAAATATTTTGAAAAGAATTACTAGAAATAGAATAAATGCATTGGGAAGTGATAGAATCTTCCGCTTCTACGAATCTAACCACAAATTTCTACTACAAGAAATATGATTTAGCAAAGCTTCAAAATAATTCAAATACACCTCTAACCTGGTCATTATTGGACTGTGATAGCTTCCCGATGTGGTGTTGTACTTGCTGTCTCTTTAGCTTTGTTTCTTATTCCGTAAGTGATGTCTAGATGATCTTGGGTTGTGTAAGTGTTGGTTGGTAACAGGGAAGAGCAAGAAATTGACAATGGTTGGCTTGGTGCAAGAGATGACTGAAAGCATATGATAGGGAAGAACATCAGCAAAGAGCTGGTTGTTTGTGTGGTTTCTCTAAAAATTCAGCAACATAACTTTACATCCAAAGTGTAAAAATTCCAACCCATGACTGGGTAAAAGCTTGATTTTATAAAAAAATGGGGAAGAATTGAGTATAAAGAACACATGTCTATCAAGAAGTGACAACACATCACAACAAGGGGCAATCAACATTCTAAACATAGTAAACAAAGAAGAGAATTCCAATATGAATCCAATGAGCGTAAACTTGGGCGAAATGGTTGAGAGAAACGAGTGAGAAAATCACTCCCGAAATCTAACCACGCGTGTTTTAACTCTCGGATTTAAGGTGACAGACCATTGGTCTATACAGATCAAGATTTACAAAACTACCGCGGCGATCACAGAATCGTCGCGGTGGTTGTGTAACCGCCATGCGCGCTATGCAACCAACACTAAAGAAGAAGCACGAAAGGGGCAAAAGGTGACTCGCAGAAGAGAATGAACCCACAAATTTTGAGAATAAGGATAAAACAAGTCATAAGAAGCATGCAAAGGAGAGGGGGAGGGATTTAGACTTCTTTGTTACTATGGAGAAGAATTTCTTCATCATCGAGACTCGCGTTTCCGTATTAAACAGTTGTAATTTTCGGGTGCGCACATATTGCCCTTTTCAAGCCCATTTTAGCCATAAATGGGCTAAAACGTGATTTCCGAGAATGGCACTCCCAAGTGGGAGGGTTAGAAATTTTCCCCGATCCGACCATGTGTTGAAATGATGCCAAATGAAGCGCATACACCTGCAAAATGAGAGCGGGAATCAAGTGCAAGAATAGATTAAAATTAACAAAATGTTTTGAAATGAAAAGACAAAATTACTTACCATTTGTGCGGGGTTACGAAATCTAATTGCTCCTCCATCCCCAAAGTCTTATACTCAATCTTGCCTAAACCGATGTTAGAAAAACAAACTTCTATATATATCAAAATTTTACTATATTTAGAAATCATTTGTGACATTTCTTTGCTATTCTTGGGGGTCTCGGCTTTGTAGTAACCATTTCACGCATGAGAATGGTCGAATCGACAGAGATTTAGAAACAATGACAACAGACTCAATGGCAGTGGATAGGGCTCAGGAACAGGTTAGATATGAGAAGTTTGGTCTTTTTGCATTCGGCTTTGGATTTTGCTTTTTGAATGCATTCGAGGAGAATTTCTAGGGAATTCGTAGCTGAGGCGGTCAGTAAAGGACCTCTGAGGGATGGATAGGCAAAGTGCCTTTATTGCTTGGTCTCATTTTTTGAATGCATATCCATTTTTTTGTTTTTTTGGCTCACGATTGAGCGTATTGACTGTTGTCCTATGGTGTGATGATGCTGTACTAAACATTGATACACAGTATATATATATATCTTTTTGGTTTGACACTCTTTGCAAAATTTGTCTGTGTACACTTTACTTCATTTGTGCACTTTTGTGTGGTTGGGAATGTTTGATGCTTTTGCAGTTTTGAATGAATGCTATGTATAATAATGTAATATGATAAAGAAAATGATCGTGATATGGCTACAAATCATATTTAGGAAACTTTATTTTTCAAACAATGTTTAAGAACTCTATTTCATCGATAAAATATCTTGAAGACAATGTGATGATAGGATGATCTCATTCCGTTCTTGATCCCACACAACTAGTAAGATGCGAGGGCTCATCACCGAGAGCCAAGAAGGATGTGAGATGTATGTTAAAGAATGTGTGAATAAGAATGATTATCAAGAGACAAGAATTTTTATAAAGACTTATTCAAGAACCTATAACTCAACCCCAATCAAGATTAACTAACCAAGTTCAGAATGATTTCCGCTTATAAGCTTTGACTAGACTTAGATATGTGGATGGCTTCCTAATCGGTAGGATATGGTTAAGGAATGATTATCTCTCCTAACATGAGCATCTAAATCATTTTCTTGGGAATTTCAAATATTCAAACACTTTTCTTTCTTTGTTTCTTTATGGTTTTATTTTTGACATGAACCCCTACATCTTGCCCCATGCTACCAATAAGAAGCATGGGATCATCACTAAGGACAAAATGTAGGCGAGTAAGGGCATCTTCCTCCTTTCCCAGCCTCATGCTACCAATAAGAAGCATGGGCTCACCACCAAATACTGGGAGGGACGGAAAATGTGGTTATTTGTAATAAGAATATATGTATTTTTGTTTTGTTTTATCTTACCTTGTCTTGTATTGTGCTTGTTGGGAGGGAACATTTGCCCCTCAATCTCAGCCCTATGCAACTCAACTAGTAAGATGCAAGGGCTCATCACCAAAGATTGAGATGGGTGAACAAAAGTTCCGGGTGAAATGCTTAGAATCTTTTGTTTAAGAGAGATTTTTGAGAAGGATTTTCCATTAAGAAGCTTCTAGAGAAGACTATAGGCGAAAAACATCCGAATTAGAAGAAACCATAAAAGGGATGAAGCATGCAAGCCCTTATAATATCAATGTCAAAATTTGTCTCATGATTGGAAATGATGATGAAAATTATATAATTTGAGAGTGAAGAAATTGTAGAAGTGTCATGATTGAGAGATTTGCCAATGTTTAAAGTTTAAAATCACTTGAAAAGTAAGTTTCGTAGTACAATTTTAACTAAATGACAATGCAAATGACACAAACGATGAGAATGCAAAAGGATAGTGTGGAGATGCAATGACTATATACAAAGTGTTCTAGGTGACGCAAGTCGATGGATTCACCGAACTCCTCACCTTCTAAGCACGCATTTATAAAATAGGATTCTTGAAATTTTCATTTGCTTGACAGGGGCCTAGTATTTTAGGTTTAAACTTACAACCCTTGCCCACTATCTTATCCATCCGAAGATCTAATCTTAGTGCAAGATCACTTGTTTGAATGGGACGTTTGTAAACCTCTTTGTTGTGTTCTTGACACATCAAGTTCGCATGAACTTGATGACGTTGTTTTGATTTGTTTTCCACATAGGGAAGTATGGTCGTGTTGGACGTCTTTTGTATTAAGGTTTCATATCTTGTAGACGCGGCAAATTTGGTTTTTGGCACATTTGCGTTTGGACGAAGGTTGGGAATAAGAGAAGCCATAGAGATGGCTTTGGTGGAGATCATTTTGCACTCAACATCCTCTCCTTCCTCTAGATATTTCTACCATACATATATCTATGAGATCATTAGCAGGAAGAGAGGCAAGACCGAGTAAGTTATCAACTCCTCATGTTCAAACGGAGAATGATTGGCAAATCACTCTCTAAGAGTTTTACAATTTCTGCTATGGTTTTTGTGGACATGGTTTCTATAGACGCAACCTTACTCTCATTCGTTTTCGCCCGTTTGATTGTATTTGGCTTATTGACCTCAACTTTCAGAACACCCTTGCGGTCACACCCATTCCTTTGAGGGAGGTAGTTTGTTTAGTTGGTTCGTAGGGAGTTCAAACTCAGAATGAATTCTAGGTTTCTTCTTGAGGTTCTCCAATTGTATTTCAAGGGCTTAGGCTCCCCTTGAGCGACAAAGACTTTTCCTAAATGGAGGAATCGAACTTCTTGGAACAAGGTGGAAGGAATAACTTTCATCCTGTGATTCCATGGTCTTCCTAAGAGCATATTGTAGTTCATTCCTTATCAATAATATAAAACTCTCAGCTTAGAATGGTTTTTTGGGCAGAGGGAAACATAAAGGACTATGGTTCCAATCTAAGTCACAGGGTTCGGCGATTTTTAGACATGAAGTTCGAAAATCGCCGAACCTCATTCAACCCCCAAAAACTCGACGAATATTCGTTATTATTCGTTATTAAAAAAACTTTAAAAACGCTGTAGAAAAAAACCTTAAAATAACCCTAAAACAATTTATAAAAAGACATTGGAGTATGGGTTTTTATCATTCTGAGCAGTCGAGTGCAAATTTGTTTAACGGCTTCGACTTTGTTGGCGAGTTCGTGACTTCGTTTGGCGAGTTCGTGACTCCTGCTTGGCGGTGGTTCATAGATTTGCTTTTGCGTGGCCTCTGTCTGACTGTCGTGGCTTCGACCTGGGTTTTCTGTGGCCTCCGTTTGACTGGCGTTTGTGACCTGCCTTCCGTGGCCTCCGTCTGACCTGCCTTCCTTCCCTTTGCTTCCGTCTGCTTCCGGGGTTTCATAAAATAATTTTTTCTTTGCTTTAGTTTGTTTAATATGGTTCGATTAAATTTATAAATGGTTAGATTAAATTTATGTATAAACTATAAAGTATAATTTTAATTTATATAAAAAGTAAAGTATTATGTATAACGTATAATATATAAAGTATAAAGTATAATTTATATAAAAAGTAAAGTATTATGTATAAAGTATAAATTATATAAAAAGTAAAGTATTACGTATAAAGTATAATTTATATATAAAATAAAGTAAATTTTATAATATTATTCATATTTAATATTTAAAGTTTAAAATTTATTATGTATAAACTATAAAGTATAATGTATATAATGTATAAATGTAACAGAGACATCTTTTTATATAGATTTCAAGTTTATATAATAATGTTTTATTAGCTATTTTGAAAAAATTGTGCATTTATATCTTATTTTTTTAAAAATGAAAATTATAACAGCCGAATTTAATCACGATTTTTTTTGCCGAACTTAATCCGAATTTAATCCTCGCCGAACACGAACACGAACACGAACTCCGGTGACTTAGGTTCCAATTGAGGTAGCCTTAAGACTATCATATCCTTGTAATGTGTTTCTAGTAGAGGAGCAATTAGTCTCCCCATATCCCAAATTCTGTAAGAAAGAAAAGGGGACTACATTCACAACAACCCCGTCATCAATCATGGCCCTCTTGATGCAATTGTTATAGACCCACACTTGCAGTATAATTTAGGATCTCCTCTTCGGGCTATTTCTTTGTTAGAGGGCATCTTGTTTATATCAAACACAAACCCGGTATCCCTATCGCTTTGTCCTAGAGGATGTATGTTGAAGTCTATATGATTGATTTGAGCCTCGAGTGGAGGCGTAACATGGATTAAATGACCAAGCCCCAATGCATCTAGTAACGCGGAGCGATGCGCTGGGAATTCTTCAACAAATCTAGGAAAGAAATGTGAGAAAAGGTCTTGTTTAAATCTGAAATCAAATCATAAGCTCCTACAGGTTTTGGGACTATAGGAGTGTCATCTTGCAAGAGGGAATGAGTGGGAAGAGGTTATGGAGTGTACTCCCTTGTCCGAGTCGTTGCATTGATTTCTGGCTCGATTTCTAACTCGACTAGTCCCAAAATCTATCTTATTTCTTGGGTCTAGGTTGGGGGCAACCCGAGAATTTTTAGAAGTCGAGGCTTCATGATCATTGGTTCCAATAGGAATACCCTTGTTTATGTTTGAGGACCTACTTTGGCATCTTCTGAACGTTCGATAGATTCCTAGGTTTGCGTTTTGAGGTGCAAGGGGTCTTGTATTATTAGGTTGCAAAGATTCCGTAGGATTTGATAGAAACATATCCATGAAGAGTTGTCGTTGATTTTCTCAAGTCCTTGAATGAATTTATTTTAATCTCAACAAGAGTGTTCATCATGATCAACACAACAAAAACCACAATATAGATTGGGATTATAATCCCTTGGCCTTTGATTTAGGTTTTGTTGCTTATAACCCCGATTGTTTTGGAACTGGTTGTTATAATTGTAATTTGTTGCCCCTTGGCTAGGATTTTGATATTGGTTTTGGCTTTGGGCTTGAGCTTGTGGAAGGAGGATGGTCAAATCAACCATGTTGACAGAGGGAATAAAATTAGGATTTCTTTGGTTCCCATATTGTTGTTATTGTTAATGTTACCATTGTTTGTAACATTATGATTCTTTGCTTGGTCGGTAACACCATCCGTAGTGACACCATGATTGCGATTCAAGACCTTTGGCCCTTGGTTATTGGTTTCATTGTTTTGATAGTTTTTGTTGTTTTGATTAGGAAATATCAATTTACCATTGGGATTGTAAGTCTTACGTCCGTTGTCAATGGTGGCTTTGTCAATGCGAAGCGTGTATTCCAACACTTCCTCATAACTACGGAAAGGAAACTTCTGCATTTCCTCTTTCATTTCTCGGTGAAGCGAGTGGAGGAATAGGTCGCAAAGTTCCATTTGGTCCATGTTAGGTGCACTTACAGAAGATTAAAGAACTTGATGCTATCTCTCCGAATGGAATGAGCGGTCGATTCATTTTATTCTTGTTTAATGTGCAAGAACTCTTTGATCCCTATTCGCAACAACTTGTTCATGTCAAAGGCTTTGAAGAACTCGGATACATGTTGTTTAAAGGAGTGTAGTGAAGCCTCAAGGATTCGGTAATACTAGTCCAAGGTGATCCCTTCAAGGGTTTTTGGAAATATTTTGGCCACTACAACATCCCAAGGAAACAATTCCCTAATTGCAGTGGCATAGGCCTTGATATGAGCGTTGGGATCCCCCTCTCCTTTAAATTTCGACAGATCGAGCAATGGGCATGGAAGCATAACACCCTATATGGTGAAATCAAGGGGTTCCTTCAAGTATTCAACGTAAGTGCCCATCGCATAAGATTCCACCATCGAAGCTCCTTGATGAGGGGGAGGAGGAGGAGTTGAATAAGCTATGGTGTAAGTATTGGCTAGGGTCTACAGAGTCCGTGTAAATGAACCAAGGAACTGATACATATCCGGTTGTGGGGATTTTGAGTATATATGCAGGTAAAGAGGAATAACATTAAGAAATGCATTCACAGGTGTCTAGTTATAAAAGTCTGCATTGTTAGGAGTGGTTAATGGGAAAGAATTTCCAACCAATCCTTGTGTGGGGTAGGTGTGAGACGGGTGAGGACCCATTCCCAAAGGTGTCGATCCTCGTGAGAAGATTACCCGGTTTGATTGAATCGGATAACCTTCTTACCGTAGAGGTGTGGTGTTGGTCAGTGTGTTGGTAGGAGTGTATCCTTTGTTGTCTATGGGATACCCCATATTTTGGCCCATCACATAAGTTGGTCGTGGAGTCTCGGCACTCTCTTATTCTCTAATCCTCCCTAGTGTAGAAATGAGATCATTTGGAGAGGATTATGTCCCCTGCTTGGGTGTGTGCCGCGTATATTTTGGTAGAGGAGATATGATCCATAGGGATCCAGAAAAACACACCACTTCATCAGTTCCATCAACACCAAGAAGGAGAATTGAAGAAAATGAAGAAAATGAGGTAAACGGAGGTTTTGGATGTAATCGCACACAGGTGCTGCTTGAAGAACGGTTGCAGAATCTCTCGCCTGCAGGCGGAGGTGCTGCTAACACTTTCGAATAGAAAAGAGAAATGGAGCATGAATGGACACGAATTTGAAGCGCCCAACTGTGTCTCTTCCCTCCCCGACCTTTCCCATTCTCCAGTGCACGGGAGGACATGGGAGAAGGCTATAAATACAAGGAGGAGCAAGAGAATTGAGGCATTCAAAGATCCAAAGAGATCAAGAAGCAAAATATTAATTATATGAGAGCAAGTGAGCAGAGATTCTTCAGTGCTAGAGTGGAATTGTAGGAGCAAGGTGTAAGAAAACAGAGCAAGAAAGTAATTGGAGAGAAGGTTTACATTGTTGCTTTTTTTTCAATACTTATCAGAATCAGAAAATTTGATTACTCGGCAATACAAGTGGGAAGAAAGAGCGGTTTCCCTTCCCGATTGGTTTTCCCTCAAATTGGTGGTTTCCAGGATAAAGTTCTTGTGGCGTGTGGAATTCTTTTAGCATTTCTCTACAATTTTGTCCTAAGCACTAGTTAATCAGTCACTAAAGCTCGAAATTGTCATTTTCCAAAGTAGAAAGTAGAACAACATAATTATGTGATTCGTAGAGTTCCAAAGTAGAAGTTTACAGATCATTTTGGTATTAGAGTTGATTATATATCCAGGATTGTGGAATTCGATTCTTTCTTGTGATTTGTATGACAATGACAAGGTCCAAAGGTGAAGAAGTTTTACCTTGCAGATATTTCTACGAAGAAGTGGAAACAAAGAATTCAAGCTCAAATGGAGGAAGAGAACTTGGTCCGTAGAGTCGAAATGCTAGAGACCATGATGGATAGGTTACATAGAAAACAAGAAGAGCTTTCAGATCTGCAAAAGACGGCTTCGGTTAAGCAAGATTCCATGGACTCAGTGGTTCGAGCATTGGCCAAAAAATTTGGTATCGGAAAGAGCCACGAAGAGGAAGAATGGGAAGAGCATGAAGAAGAGACGCCAATTGTAAGCGAGAAGGTAAAATCTGCTCATACACCTTTTAAAGTTTAAACGAAAGTGGAAATAAAGAACTTTGAAGGACAAGTAGATGCAAAATTGCTTGATAAGTGGCTAAAACAATTGGAAGTCTATTTTAGTGTGCATAGTGTTACTGAGGCACAAAGGATTACCTTTGCACGTCTCAAAATGGAAGGTCATGCTCTGGTTTGGTGGGAAACCCATCTAGCCACTTGTGAGAAGAAGAAATGCCCTATTGTCCATACTTTGGAAAGGTTTTAAAGAATTGCTTGAGCTAACTTTTATCTTATCGACCATAAGACCGACATGATGATTAAGTGGAAGTACTTTAGATAGGACAGCGGTCAAAGCGCAAACTACACTACAAAATATCGAGACAAGCCATGTTGCTTAATATGGACTTGGAGGATGAGGACATTCTGACCAAGTATTTGGGAGGACTTCACACTCACCTTCGGAGGAAGGTAATCTCCACGAAGCCCAAGGATCTCAATGAAGCTTGTATACAAGCATACTACATTGATGATGAGAAGAAGCAAGGAGAAACAGAGCCAAAGGGAGACTAGTCAATAGATCAACAGAAAAAGAACAAGGGAAGACAAGTAACAAAGGTAAATGGAAAGGTAAACATGTCGCTACTGCTTTGCATACTTGTAAAGATCCTAAGAATTTCTATAAGAATTGTGATATAAATGGACATACTGATGCCACATGTTGGAAGTTGCATCCGAAATTACACCCAAAGCACCGAACCAAGGATTCCAAGAAATCCATGGCCACTGTGAAAACAAAAGGAGAGGTGGAGATTGAGGATGATTTGGATGTAGACGAGAGGTTGGGATGCACGGCCACTAACATGTACGGGGGTGCAAAAGAAGAGTTGAGTAAGCTATTTCAAATTAGAATCCAAATCAAGAAGACTAAGGTAAACGCTTTAGTAGATTCTGGTTCTTAGTCAAATCTGATTTCTGATGTGGTTGTAGAACAACTTGGTCTAGAGACTTACACGCATCCACATCCATACCCATTGGGATGGGTGAAGAAGGGTGTAGAAATACAAGTTACAAGAAAGTGTAAGTTTCAGTTTGGGATAAATACCCAATATATTGATGTATTAGAAGATGATATCATTCCACTTGATGCATTTGATGTTGTCTTTGGAAGTCCTTACTTGTATGTCAGGGATGCTGTGTTCACAAGGAGGGAGAACCGGTACAGATGGGTCAAGGACGGAGTCAATTTCAACATCCGGCACACCAGAGCAAATCAAAGAAGGCTATGGTTAGTGCCAACCAAGCACAAAGACTTATTTAGGCAAATCATTAGTTTTGTTTTCTTTTATTAGAAGAAAAGCAAAATGGACTTGATAGCACGAATATTTTGGATAACACTTGTCAGTTTTTGGAGAAGAAGCCACCACAGGAACTGCTCATTCAAGGAGCAATACAAACTTCCTCTATGCAATCATCGTATCTACCTAGTGATTCATTGGACTCTGACCGTGGGGCAGCAAGGAGAAGAGGAGATACAAGGAACAATGGTGACTATAACAACAACGTACTTGGAGAGGATTCGGCCAATCGATCTCAAGAGACAAAGATAAGTAAGAAGGACTAAACCACTACAATATGTGACCTTCGCCATACTTGAGCAGGTTAGAAAAGAAACAAATCAGGCACACTTCATGCAGATGCACGCGATAGCAGTCAGAAGAGTCAAGCACCTATTAAAGACATCTATGCATGACAAAGAAGGAAACATACATAAGCTGCCTTTCAAAGAGGATCAGTACTGAGGCAACTCGGAGGAGGATGTAGCACTAGAGCAACAAACCAGAGATCCACAGAGCCTTGCAGATTGGAGGAGAGAAGACACCAAGGCAGACCCAGTGGTACTCGAAGGAGCAAGAGAGGGAGTTGATTCCTCTACCACTCCTCAACTATGCTTTTGTGGGACCAAAATCCTCCTAAGCAGGGGAGGTATGATCCATAGGATCCGAAAAACACACCACTTCATCGATTCCATCAACATTTGACCAATAAGGAGAATTGAAGAAAATGAGGTAAACAAAACAGTTCTCGACAAAGCCTTCGCTCTGCGTGCAGTAGCGGTCGCAAAACCGCCGCCCGATCTCAGAATCGCTGCCCAACCAGGGCGGTGGTCTGTAAACCGCCGGTCTGCGCTCATGGCGGCGGTCCTGACACTTTCGAACAGAAAAGAGAAATGGAGCATGAATGGACGCGAATTTGAAGAGCCCAATTGTGTCTCTTCCCTCCTTGACCTTTCCCATTCTCCAGTGCACAGGAGGACATGGGAGAAGGCTATAAATACAAGGAGGAGCAAGAGAATTGAGGAATTCAAAGATCCAGAGAGATCAAGAAGCAAAGTATTAATTATATGAGAGCAAGTGAGCAGAGATTTCAAGTGCTAGAGTGGAATTTTAGGAGCAAGGTGTAAGAAAACAGAGCAAGAAAGTAATTGGAGAGAAGGTTTACATTGTTGCTTCTTTTGATACTTATTGTAATCTATAAAATTTGATTATTTGCCAATACAAGTGGGAGGAAAGAGCAGTTGCCCTTCCCGATTGGTTTTCCCTCAAATTGGTGGTTTCCAGGATAAAATCCTTGTGTTGTGTGTGGAATTCTTTTAGCATTTCTCTACAATTTTGTTCGAAGCACTAGTTAATCACTACTAAAGCTTGAAACTGTCATTTTACCAAAGTAGAAAGTTAAACAACATAATTGTGTGATTCGTAGAGTTCCAAAGTAGAAGTTTACTGGATCGGGACGTGTGATACCCTTTATAAATTGTTCAACATTGGTATTCTTATTTTCCTTGAAAGAGGGAGTATCATAGTTTATAGCTGCTACATTATTATTTAATAGCTTTCTGAGGTATGAGTCTTTATCCTTTCCAAAGACTTGTGTATTGTGTGAAGTGGATCGGTTGTTCGCGTAAAGATGTCATCCTCCATCGATTGCATGCTAATGTGGGGTCTTGACAAGACCCTAGTGCGGGACCAGCTTTATCCCATAAAAGTCATATTATTTGAATTGGATTGACCGTATTGAATGTTTAGGGGTTGGTCGACCTCCTCTATTCTCACATGATTGGTAGGATTTGAGATATAGCTAGGGAGACTTGCACATTATTGGTGTAGTTATCAGCCCATCCTAGAAGGGAAGGGGATCGTTGAGGTTGAACATGGGTATAGTATCTATCAAAACCAAATGGCCCATCAAACTCTCTTCCAAACATATTTGGGAGGTATAAAATACCCATCGAAATAGGGGAAGAGGGGGAAAGGTGGAACAATGGAAATGAAACTAAAAGCAAACAAGAAGGAACTAGTCCTCGATGTCGGGTTCATCGAATTTGTACACCGGAATAAGGACACGCATTCCCGATGCACTCGACTTCCGAGGTCAGCACTGAGACAATCGAAGTTTGCAAGATTGGATGGATAATTGATAGGCAGCTAAAGGAGGTTCAGGGCTATGAATTGGTAGCGTGAAATACTAATAACTGAGTAGATTGAAGTGATAAACATTGGCTATGATCGGGTAGCATGAATTCCCTATGGTTTGATTGCTTGTTTTAATTTGGTTTCTAAACTATGTTGAAACTTGGTTTTAAATAAATAAAAGAAGTAAATTTAGTTTAAATAAAAGACAAATTTGTTTAATCTTTTAATTAACTAGATTCATTCCCGATTAATTAAATAAAACGAAAGAACCATCTATTTTATTTGTTTGAGCAAGAAATGAATTGAAAGAAACTAACTAAACACCTAATATCTTTTTGTATTTTCCAAAATAAAATAAAATAATAAAATAAACAATTCTATAGACACGGGAAATGAATTGAAATAAAATACTTCTAGTTCTAATGAAATAAAATAAAATAAGGAATAGACGGATGTAGCTATTCCTCTTTTGCTAGATTGTATAACAAAAACTATTATAAGGAATGTATCTGAAAATCATTAATCTAGATACAACGAGTTTCTTTTGAGAAGATTCTGCCTCAGGTTTTCTGGAAAGGGAAAAGCTTCTCAGAAGCAATTTCCTCTTTGTCGTATAAACTTTCCCTGGCAAAACAATTCTGGATTTGACTAAAAAAAATAAAGATAACAATTTCTTCACTTCTTCCTCCAACTAAATTCCCGAGGAGATCCACAGGGATAAGTCGGGAAGAAGTTATCAAGGGAAGATATAAGAAATATTTTGAAAAGAAATACTAGAAATAGAATAAATGCATTCGGGAAGTGATGGAATCTTCCGCTTCTACAAATCTAACCAAAGATTTCTTCTACTACAGTAAATATGATTAAACAAAGCTTCAAAATAATTCAAATACACCTCCAACCTGGTTACTATTGGACTGTGATAGCTTCCCAGATGTGGTGTTGTACTTGTTGTCTCCTCAACTTTGTTTCATCTTCCAGAAGTGATGTCTAGATGATCCTGGGTTGTGCAAATGTTGGCTGGTAACAAGGAAGAGCAAGAAATTGACAATGGTTGGCTTGGTGCAAGAGATGACTGAAAGCATATGGCAGGAAAGAACAGAGCAAAGAGCTGGTTGTCTGTGTGGTTCCTCTAAAAATTCAGCAACATAACTTTACATCCAAAGTGTGAAAAATCCAACCCATGAGCCGGGTAAAAGCTTGGCTTATATATAAAAAAATGGGGAAGATTGAGCCTAGCAACACATTTCTATCAAGAAGCGACAACACATCACAACAGGGGGCAGTCAACATTCTAAACATAGTAAACCAAAAAGAGAATTGCTATACGAATCCAGCGAGCCTAAAATTGGGCGAAATGGTTGAGAAACGAGTGAGAAAATCACTACCGAAATCTAAAAATGCGTTGAAAAATGTGTGTTTTAACTCTTGGAATTAAGGTTTTAGGACCGCCGGTCTGGACAGATTAGCGGTTATGCAATCGACACTAAAGAAGAAGCATGAAAGGGGCAAAAGGTGACTCGCAGAAGAGAATGAACTCACGAATTTTGAGAATAAGGATAAAAAGTTCATAACAAGCATGCAAAGGAGAGGGGGAAGGATCTGGACTTTTGTTACTCATGGAAGATTTTCTTCATCATTGGAGACTTATCACATTTTCGTATTGCACCGTGTAATTTTTGAGTGCGTACAAATATCTGACAGTTTCAGCAGCAGCAATCTCATCTGCAGTCAGTCATTCAGGAATTTCTTAATGTCTTTCCTCTTCAGTGTTATATTTATCATGTTGTGTTGGAAGGGATTCCAACTTGTTTTAAAAGGGGTTAGTGTAGACTGTCATGTTATTACTGTCTTTGTTATCAGCGTATTATTATTTACATGTTTTGATAGTCAATATTGTTATGTTGTTAATGATTGTATTGTCGACTTTAGGTAGCATTGCAATGTCTCTCTTTAGCTATGTTTGGTTGTTGATGGTAGTTTAAATGATAACCATTGAATATTGACATATAAATCGAATGATGTACATCGGGGTAGGGGTGCTGTGTATCGGATTCTCGGTGTATCAAACAATTTGTATTAAGTACTACCTGTGAAATAAAGCTGTGACTATTCTCATGTTATTCTATACTATGTTATGGTATGCATTTACTATTCTGTAATTGATGTTCCTTTGGTAGTTAGTTTGTACTTTGTAAAACAAACAGTAGATTTTGAAATGTTAAAAATTTAGATGACCAAATTGACCTTATGGACATATACTGTTAGCTTGGGTTATTTGTACTTTTGAAGTACCTCTACAAATTGGAATTAGTACACTTAGAAATGCCGTGCAATGTTCGAACTGTACATCCTGCTTATGATCTATGCTCTGTAAGATTTAAAGTATGTAGATGCGATGGAGTTTTTGCAGACTTCCAGTTTGAAGATGACAACTTGGAAAATTGTGATCCTTGGTTGGTTGTTGATTGACTGCAGTACAAAATTGCCAAAGTCTTTGTCACTGGCTTAGAGGTCTTCAATATCTGCTAAGTGGAAATGCACAAGCTCAAGAAAAGAACAGTCTCTGCGTGGTCCCGTTTGATGCTGCTTGGACAACCACCTTTGTTTCTGTCAGTGTTGTTGTGCCCTGTGAAAATGACACATTAGGGGCTTTCTAGTCGCATTGTAGCTCTGTTGCGATCAGGACAGGCAATCTGCAACTGGAATGCATGTGTTTCAATACTCGCTGAGCATGTTGTACAGCTGCAAATATGTCACTTGATGTGTGATGCATTCTGGAACTTTGACTGAAAGGTGGTTTTCTACATGTTCCAACAGCGTCCACTGCTAAAGTGGTACTTCCTTTAGGTCTTAATTCAAATTTCTGGCTCTGAACTTCTTCATAAACCTGCTTTTAAGTATGTGAAAAAGGACTACAAGAAAACTTCAAAGCAGGGGATCCTTGCTGAATGGTCACCCTTCTATCTTAAAAAAATCCATATTTTCAGATAAAGAAAGGCCGGAAAATCAAAAGCATTATACCCTAGGCATCATCCACAAGTCTCATTTGCTCATTGTCTTCATGCCTGCTTTTAGCATCTCCTCCTCCTTGACCTTTATCTCTGTGAACCAAGTTCTGTCATAAGTTGTATTAGTTTCTTTATTCTATCATGACATTTCTTGAGACATGTTGGATACCTTAAGCAGCTGGTTAAGTTTTCCCATCTTATTATTTGGCAAGTGACTTTAGCTTATCAGCAATTCGGGCTGCAATATGTAACTGTTTACAACTATAACTTAAAAAAAGTAGCACTGTCATGTAATGAAGCCTGTAATCCGCAGCATTGAAGCCTATGCTACGTAGATGAGAGTAAAGCATGATATAGATGATGATTGTGAGGGTCAACTTCTTAGGCTGAAGCGCTTATTTGCTGGAAGCATGACATATTTCCTGGGGAAGTAAATATGCTCAATCTATGGTAGGTGACAGAAGATTGAAGTGACAAGAATAGACGGTTTACTGTAGTTAGCATATAAGCAGGGTCTGATAAATATAGTTATGTCACCAGGCTTTGAAAATTTACGTGCTTAAGAAATTTTGTGTTTAGAGAAGGTGAATGGAAATTTGCATTATTGAAGCAGCTGCTTTTAGTAATATTTATCTAATGCTTGGTTTCCAAACTCTGTTGCAGTTGCGTACCTTCTCTACAACTTCAGCTATATTTATGATTATGTAATGTCATCTCCAAAGAGTTTTGTAGACAGGTGAGGGACTGCCATTATTCAATGCTCATCAATGTGCAATATAGTTCTGCCTTTCTTCATCTTTGTAACCTTTGTTAGGTCAGAGAACAATATTTATAATTTAGCCTATTTCATGTTAGCAAGGGGCCTTTATATCTGTTTATGCCTTCGCTTGAAAGTATAATTGCAGGAAGTAGTTTGTTTTGACTATTTTCACGAAAATTGTACATATTTGAACTACATTAACTGTTGCTAATGAATAGCTTCCGAGATCCAAAAGGAGAGCGTTACAATCCAAAAATGGCTCCAGCTATCCCAAAGGATAAGTGGCGGAAAGGATCTCAGGTTAGTGAGCATATTTGGGGCCATTTTAGAGAAATTTTCATGTCTAGGATTAGCTATGATTTAAACATTTAAAACATACGAAAAGAAAGAAATCTAATTACAGTCGGATATATATCCTTCATGTCATTTTTCATGATATTTGCAGTGGGTTACACTTATAAGAAAGCATGCGGAGATTATGGCAGAAGATAATACAATCTTTCCAGTTTTTAAGCGACTTTGTAAGGTAATACCAAAATCTTACTGCATTGTACTGAAGGAGATCATGTAAGCTCAATCTTGAGTGTGATAGAGCCATAGGTAAGCCTTTGCTATCTATCCCTATATAACATTTTCTGTTAGGGAATGCTTCTGCCAAAGTATTGTGCTTTCCCAGGAATTGAATTTACGCCTTAAACTATTAATGACAAGTTCAGTTTCCTTAGATTCCATAACATCTACAGAGCTGTATCTAGGCCTTACATCATTTGTCAATGTATTGGTGTGCGAAAGATTCCCAGTTTTCCTTAGTGTGGATGCGGCTTTTAGATTTGTGCATTAGATATCTGATTCATGTGTGTGCTAGTTTCTTGCAATGTTTTCTAGCTTGGATGGGCATCAAAACCAAGATCACTAAGGAAACAGAACTGAAAGAAACTTGCATCTTTGCTGGGATTCATAAATCTTAGAAAACAAAAGTTTTGACACTTTTCTTTTCACTAGTGATGCTTGAACAGAAAATAGAAGGGCTTAAATCTTTTAAAAATAGCAACCTGAGTTTAACTAATGAGATAGAGAAATATATTTGAACCTTTGAATTTTGTCATTTCTAGGTTTGTCGCTCAAAGAATGGCAGTTTGTTGATCCAGTGACCAAAGGTTCAATACCCAGTTTGTTGGCAGTTTCTTTCAAAAGGTTGGGCCTATGTGTGAGCTTTGGGTGACTTTGATGGAATATTAATCTTCTGTCGTGGCAACCCAGCCAAGCATGAGTTATACTAATGATACAGGAACGTGAGAGATTCACATTCATAAGCTGGCTGGATGTAATGTCAGATTCACATTAAATGAAAAGCCCAAGCAGATGCATGAAAGCCATTTGCTTGAAAGAAATTCCCACGTAAATAATTTTTGGCCTTTTACTAATAGTTTTAGTGATAATGTTTTTCTAAGAGATCAGAGTTTCTCAAGAGAAATCTCTAGTCTTATTTTGGAGAGCATCCATACACATAGCCCAACCGAAACTTCACCATTATCCTAAATTGTTTACCCAGTTCCCTGTATATGCAATTTTTTCTGTATTCAGTTTGGAAGCTGGATTTCAGAAGTAGCTTAGCTTATAATTTGTCCCCTATTTATGGAACAAGGTGCATGCCATGAAGCTGTGTATATGCTGACATGCCGATTTGTAAATTCTACTTGGAAATTATGGAATCACAACAAATTCTGTCCTACTTCAGCTATGCTTGAAATGACAGTTAATTGCTCTTAGTGAATGAGATTCCTAATGCTTAAATTGCTTGCAAAACAGTATTTATGACCTGAATTAAACACACACAGCAGCATGAAACAAAATTCAAACCATGACACGATATGATTTCTGAAAAACCCTCAAGATGAGGGGAAAATCAGTAGGGAAGGACAAATGCTCTTCCTTCTTGGATTCTTATTGGCCAAAGAATGAAATTACAGATACAATGAAGATTTGGAACAGAGTACAACAATGTTGTTCCACTCCTAAGACTTCTTGCTATTGTTTTGCCTTACACTTTGCTTCTACAAACAACTACACAACCAGATGCTCTCCTCTTCATTGATGACGTTTCCAGCTCCTTGCTTATAACGTCTTTCAGGTGTCCTCCTGTGCACTGGAGAAACCAAAGAGTTGGGCAAGGGAAGAGATAGGGTCCTTTTGGCACCTCCTTGGACGTTCTGTGTACCCCGTGGCGCAACTGCCAGGGCGGCTTGCAAAGTGCCAGGGCAGTTGTGCAAACCGCCTCATGCATCAGGCGGCGGTTTCACAATCGCTTTCTGCCTTGTTTCTTCTCTCTGTTTTCTTCACTTTTTTTTGGTGTGTTCATTTGATGAAGTAGTGTTTCATAGGATCCCTATGGATCACATGCATGTACACACTCACTCATATATGCATTAGAAAGCAAGAGATCGTTGTTAATAATTTTATACAATAGTCACTAGAAGACCTTGGATAGGGATGAGGACTGTGTCCACATTCTTGTCCCCATAGACACATCTTGTGGCGACTATATTTATAAATATATAATACAGCTGTTGTAGACTGTTTTAGTAAATAATTGTAATTAATGTTCTTGTCAACATCTGGTAGCAACGGCTTAATGTTTGGTTGTGTCAGCCGCTAACCGTTGCATCTTAAAATTAAATAGTTGTTGCACGAAGGGGTAAGGGCGCTTGTATCTGGTCCTCCCTGTACTGCATGAATTGTACTGAGTTCCACCTTTTGTTAATGAGAAGCTATTGTTACTGTCATTCTTGTCTATACATGTGGTATGTAATATTATTTGCAATTGTCTTAGTAGCGTAATTTCTTTATTAACATTCTGATGCCATGCTTTAAAGGAGTGTCAGATCAAGTTAAAATTAGTTTAGGAAGTAAAATGCTGGTTGATAATCCTATTGACAACGGCACACATAATAGAGAACTAATGGATGAACTAGTCTAAGAAGCCGTTGAAGCCAACCATGAAAAAGAGAACACTCTCACAAAAGACTCAGTACTTGTGGGATCTTTTTGATGTGAAAATATTAAGGAAGAATCTTAAAGGATCCACGTACCTAGAGACACTATCTCGGCAATTTGATAGTAACTGAAGAAGTGGATCAACTTCTTGATCAATGACCTGGACTCCTCGCCAGGCATTATATTGTTTTACAAGACCTGTGGGCAGAACATGACTGTGAAAGTAAACGGCAACAAATATTACAATGGTGCAAGTAAAGGTGTTGCCATGAAGAAGGATTAGAAGATTGACACCGAACCAAAAGGCATTAATGCAATTGACCCTGAACAAAGGTGGGAGAAGAAGGCTTTGTGGTATAGTAGTTGATCAAGAAATTTGATGTCTCCAAGGCTTTTGGAACAACTAGAGCGAAGATAGAGCCCTTGTGCAACAACTGAACAAAGGAAGCCCTCAAAGGTAAGTGCTCGATTCTAGGAAAAGTCAAAGTCAAAGGTGAAGCTGGAGTGTGAGTGAAAGTTAGAGCAAGAGCCAAAATCAAGGGAGTTTTTATGTAGTATCAAATCACCGTACACCACCGACGAGCTCATAGTGGGTGAAGATCAGTGAGGAGTTTGCCCTTTCCATTGAAGGAAATGCTGATCTTGCCAACTCAATACCGTTGATAAGACTAGCAAAATAATCCAAATCGAGTGATGGATTCAATGGAACGCCCCAAGAGGAAGTCATGTGGTTTGAAGCAAGAGTTCGATAATGAAGAATACGCCCACATGAAACAACCATTTGTGGAATAAAAGATCTCCTTATTAAAGATATTGAGCCAAACACAACACATCAACATAAATTGCACATCAAGAGACTAGCATAGAGAGGGACTTGTCGCTGGAAGGATAATTGTCGATGTAAGGGTCAAGTATAGACACGTGTTTGAATGTGCAGAGGAACATCCATCGCAAACTTTCTTGAGGAAAATTGTATTCCAAGAACTACGCCGAAACCCGGAACTAGAACCATGGTTATCCCAACTCCATATCCTTTGAGAAAGAATTGAGACTTTTGAGATACGATGAAATTGTGGTTGGGTGTCCCCGCATTTCACCCCGAAATGCAGGACTACCCATTTGAAATTTTTTTCGCTCTTTTTAAAATAACGGGTCTTTTCGTGTTTTTATTGCTTTAAGATGTCTTTATTATGTTAAAACATTCCCAGTGAATCGTGAGCCAATTTCGACAAATACCCGTGATGTCAAACTCATCAGATTACTCACTAAGTTTTGCACATGGGAAATTTTTATTTAATTATTTCTTAAATAAATAAAGTCCCGTTTGAAGTAAATTGTGCTCTAGTTGAATCTTGTTGAAGTTTTGCATGCCAATATTCACACATCTCAATAGGGTTTCCACTAGGAATAAATTTAGAACATTGTCTGCAACTTCTGGCAACGTTTTTCTTTTTTATTTATTTCTTTTGCGTTTTTCTCCGGTTTTCCCCGTTGTCTATCTGTTAAATTCCCATGGATCCATTCTTTGTTCTGTATAGTCTGTTTAATTGCCTAAAGCATCTGGAGATCATTTACGACCTCAACATCAGATGGAATCAGCCTCGAAAGCAAACTTCTGATAAAAAGATGAAGTCATGCACAAAAAGCCTCTCCTAGGCAAGTCGCACTTTTTGGAATGAATGGGTCTAAACTGCAATGGGATTTTTGGAAGTGGTAGTGTGGGGGGGATTTCTTACTTGCCCGATAGGGTACTTTTTCCCATGAAGATAGTCATTTAAGCTGCAATGGGAATATTAAAGGCAAGCAGCAGCGGCAGAATTTCTTACTTGCCTCGCAGGTAAAAATTCCTATTATAAAATTAAGGAAAATCTCTTAAAGCACCGATGGGAATTTTCTACCTGCCTGACAGGCTAACTTTTCCCACCAAAGAGATTTATTCACCCATACAAGTTGCACTTTATCAAAGGAAGCTATTTTTAATACAAGTTGCACTTTTTGGGAGATGTTTTAATTTGCCAGTGGGAATTTTGGTAGTGGTAGAGCGTGACGGGAATTTTTACTTGCCTCAGAGGGTAAAAATTCCCATTATGGAAGTCAAATAATTTAAGTTGAGGGGATTTTTGGAGTTGCAGTGCAGGTAGAAATTCACATCAAAGTTGACTTCTTATTTTTAGAAATCACCCTTGCCAAAAAGTGCGACCCACCTTGGCATTAAACAATGAATTTAATGATATTTATTTATGGTTTTTTCACCTAATTTTGGCGCCATGAATGGAAGAAAAGTCAATGCAAAAAGACAAGCCAAAGACAACTGAAGGATGCTCGCTAAAAATAAATAAAATAAATTTATTTAAAAGCAACTAGCAACATGCATAATTGGGCGCCCAATTTGGGTGAATAGACATATTATTTATTAATTTAATTGCTAGGAATAGGAAAGACAATTATTAAAAATAGTATGCCGAGGGTTATATAAGCATGAGCTGCCATAATAAAGAATGAATTAATTCTTTTGCTAAGGATCGCAGCCCGCATAATTTTGGTGCCAAGGAAAGGAGGTTTTGTGCATCGAAGGTGTTTTTCATCACGGAAGCTTCCAGCTTTGGCGCCTAGGGTTGGAATAGCCTAATTTTTGTCATTTTGAGTGTCCGCATGTTGGTATATGTGCCTGTGGATCCATCACAGTGCTCAAATCAATGTCAGTACATTGAATATATCTTCTCGATCTCAAGAAGTTGCTTTAGATCTGCACAAATTGATCCAATCGCAAAGGCTTCGACAAAAATTCATCCTCTTGTTTCCAATGCACTTCCGTGTAGAAGTTGGTGCATGGAAAATTCCTTCCAGATCTTGTGCATGTGCTCCCAATCTTCTAGTTGAAGTCTTCATTGAATTTACTTGTATTTGCATTCACCCAGAGTGCTTTCCAGAATTTAAAATTGCTCATATGCAATTAAAAATAAAAATGATGAGTTTTGTTTGAATTATTTACAACAAATATCAGCAATGGTGCATGTACTGGAGAAGAATTGCAAAAGCTTCAAGGATAAGAGGGAAGACAAGTCAAAGGCAATACCCCTCAAGGAATTCACATTCAACTGCTTCCAGATTCAGTTTGGTGAGAATCAAAGGCAAAAGAGTCAACCACATGCAGAATATGGAAAAAGAACAAGACTGAAAGTGTTGCAACTTTCTTCTAATTTCTTTTCCTCTTTCTTTTTCTTTCTCTTATTTTCTTCGAAAAGGTAATTGAGAAATCAATTAAATTATAAACCTTAAGTGATTGGTTTAAAAACCGTTACTTGAAGAAGTTAATTACTTGGAAATATGTGGCAGACATGCAAAATAGAAAGTTCTATTTTTAGTTAAAAATTATGCATGTCATGCAAAGAGGAATTCCAGGAGAAAGATTGTTAGTTCTTTGCCACCCTTTTCTATAGCTTCTGCATGCGGGAATTCATTAAAAGCTTCCTATTTGTAATTGCCCTCTATACATTATAAATAGAGGAAGAACCTACGGGTTAATGGATCAAATTGGTAATTAGCATTCTTGTGTTCTAGAATTTGAGTTGAAACCCTCGATAGCCTTTTGAAATCGAGGAATAAAGAGGAGGCAGATTTCCTGGAGAACTTTGTGTCGGCCCGGTGCATTTGTTTCTTATTTCTTTTCGATCTTTGCATAAACTTTGTGTTATCTTAGATCTGATTCTAAACTTTCCTTTGCTTTAAATTCAGCATTTCAAGATCTATTTGTTTCGTCTATGTCCATGTGATCAACTCACAACTATTGGTTAGGTTGCACATCTCCTTTCCTTCTTGTATTCACTTATTTCCCTTTCCTACACATATTGCTTACAATTGCTTATTTGCTTTGCAAAACTTACATGGGAGCCTCACCGGTAAATGAGGGAGATTTATTTCATGACTCGCTAGGTTTTCAGTCAGTAAAAAATATAGCCAACAGCTGAAATTTATAATACCCGTTGTGGTAACGTAGAAATTTTTGAGCCTATAATAGGAGACTCAAAAACTATTGGGCAAGATAGAAAAATTACTAGTGGATGGGATGAAGAAAAGATGGTTGATCGAAGGATTGATACACGTCATTATGGAAGAAGATGGTGGTGGTTCGACCTTCTTTTTTAAGATGATGCTTACAAAAAAGCCATGGACATAGAGAAAATAAAATATCATCTCACCGAAAGAGCAAGAGTGTAGATGAAGGCTCCAACTCCAACGACAAGAAATTGGGACCGATTAAGGCTCTTCGAAGGAAAAGCTCTACTTGATGAGGAAGTTGTAAAAAGACACCAAGGAAGAGGGAAAGGACCTATGGCGCATGTAATGCAAGATAGGCACACCAAAGCAAATTGTTGAAGTTGTTTTGTGAGATATGCCAAGTAATGGGAGATGCGAAAAAAATCCCATTCATTTAAAAAAATATGGTGTCCAAGTGCCCTTAGGGAGATCCTTTGACAACACCGACCACCCACATGGAGTTCGAAAGGAGTAAGGGTGTGACCCCTAGTGCATAATATGGTGGGTATAGAAATAAAATAAACATTAACAAACACAAGAACAATATTGGGGGTGTGGAATTTGAAATCGATATGATGGCCATTGATGACCAATAATCTAGTGTCAAAATGCAATGATCTGGGCCACTTTGTGAGAGTTTGTTTGTTCTCCTAATCAAACCAACACCGGACTTATCTACAAATGGTGTGTGTCCTGGGGACTATAATGATGGGAATTGTCCTAAACAAGAAAACCTCAATATGATGGATGTAACAAAAACTAGGAGTTATAGCAATCACAAGCGAACAAACAAGGAAAACTAACTACTACAAACCACTCATAAAGGAAAGATTGCGTAAAAAAGGCGTAGAAAAGGCAATGGTTGAGGAATGCCGATAGTCTCATGAATGGAAAAGTACGATAATTAGTTGACATGAATCCAACAAAGAAATTGCAAGACAAGTTTTGCAAGCTAACATACCCATCAAAGAAATGAATGTGGTATAAAGCGTTCCCAAAACCAAGAAGTATTATAACTGCTATTATGCAAGCATGGAGTGTACAATGCACCCGGGATCCAAAGGCGTGAAATTGGGAGATGAACCAATACTCGAGTCTCCATTTTTAGGGGACTAGGTGATTGGTCATATGCTCATGATAATGAATTTGGCTTTACAACAAGTAGTTGTGCATGCGAAAATTCTAGGATAGAATTTGACAAATACTATCGCGAATGGTGGATCCAACATGAATAATTTTCCATATGGAATTTCTAGCCAGAATTTGATAAATACTATCGCAGATGGTGGTTCCGACATGAATATTTTTCCGGGGAGATTTGGGAGAGTCTTGGTAAGCCAATTATGTGGCCTCCGACATTTTAGATGGTAGGAGTGGATCAATACAATTAAAGTATTGGGTTGCTTGATGGTCAAAAATATTTATTGAACCCAACCATTTAAATTCTTTTGTGGCCTTCTAGCTGCAAATGAATGCCTACAACACACTGGTCGGGATGGTTGATAAGCACCAAAAGCCAACTACAATTGGGGAAAAAAATCACATCCATTGAAAACAGACCCTAGAAATACATCATAGAAATTAAAAATCAAGTGGTTAGTGAGGAAGAAACTTCATCAGACTCATTTGACTCGAAAAAGTATTCACGAAGGATGGGAACCAAGGCACCATGGAGCTAAAAGATGGAGTCTTGGAGTTTCTCATCATGCTCGGAAGATGAGACAGACTCCCTCAACGGACTTTTTCATTTGTAAATGGAAGATTATGAGGTTTTTCACCTAGATTGCAATTTCGAGGAGATCTTGGAAATTGAGGGAAGTAATGGACTAAAGCAGGATGGCTTGATAATGCCAAATCCGAGTGAACCTTCATCCTCACACTCAACGTTCCTCCAAAGTTTACAAAATATAAATTGGGGATGCAAAAGTAAATGAAAAACCTGCTCATAGTTCGAGGGTGCAAAGGATATGAAGTACAAGTAACCTACCACTATCACTACAAATTTGGGATTAGAGATCCCAAAGAGATCCCAAAGTGATTTTGGTAGGAGATCATTGGGACCTAGTATTAAATGCAATAGTGTTCTGTATATTCATTGACTATAAGGACATGTTTGTTGGGACATACATAGACTTAAAAGCCCCACCCCCTTTATAATGTGTGTGTATAGAGTTCTCCTAGTCCCGGGAGCATGTCCAACAAGAAGAAAAGCTTATAGACGAATAAGAAACACGTCTAGTATGAAGGAAAGCCTATAACATGAATAAGAGTTATGCCGCTAAAGCCCAACAGGAGATCGACAAGATATTAGAAGCATATAATCTTCAAAGTGAAGACAAGTGACTGGGTATCCCCCATAGTGATTACTTTAAAGAAAAGATCTACACAAATATGAATATGCATAGACTTCCGAAGTCTTAACGCAGTCACCATCATGGACCCATTCTCAATCCCATTCTCAGATTCTATACTCAAAGTTGTTGGTTGTGAAATTTACTCATTCATGGATGGGTTATTGGGTACACACCTAAATCAACATAGCCGAAGAGGATAAAGGAAAACCAATTTAATAGTGGAAGATGGAGTCTATGCATAAAATTTAATGCCGTTCAAGAAATGTAATTCTTCAGAAATCTTCTAGCGGGTCATTATGCATATCTTTGATATAACTTTTACCATTAACGTTAAAGCCTTCCTCTATGATTGGTCCATATACAACACTCAAGATACTCATCTTTAGGGCTTGATGAAATGTATGTAACATTGTGGAGCTGCATAACTGGCATTGAATCCAAAGAAATGCAGGTTCATGGCCCTAAGGGAAATTTCTTCGTCATATTTTGGTTAGCTGATATGGGTATGGGTACAGATATGGGTATCGGGGTCCAATTTGCTGGTATGACAATTTTTTTGGGCCGGGTGCTAATTTTGGTACGGCTGTACAAAAATATAAATTTTTAAAAATATAGTCTAATAAGCAAAATTATCCATATATTACGCTTTGAGTAAACAAAAGAACTTTTTTTTTTTCTTAAATAACCACAGAACATACTGATAATTCAAATTCAGTTGTCATGATATTCATTTGTGAAACATAGAAAAAGTACTTTGCGCAAATGTTACAATATCAGTTAACTGCATTTGTCGAATTTCAAGCTTCAAATTTGAAACTCAGTAAATCTCAAAACACAAACAAAATTCATTGTAGTTGTCATGATATTCATTGGTGAAACTTAGAACAAGTACTTTTGCAAATGTTATAATCTCAGCTGCGGCATTTGTTAAATTTCAAGCTTCAAATTCAAAATTCAGTAAATCTCAAAAGACAACAAAAATTCATTGGGATTTTCCAAATAGTTCAAAGTCGTTTTTAGGGTTTTCAAAAATGTCCATCTCCCATTTGCGGAAGGTCTGTTTTGAGTTTATTTTAGTTCTAAGTGCTGCCATTTACATTAAAACCCTGCCACCATTAATCCATGACGGAAATGCCAGGAGTGTGAATCTGTGTAGGAAAAGCTGCGAACTTGCGAAGCTCAAAACTGCCGTTCAGAAGAAAACCACCCGTGCAAGGGAATATCTCCATGGAGAGGAAAGGAATACTGTTGTGCGAAAGAGTACTGCTGTGAAGAAGTGTGTATGGTGTTTTCTAGTTCGAAAATTGTATTTTGTGAATCTGTAGCCATGACGAAGAGTATCAAAGAAGACTAAGACTATCATGAACTGGTCTTCGAATAGGTAAGTTTGATTTAAAGTTTATAAAATTACTATTTCCATGGCTATAATTTTATAAATTAAATGTTTGTTTGTAAGTTTTTTTCAATTAAGCTATAAATTAATACTTTACTATTTTATATAATCTATATTTTACGATTTTATAAAAATATTTAATCTAGAAGTATATTTTATTTATAGTTGAACTTAATCTGTGTTATATTCTATTTAATTTAATAGTATTTTTCTTATGGTATATCCCAATGTGTACCAACAGGCGAACTAGATCCTCGCCCATACCCAGTATGTAGTATACTGAGACTGGCCTCCTTGCTGGTGCCTACCTGGTAACATAGGGCATATTGTCTGCAAGGATGGATTGTAGACCGATCCACACAAAATACACTTGGTAGTGGAAATGGAAGCACCAAGTTGTCATTTGGTTTAAGTCTTTCTCGGGCGTGTCAGTTATTACTGATGCTCTATAATATTTTGTGCACAAATCTCACTCTTTAGACGTAACGACAAAGAAGGGGGCTCCTTCTGTATTGTTGGATGAACATGAGCAAGAATTTAAAGAACTAAAGGTACACCTTATTAGTTCACCCATCCTTGTATATCCAGATTGGGACAAAGAATTTCATGTGCATATTGATGCTTCCAAATATGCAATTGGAGCTACCTAGGCTCAAGCAGAAACCTAAGGTCTAGATCAACTTTTTTTTGCAGCAGGTTTTTGTCAAATGCCGAGAAGAACTGTAGTACATGAA
This sequence comes from Taxus wallichiana var. yunnanensis, assembly GCA_018340775.1. Lineage (NCBI taxonomy): Eukaryota > Viridiplantae > Streptophyta > Pinopsida > Cupressales > Taxaceae > Taxus > Taxus wallichiana. The sequence continues at coordinate 507,249,583 of CM031235.1, forward strand.
ATGTAAATCACTTGGAATAGTGTATGCAGTTTAGAAGTTATGACATTCTTTATTGGCCACACCCATCATGTTTTGTGTAGACCACCATGAATTGTTGTACTTGGTCAACAAACCAATTATCCAAGAATGGATAAGTACGTGGCTGATGTTGTGTCAAGAGTTCACATTCAAAAGCACGTTTAACTCAGCAAGATTCATGTGTGGATAAACTTTCTTGAATAAGGTCTGGTGAACCTAGGAAAGGTATCAATGAAGATTTTCTAGACACTCTTTTATTTCAACTCACTATCGTACTTGGTATGAAAATATTAGGGAATACCTATCTATTGGTTTATTCCCCCGTGATATGCAGCTGGTTAAGCTCAATAAACTAGCTTTGATATCCCGAATGTTCTAATTGGTTAATGACCTTCTCTACAAGATAGTACTTTACTATATCATGCGACACTATATGGTGAAAAAGAAATTGAGAATGTACTCCGGGAAGCAAATGAAGGATCCACTAGAGGCCACACGGGACCCAATTCTACCGCAAGGAAGGTACTCTTGGCAGGACTATGGTTGTCAACATTGCACTATAATGCAAAGGAATAGGTAATTAGAATGCAACACTTGCCACCATATGGGGAAACCATTAAAAAGACACTTTATGCCCCTATAGTTGTTTTAGCCTTAAGAATTTTTTTGAATGATGGGGCCTGGAGTTCATTGGACCTTTGAAAGTATGTAAGGTTCATCATCATGGGGTACATTGTAGTGGCCATGAAATACTTTACTAAGTGGGCAAAAACAAAAGCATTGCTTGAGACTAGTGCCTTGAGTATTGCGGGTTACTTTATGAATAAATGGTCACTAGATTCGAGATTCTAACATATATCACCAAAGTGATAGGGGAGAGCATTTTGTCAACTACGTGATCTGGTTGATGATTTCGAATTCCACATCTTTCATTCTCTCTTGAGCCCATACTATGCATGAGCGAATGGCTAAGAAGAGGCTACAAACAAAGTCTTAATATATGTAGTCCAATGGTTGTGTAGTATAGATGGTGGTGATTGGGAATAACACTTATTCTATGTACTATGGGTGTATCAAACAACGTATAAAGTCACCACCAAGCTTACACTCATCTAACTTATGTATGGTCAAGAAGTAGCCGCCCCCATGGAATACTTAGTGGAAAGTGTAAGGGCTAATGTCAAAAATAGACTGGTATGATGAAAGTCTCATAAATGATTCATTCAAAACTAGATGAACACCGGGTGATGGTACAGTTGGGAAACGAAAAGTAACACAATCAAGGAGAAAGTGTTGGCATGATAAATATCTATGACAGATGAACTTCAGATCATGAGTTGTAGTTTTGAGATATAATGAGAGGTGTAAAATCAAGTTGAGTAAGTTCTAAGTGTTGTGGCTCGATCTCACCGTTGAAAATTTTGGAGATTTTCGAGAATGGGGCAGTCAAATTAGAGTACATGGATTGGAAGTCTCTCAAAGACACAATAAATGGCTCTAAATTAAAACATTATTGAGTCAGGGCCAAAAATGTTTATATGATTGGTATCGACATTCGTTGTGCATAAGTATAACTTCCTAACGAAGAAATAAGAGCAGGGAAAGGCAAAAATGAAGCAAAAATAAGTGATAGGGACTAGTGCTGCCAACACAAAGAAAAGGATTGGCGGAGTTGATGATTTAAGGTTGCATGTGCTGGGTAAAATTACTATAGTAATTAGTTAATCCCGTATGTTTACTTAGGTAAATTACATTTAGTTATATTGTTATACTTCTATAAACAAATATTAGTTTGTTTTAGATTTGTAGTTTATTGGGAATTAGATATTCCCATAATTTGTTAATTGTTGTGCTTGTTGAACCTATATAACAACTTTGCTACATTATCATGGCTGTGATATACATACATACATACATACATTGTTGCCATTCTTCTCTTTGTAATTCAGATTTTCATATCAATAAAATACTCTAGGCTATTGTCCCTGTTTTACACTTGCATTTGGTATTGAAGCAGTTGCCTAGAGTGAAGGAAAAAGTTGCAGTAAAAATTTGGAGGACTAGGAGAAGCTTGAGCAACAAAAGAGACCCACAGAGCCTGTCAACCGCCTCCTAGCCTCATTCCCAGCTTTCCCCACCCCTTGACAACACAATACGAGACATTGCAAGCTAGTTTTGACTGTAGAAGCGGTTTGCAAGAAATTATCTTGACATCGGGAAAGGAGGAGCCACCTGTGTGCTGCCTCCTTTCTTGGAAAAGTTAGATTAATTTTTTTTTCCCAATAGGGGTTTTGTCTCTAAATTTAGATAGAAATGTAGTTACAACCAAATTTGGCTAAACCGCTAAATTTGGTAGGACTGTAACATCATTTGGAGTATTCTATATTTTGGAGTAGTCTTAGTGGTTGAACTAGATTGAATCCATTTTGATTCTGCATACCATCGATTATACAAAGCAAAGGGATTCCCAAGGTTTTCCAAGGCATGTCCAAGCTCGGGCGAGTCGAGGAAAGGTGAGCTGAGCCTTGTGACTTTCAGACCAAACTAAATATTGAACGACCAAGCTACGAGTTGCTCGACGGGTTGTACAACTGAGCCAAGCAATAGTAAAGGGCATTTAAGAGCCCAAACAAACCTAATCCACGACTACACCACAAGAAGTTCTTGCACGCAAAAACTAGGCCCGATTAAATTCTCAATAGTGGTGTCCTAAAATCGTCGCACCTACGACATCACTAAGGGTTGGATTATTGTTGAACATCAAACGACGAGTTGTGTTGACGAGCAATAAGGAGATCCCATGCAACAAGACTCGAGCGGGCATGAACAACTAAGGAAACAACCCTCCTATATGACAAATATCCTCAAGGATTATATCCGGTCAAACCGTAATCATCCACCCGCTCACTATTAGCCACTGGTCTTCTCTATGATTGCCATGTTGTCATTCATTAAGGTAGAGTTTTGTTTTTGCATTGCTTAAGTAGTGTAAATAAAATGCAAGTTATATATATACTTGTTTAAGAGTAGTCACCCAAGTGGCTATCATATCTTTTATAAGACATTGTTATCTAAGAGGTAAAGGGGTTGAGCCCCTTTCCCCACGTGCATTTGGTTGAAATTTAGCGCCACTCCCACATGTAGTGGCATAGCCAAATATAACCATCGCTAAAAGCATTTAGTTATGACCAACTAAATTTGACAAATAAAACCCTATTTTGAGGGTAAATTTTAGTTTCTCCCAATTCCTTCCAAAACCAAAATTGTCCTTTTTGTAAAGTGAAAAAAGCCCAAAATTCTAAAAAGGGCTTTTTTTTGCGAATATTGCTGAATATTTTATTGTGTAAGCAATCAATGCTCAAGAGGTTGAAGAAGGCCCAAAAATAAAAAAATTGCTTGCACAAACAATTTTTTCCGCAAGGGAGCTAAAGTGGTTTTTTAGTATATTTCCATTAGTTCAAATTGTACTAACGTGCCATTTGGTCGTGAAACATGTAAATCAGTAATGTCCCCTTTCTTAAATTAAGGCCAAATGAAGACTTCTTGCCATTCCCTTGCCATGGCTAAGAAAATTAAGTGAACAAGGGAAGTAAGTGAGCTTTGTTTTGATTTATTTTATTATTTTTTAATGTTTTTCTTTAGTGTTTACCTCCTCCAGCAGATCGGTAGGGATTAGGAGTTTCCCAACAAAAATTAAAAGATAAAGTGAGCTTGGAGGTTAGTCCTCATCGAATTGGCCTTTGGCACCAAGCAAGGAGGATAAAAGGGATTATATGACTTAATTTGAAAAGCATCTTGGGCGCACTTACATTTACATTTGATTATATGACTTAATTTGAAAAGCATCTTGGGCGCACTTACATTTACATTTGGTTTGTTGGGCTAGTTGCTCAATATGATTCCACTTGAGAACAAAAACCTCTTGTGTGGCATCCGAGGACGACGGAAACTTTCCTCAGTGGCTTGGTGGAGAACGAAAGCTTTGCCATTTTGGTGAATTGAAGATTTCTATTGAAGACTGTTTGGAGATTTGGATCAAGAAGAAGACCTAGAAGGACTTACATATATTTTTGCAGTTCTTTCCTAGGGGAACGATTAGGGTTTGAGTTTGAATTGGTTCTTTCTAGGGCACATAACATATTTATTCTTTAATATTCTTGTTCGACAAAATTTATAAGGTCACAATCTGAACTTTGGTGAGGATTTGCTATTTTTCCTAGCCCTCAATTTGATTGGACAATCGCTGATTATAAATATTTAATTCCAGCTGTTATAATCAAATATTTCTTGAATCTTTGCATGTATTTGTGATGTATACATATTACCGTGGATAGATAAATTATTTCATAACATTCTACCTTGATTTGCATAGTGACAAGTGTACTGAATCTCATAGGCAGTTCACTACCCTAGGAGACTGCAGATTTTGGATTGGTTAATCATTCTAAGACATTCTTAGGTATTTTCAATGTGTGTGTACTTGAAGCTATTTTGAGATCGGATCTTTGGGAATATTTATGAAACCCCTTTCCTCCATTTTCAGCCCCGAAAGGGACATTACAAGGGTATCGAGCATCGATCCTCCTAGCACGGAGGGTTTCATTCGAAGAACAGATAAAAGACAAACATGCAAATGGATGATGTCAGGGTTGAGAGGCTTGCCCTAGGGAGAGAAAGATTGGCGAATAGGATGACATAGTTGATCTAGGCCATGTAAAACCACAATTGAGAAGGAAGTTCTTCCGGAATTCATAGCGTGAGGTAGCCCTTAGGGTCAAGTTTTGGAGCTACTGCTAGGCCATTTCAGCCTACCTTCCTCCCTATGGAATAAGCCTATTCAAAGTTTGAAGCGTGACATTCGATGAGCCATAATATTGCTACCATCTATGAGGAGTACAAAGCTCTTTTGGATGAGATTCGTGACACCATGACACTTTATGAGTTCATAGGGTTGAAGAATGGTAGAATTGGTATTGGACCAAGGTCCAAACCTCGAGTAATACCCGAGGAAATCGGGAAAGATGTTTTAACCCCTAGAAGGAAATAATCCCTCCATCATGATCAAAGATGATGAAGAACAATCAAAGTTGTTGGGCATTGAGAGGTAGAGAACTGTCGAATCCCTAGAAGCACCCATCACTCTTCCCAAGGACAAGCCCTTGACTGATTTTCAGAACAGCAGTATGAAGTGCTAAGGGTTTGATGAAATCTTGAAGCACAAGCCTAGAGAAGAGAAGGAAATCAGGAAGCACGAGTTGGAAGATATAAATCCTTTGATATCTAATGATGATTCACTAATTTCTAATGATGGCATGTTATAGAAAAATAAGGAAGAAAAATCAGATTTGCTTGATGATGAAGATGAGTTGAAGTTCAATTGCCAAAGGACAAGGAGTATGATTAGCTCACTAGGACCTTCCAGACAACAAGCTATGAAAGAAAAATTGGTGATGTTCATGATTCCGACAAGATTCATGGTGTGGTTCCCTACATGTATCAACAAAATGAGAATGCTTCAACAAATTCTCATAAGGCGAAGAAAGATGAACACTATGAAGACAACCAAAGGTATGAAGGTAATTCAGATTTGTTTTTTTCTATCATGCCATTTTAGATTTATGGTCATGGGCAATTTGTTGAAAGGGATGACCTTGGGGCAAATTTGATGCTCCATAGCAAATCACAAAAAATGGGTAGTCTTCATGATGCTAAGAATGGAGACAAATCAGAATTGCATAGGGTCAATGGGCCAAGACTTTTGGGTGACCTTGTTGGGGGTCATATAGATGAAGAGAGTGCTTTTCCAGGTGCCTATAATCACTTTCAGTTCGCTGGAAATTTCAGGACAGCAACCTATGGTAAGCAATTTCATCATCTTCCTAAGGAATTGCTTCATCACCTTCATGCTATGTCCTTGCAATATTTTGGTTGTCATAAGAAATATTCTAACAATTTTATGATGAAGGGTACCAAATGGGAAGAGGATTCTACTTCAGCCCTAAGAAGGGAACTCTTTGTGGGCAGCCCTAGACATGACCATCATATTCCAAATTTATTGATTCCTCCTATGTTGCTGCCATATTTGTATCATGGTGAATCTGATAACAGGAAGAACATGTTGAGGGACAAGGGGCACATAAATTCTTCCTTGCAAATTCTGGGTTGTTTGCACCTAGAAGTTTGGGATTCGGGAACCTTTGGAAGGATGCTGATACAAACTTGAGGACTATTGTCTACATCCTTATGGCAGCCATAAGAAAATTGGCAATCACAAGAAAAATGCAGTCCTCATACATTGTAGAAGATATAGTCTTTGCATGAGATACAAGATAGTCTTCCATCACCATCATACAAATTTTGACTGAGACAACACAATGCTACAACCAAGGTAAAATGCTCTTCCTAAATTTGCATTTTGGATGGATAGTACCCTCCTTGGACAATTGTAGGTTGACATTTTTGATGAAGATTTTTGGGTTAAAAATGATGTCTGGAAGGGATTTTAAGTATTACATCTGTTGCACCCTTCCTATGTCAATAACATCTAAGAATTTTGAGTTAGAAATGCTATACTACAGCCATGATGGGCTGTCCTCTTCAAAATTATGCATGGGGCTGTGCATACTTTCCATGGACAACGAGAAAGAGGCAGGTTTGGAGACACTCTTTCCACTTAATATGATGGGTAAGAGGGTTTACACATGGAGATTGAGCAAAGCCAACATCCCAACATCTTTGGCGTTGCTTATGAAATGTAGAGTTGTACATGGACACTACACCCACTCATCCGCACTTCTATGGACTGATCCAAACTCAATGGGGAAGAAAATTCGGTGGGGCAGCTTCAAGTCAACAATTGAAAACCCAAATCAGCAAGGTAACAACCTTCCAAAAGAGGTGAGCATAAGTTTTGGTATGTGTTGTTTGCATCTTATGTTGAAATGCAATGATAAAGGAGAGAAGGCAATACTTCCAAGTGTGGCTAGCATAAAAAGGAAGAAGCATATCTTCGGGGCATTCAATGCATAGAGGCTAGCAAGGGTTTACTCTTGGGTAAGATGCTTCATGGTGATAATTTTTGGTTGGTTCCGGGCATGCATAGTATTACCTCCATGTGGGGAACACTTGAAGAATTAAGAGCGAATTGGAGCTTTCTTGTTGAAAGCCATTTTCTTCACCAAGTTGGGACAAGGATGGGTTGCAAGAATCTTGAGTTAAGGGCCAATATGTCTGCTGATTCCAACCATAGACTTGCTGATCTTCATTTTTCAGCTATGTAAGACAATTTTCAGTCCCTACATTACTCATGAAATTGCCTTTTTCCATAAGATTTCAGTTTGGTAGTTGTTATACCATGGTTATAGGGCTGAACATGCAAAAATCAGATTTGGGACTGCCATTAGCAGTCATGAACAACGGTGAATTGACATTTTTGAAGAGAATTTCAGCATGGGTTGATGTGGGATGAAGGGCACAACTGAAAGAAAGAAACAAATCAAATTTGATAGCCCCAATTTGGATAAGATTCCATGTGAATTATGACTGTGGTGAATTGTTTTCAGCCCCTCCACAATCTGATTTGCATTTTGTAATAAGAGAGATAGCTAGTCAAGTTGATTATTTGTCCATTTCTTGCTTTATGATGGAAACTACATCAGTTTGCAGGGATTTTAGTACAACTGAGCATGCAAAGAAAGGAGATGTCATTGCTGTTTTTGAAGTAGAAGATGAAGAAGACTTCCATGAAGAAAGGGGCAGTAGAGGTATGAGTTTGTTTGGGTTGAAGCTCCTTCATTTAACAGGCACAAGATCCAAATTATGGGAACACTACAACATGTTCCTTTACCTTGATATGATGATGCTTGGGCATATGAGTTTGTAATTGCTTGAGGGCATGCAATTTTGGGAAGGAGCACCGTAATATCCTCTTTTTCAAATTAAGGCCAAATGAAGACTACTTGCTTTATTCTCTTCTCATGGCTAAGAAGATTAAGTGAACAAGGGAAGTAAGTGAGCTTTGTTTTTGATTTCTTTTATTATTTTTAATGTTTTTCTTTAGTGTTTACCTCCTTTAGGCAGGTCGGCTGGGATTAGGAGTTTCCCAACAAAGAATTAAAAGATAAAGTGAGCTTGGAGGTCGTTCTTCATCTAATTAGCCTTTGTCGCCAAGCAAGGAGTATAAAAGAGATTGTATGACTTCATTTGAAAAGCATCTTGGGATTATTTACATTTACATTTGGTTTGTTGGGCTAGTTGCTCTACCATTCCACTTGAAGACGAAAACCCTCTTTTGTGGCATCCGAGGAGGACAAAAACCTTCCTTGTGGCTTGGTGGAGAATGAAAACTCTCAATTTTGGTGAATTGAAGATCTCTATTGAAGACTCTTTGCAGATTTGGATCAAGAAAAAGACCTACAAGGTGAGCTCTTTCCTAGGGAGCGACTAGGGTTTGAGTGTGAATTGGTGCCTTCTAGGGCACATAACATATTTATTCTTTGATATTCTTGTTCGACATAATTTATAAGGCCGTAATATGAACTTTGGTGAATTTTGGTGAGGATTTGCTATTTTTCCTAGCCCTCGGTTTGGCTGGACTGCTGCTGTTATAAATATTTAATTCCAGCTGTACTAATAAGATATTTCTTTAATCTTTGGTTGTATTTGTGATGTATAAATATTGTTGTGGATAGATAAATTATTTCGTAGCATTCTACATTGATTTGCATAGTGAAAAGTGGACTCAATCTCATAGCAGTTCGCTGCCCTAGGAAATTGCGGATTTTGGATTGGTTAATCATTTTAAGACATTGTTAGCTATTTTTCTGTTTGTTGTGTGTGTACTTGAAGGTGTTTTCAGATAAGATCTTTGGGAATAGTCGGGAAACCCTTTCCTCTATTTTCATCCCAAAATGGACATTACAAAATCTCCCAACAATGACCAATAATGCTCCCAAATGTTTTCTGCCTGACTTGCACTCTTCCTCGGCGTTAATTATGCCACATGGAAGACCAAAATACGACTCAACTCGAATTTGAAGACATTTGGTATGTGGTGGGCGACTCGGTCACTAGATCGGATGCAATGTAGCCCAACAACGTTAGTTTGATGAATCCAACCGTAAAGGCGAAGTTAATAATCTTATTCGGAGTGTCCGTCCGACAAAGTGCAACCACACATTTGAGATGTCGTAATAACAAAAGAAGTGTGGCATATACTCAACATCGTGTATAAAGCCAAGAGCAAGAACAACATTTTGAATCAGCAGTCAACTTCACACACTCAAATTCAAGCCGAATGAGAAACTTGAGGATTTCTTGAGGCCGATTGCAATGTTGAGGGGATCACTCCTAAGATTTCAGAGTGGATATCATGACGATGCTCTCTATCCTATTATTTTGATATCACTACCTCCCTCCTATAGGATATTTGTGATGACGATCAATCTATTCGAGAAAACCATCAGTTTTGAAAAGTTGGTGAATATGTTCCAACAAGAGGAGTCCATGTGCAATAAAGATGAAGAAAATAGGCACTTGCTTCTCACCGAAAGGAAGAAACAAGTTTAGTCGTCCCAACAAGTCCCAGAATTAAAATAATTACCAAGGGGACAAACAATAGAAAAAATGCTTGATTTGTGGCGGAACGACTATGATTTGAAAGATTGTTGGTACAACATATTCGAAAAGGGATTATCATCAAGCAATTTGAAGCCAAACAATCAACAATCTTAACAAGGACAACAAAGCAATAAGAAAGGGTAGAAGAAGTGGAACTGGAGAAAGAAACACCAACATCAAGGAAATGTCAGCTGAATAGGAAGACAACTCGGATGATGGCGACTTCATGTATGCTACCCAATCCGGTGAAGTAACCATGTCTCTGAAATGCAATTTGGCACGTTGATTCAGTGCTACTCAACACATGACCGTGACGCAGTAATCTTGGTTTTACACAATACAAGACACACCCTCCAAAAATCATTTTTTCGTTGGGTGATGATTCATCATACAGTGTCCAAGATATCGACAATATTTCTTTACCTCTTGGTACATGTAATTGTTGATGTCCTATATGTCCTCAAGTTAACTAAATTTTTCTATGAGTCGGTGAATTGTTAGATCACAATTTGAAAATTGATTTTGATTGCAAAGGCGGAAAGAAAATGTGTCTTATTAGAGAAATCTAGAAGCTCGAAAATTGTTGTAAGAGCTTCCAATGTGGGACGAATGTTCCAACTTGATTTTATCTAGAGAGATGATTACACACTTGTGGTGAAAGACACCTCCTCAACACATTTGTGGTATCAAAGAGTTGCCACGTCGGTTTGAAATATCTTGACCCACTCTGCTGGTATGATATGGTGAGAGGATTGCCACCTCTCAAGGACATAAACAAGTGCCCAAATTACCTAAGATGTATACAACATCGAGCACGATTAAAAAAACATACCTTTTATGCTCTGAGTAAGCTCGATTTGGTGCATACTGATCTTTGTGGACCCATGAGACCTAGTCATTTTGGATTTCAGTATTTTATGCTCTTTGTTGATGATTTTTCATGAAAATGTGGATTTATTGTCTTCATACTAAGGATGAAGCTTTTGAGTATTTCAAGAAGTTCAAAATTGTAGTTGAAATAGAGTTTGGTCAAAAAATCAAAACTCCCCGCTCAGATCGATAGGGGAATACGCCAACAACGAGTTCAAAGCCTTCTTGGAAGCTCATGGAATTAGTCGACAGATGCCTCCACATACATCACAACAAAATGGTGTTGTCAAGAGAAGGAATTGTACCATCATGGAGATGGTGCGATGTATGATTGATGATTTAGGACTCACGAAGACTTTTTGGGCCGAAGCAGTGATTTGAAAAAACAATCAATAATTGCTGAATAGAGTTCCCACTTTGGTGCTCTTGATGGAGTAACACCACATGAAGCATGGTCAAGATGAAAACCATCTATTGCACATCTCAGAGTATTTGGATGCAAAGCGAGCATGCACATTCCCAAGAAGAAGAGAATGAAGCTTGACATGAAAACTGAGAAATACACTTTCATAGGGTATAGTAAAGAAGCTCTTGGATATAGATTGATGGATTTGAAGATTGGAAAAGTATCCACGAGTAGGGATGTTGAGTTTTTTGAGAGAAAAAAAAGGCGATGCTTTTCAAGAAACTCATCAGATGTTCAAAGCATCCCTGTTGTGAAGACATAAGATGATGTTCCTATTGATGATGACAGTGATGATGGGGATGATGGTGATGATTTGACAAGACCACAACCCATGAGAACAACTCAATGTATGCCTAAATGGTATAATAATATGATTCGAGATGCCAAATTGGATGGTACTTGAGACACTTCCACTCTGGACCACCGACTTGTAGAAGCAAGATTGTGATGAGGTTACTTTTTCCTTAATGAGTAAAGTTGAATTTGTTGAGGCCTCTATAGTTTAGGAAGCCCTACAGTCTAAAGCTTGGAAAGATGCCATGGATGCTGAATATCAATTAGTGATGAAAAACAACACATGGTAGCTTGTCGATCTACCAAAGGAAGAAGCCCATTAGATGCAAATGAATTTTCAAAACAAAGTACAAAGTAGAAGGGACTATTGACAAGTACATGGCGAGACTAGTAGCAAAGGGGTATGCTCAGAAGGAAGGTATTGACTACGAGGAGGCTTTTGCTCCCACAACTAAGATCAAGACGATCAGGATAATCTTTTCTCTACCTACACTATTTGGATGGAAAGTTCATATGATGAAAAGTTCCTTTAACAATGGAGACTTGCAGGAAGAGGTCTACATGGCTTAACCAAAAGGTTTTGTCATACCAGAAATTAAGAAAACGTATCTAGACTTATCAAATCACTGTATGGTCTTAAACAAGTTCCCTGGGCTTGGTATATCAAAATAGATAAGCATCTCATTCAACATGGATTCCAGAGGAATCCCTATGATTCCAATCTCTACCAAAAGCAAGGGGGAGATTGTAATTGTTTGTTTTCTATGTCGACGATGTTGTCATCACTCGACAACATAGTGAAGATCATAGTTGGAAAACTCGGCGAGTACTCGCCATTCGTTTATCAACCATATACTCACCATTAAAACTCGCCGTTTTGGCTCGTCCGAGTTAACTCGGCAAGTTTGTGAATATAACTTGCCGAGAAATTGTATATTCGCGGAAACACGACTTTTACACTCAAAAATAGTGCAAATACACGTTTTTGCTCCTGTTAAGGCCCTCCACTCTCTCATTTTCACTCACACAACCATTTGAGCTTTGCATTGCTTTTGTTGAGCAGATTTTAGAGCGGATTCGAAGAGAGAATTTGGAGAATTGAATTTGGAGGCAGGTATTTTTTTTTAATTCTTTTAAGTTTTTTAAAATTTTGTGTAGATTATTTATGTTTTATAGATTCATATTGTAATTGTAAATACATGTAATGTAAAATCGAATGCTTGTAATTTTGTTATACTCATTTGCAAATTTCCGGATGTATGTTTGTTTTTACACAAATTCATTCTAAACTAGCTAAATTTTATGTATGTGTATTGTAATCAATTCGTTTTGTAATTCTAAATAAATGGAATGTAAAATCGAATGGTTGTAATTTTTATAGTCATTTGCAGCCCAGGTATGTATTTTTTTTTACGCAAATTTGTTATTTAGGCACGTTTTTTTAAAATTTAATTAAGCTTACTTTTTCTAATTTTTTAAATGTGCATTGTGTCATGATTAGAGCTTAACAATGGCATCGGGCCGAGATCGGTTTCGGCATCCGAGTGAACATCACTAGCAGAGACCGTTCCTGTGAATGCCTGTACCAAAACATGGAAATATGGTGTACGTGGAGGTGGTGGAAATGATGTTATTTGCAATTTCGTGTGCGTAAAATGTGTCGGAGGCATTAATCGTTTGTAATACCACCTTGCATCTATTGTTTGCACGAGATGTTGTGGTTTTTCCCAATGTGACTAAGTGGCAAAACTAGAGGAGGAGAAACTAGAGGAGAAGAAACTAGAGAGGGAAAGGGTGTAGGCAGCCATAACACAAGCTATTAGACACAGGGCTACAATGACAGAGAGGATTTAGAGCATGATGTGGAAACAATTGTGGGCTCTACTTGTGGTCCACACGTATGAAGCGGAAGAGGTGCATCTTCATTGAGTTTGAGCAAAGGCATACAAAGCTTTTTGTGGCAAGGAACACACTGAGCACAACCTTCATTGGAAGGTATAGCTTGGAACAGAGATATGCACTGAGGAAGCGTATAAAGCTTGTGCAGCAAATTTCTGTATAACTTGCCATTCAATGTGGCAAAGAGCCCATCTACTGGGAGTACTTGGTGACAACGTTGATAGTTGCGGGAAAGGGTGCAAGGCACCCTTTCCAAAAGATTTGCGTGGGAAATTGCTTGAGAGTGCGATTGCGAGATGCTCTACCCATTCTAGAAGAGCAAAAGAAACAATGACAAAAATTTGATGCACCATTCTTTCAAATGGGTGGAGAGATGGAAGGAATTGCACCCTTGTTAAATTTTTAGCGGCTTCAAACGGTTAGAGTGTGTTTTTGAAGCCTATTGATGCCTCTAATATAGTAAAAATGCGAGAGAATTTGAGTGTTATGTTAGAGACGGTTGTATTAGAGGTTGGTGTATAGAATGTTGTGCAAGTTGCACAGACAATGCAATAACATATGCGGCGGCTGGGAGACTACTATAGAAGAGACATCCATCACTCTTTTGGACTCCTTGTGCAGCTCATTGCCTTGACCTTCTTTTGGAGGACATGCAAAATTGATTGGGTGATGCCGGTTGTAGAAGAAGCAAAAAACATAACAAAGTACATATGCAATCACCCTTGTGTTTTGAGCTTGATGAGAAAACACACAAAGGGGAAAGAACTTGTTCGAACCGGTGTCACAAGGTTTGCAACTAACTTCTTGACGTTACATCGTATTTCTAGTTTGTTGACACCTTTGAAACAAATGTTTGTGAGTCAAGCATGGCTAGACTCACAATATTCAAAGAAAGCTAATGGAGAGAGCGTTTGAAGATAGTTTTGATGATATCTTTGCAAAGAGAGCTATAGAGATCATCAAGGTAATTTCAAACTTCGATTTATATTTCTTTCCTTTATTTTAATTTGTTAAATTATAAATATATTGTTTTCACTTTTTTATTTTATTTGTATTGTAAGTTTGTAACCTTACATTTTTTTTTGTGTTTAGTAGTTGTCAAAGCCATTGGTGAGGGTCTTGCGTTTGGTTGATGGGGAGAAAAACCCCATGGGGCTTATTTATGAGGCCATGGATAGGGCTAAAGAGTCTATCCAAAACTATTATAGGGGGATATTGTTAGATATGGTCCCTTTTGGGAGATTATTGATTGGAGGTGGAACAACCAACCTCACCAACCTATTTATGCGGTGGCGTACTACCTCAACCCCAAGTATTTCTTCTCCAACAACTTCACCGAGATGTGAATGGAGAGGATATGGAGGGCCTTTCAACATGTATTGAGAGGATGATACCGGATGTTGAGGACCTCGTCATTTTAGAGTTGCAGAGAGTTCAAACATGCTAGGGGAGACTCTTTTCTTCGGTCTTCAATTATTCGAGGGAGAGCCATGCATACCAAGCAATAAAAATTAGAATGTTTACGAAGTTACTAGTTATAGATTTGATTTTATTAATTACTTATGAATTTTTGATTATCTTGTTTGTAGGTTCTTGGTGGGAGGATTGGGGAGGAAATATCATGCATCTTCAAAGCTAGCCCTTAGAATTCTATCTCAACCTCAGAAGCGCTTCGGATGTGATTGCAACTGGAGTTTGTTTGAGGCCATTCACACGAAGAAGCGCAACAAGTTGAGTCAAAAATGGCTCAATGACTTGGTTTTTGTGCAATACAATCTCCGGCTTCACACAAGAAAAGTGGAGGCCACATCAGAGGATCTTATTGATTTGGATGAGATAGATCCATACAACGAGTGGACTGGGTGAGAAGAGGAAATCCATGCGTTCATAGAGGACGAGATTGCTTCTTTTGAGAGGGAAGCTATGGAGGGAGAAGCACTAGCAGCTGCAGGAGATATTGGATTGGATGACATCTTTGGAGGTGATCTCCAACATGCGGCGGAGGGAGCCACCAAAGACCACCATCTACTTCCGTGTTCGAGCTAGAGTCGCAGCCTTGGGAGGAGCGAGGAGGTGTAGGCGAGTGTGGGGACTAGTAGAGGGACTTGACCCTCTCCCCAATATTTCTCTAGATTGGGGAAAGAGGAAAATGTAACTTATTGTATATTGTAACTTGCGTAGATATGAAATTTATGATGATAATTTTCAATGTCAATCATCATAAATTCATATTACTTATCGATTGTTTGTTGTATTCACATGATGATGCGATTTTGTATTGTATTTGTATTCAAATCTAATAGAAAACACTTCTCCAACATTTTGTGGGCTCATTTGATATATTTTGTAGCTATGTGTCTTAAAAGTTTGTGTTTTTAAAGATTTTTTTGTATTTTTGAAGTAGTTGAGTATTCCCAGTATTGGCTGAATATGGGCGAGTTTTTGCAGTAAATTTTTTTGGGTCCGCCAGAGTATTTACCATGCAACGAAGAAAAATCTTAATTGATTGTTTAACATGACATATTTCAAGGTAATGCGGATTGTTTTGGCTTGAAAGTATGGAAGAAAGAGAAAGTGGCAAATTGATATTGATAACGTAACTTGACATATATTTGTTAATTGATCAAATAAATTAATCTTGAATAAGTCAAATAAGGATCAACAATTATTAATAATATTTACTAATTATATATTTATATATACATAAATATATATGTAGACATATATACATATGTATTTATATGTACACACAAACATATATATATATATATATATATATCTCATTTATCGAAGACTTTGTTATTCGAGGAACACCTTTTAGTTTGCATGGTTGTAAGGTATTGGTTTGTTTGAACTCCACCGTTGTTTGCATTGGTTAAGGATGATTGACATTGATATTGTTTAAATGAGGTAAAACGATGGTCACAGACCACATAGCATAGGATATTGTTTATAGTTTAATTGATAATGATTAATATTGGTCATAGACCATATGGCATAAACATAGATGAAAACCGTGGCATGCAAGGTTTTGGGTTTTAAGCCACGACGTGGCATTAACGATTTTAATGGCATTTAATAAACTTAGTTCCTTGGGAACTAGTAGCTTGCTTAGGAAGCTAAAACATGCAAAATCTTTCCCATTCGCATCTTTTGCATTGTTGTTTGGTTTTTGGTCTTTGAACTCTGCAGGAGATTTTGAGTAGATATTCGGGAAATTCGTTTGTGGGTTTGTGCATGCAATTGCGAAGCTATTTTTTAATGGCGTATTGGTATTTAAAAGCTCTTTTTGGGATATTTTTGGAGGTTCTAGGAGGAATTGCAGGTAGATTTCAAGGGAAGAATAAGGAAAAACAAAGGCAAACCAAACATGGGTTTTTCTCTCACATGAAATTTTAGAATACATTTTTAGTTATGTAAGTCGAGTTTTCAAATTAGGAAATAGAAGGCTTTCTTTGTGGAAATCCATTTTCCATTTTATTGGGTTAAGTCTAGAAATTTGGAAAGGTTATTTTAAATTAATACAGTCCTTTAAGAGCTTGCTTTGTTAAACGTTTTTTCTTGGGAATGTTTCCATGAACATTTGTGGCCAAATCTGGCATTCTCTTTGGTTTTTAATGTGTAAGTTGAAAAAGAAAATACAAGGAAAAGTTGGAGATGATGCGGGTTTGCTTGGAAATGTTAGATTTGTATTTATGCGGTCGTTTTGGCATTCTGGGTCTGTTTATTCTTGTTTGAAATCTGGAAATAACGAATGGTTTTGTTTTGAGACTTTGTATGCTGTAGATGCATTCGTTGCTTTAAATCTGGTAAAGTAAATGGCGTATATGCCTTGGTTTGCGAAATCTTAATGAAAATATGGGTTTAACTTTGAGTTTCACGAACTGGTTTAGTTGGAATATTGGATTTTGTCTTGCCTTTGAAAAGATTAAACAACCCATATAGAGCTTCGCCGTTTTACATTTGGAATTCTAGGTCGAGTTGGATATCTTATTGTTTCATGTTTTTTAAAAATTGGATACAGCTCGTATCGAGCTCGGCATTTGATGGATTTGAATTAGCTGTATTTTTTAATAGCTCTCTTTATGAGCTATGCAATTTTTATGGTTTAGTTTAAAATCCTCCTTTGGCTTTGGTCTAGAGCACCAATGTCATTTAGCTCAAAGAGAACTTGATTGTTCGTGGGTTATTAGCTCATTATGAGCTTGCTGTTTTTATCTAAAATGGAAAAGCAAGTAAAGCTCATTCGTGAGTGGTTGAAAGAAGCTGCCGATAGGCATAAAAGCTATGCTGATTTAAAAAGAGTTGACAACAAATTTGAGCAAGGAAACAATCTTTTTGAGGTTTGAACCCAAAAAAAGCTCTATTTCGTTTGGTAAGGCTGCCAAATTGTCACGTAGATATGTGAGAATTTTTGAAATTCTGGAAGTAATAAGTCCGGTGGCCTATAGATTAGCATTACCTCCCGCATTGTCTAGAATGCATGATGTTTTTCATATTTTTTTGCTTAAAAGTATGTATCAGATATAACACATGTCATAAATTGGAACTCATTACAGGTTTAGGACCCGAGAATCGTCATGGTTGAACCTATACAAGTACTGGAAACTCGCAGATTGCATCTCAGAAATTGTGATATTACACAATGCAAGGTCCAATGGGACCAATATTATGAGGACAATGCAACTTGGGAGAATATGGATGAAATGAAAATTGCATTTCCTTTTTTGTTTCAATGAACAAAACAATTATTTGATTATTTATTATGGATTCATGATATACTATTTGATACTTGTTATGATTCCAATGGCAATATCAGCTATATTGTTGACTGTTTGGAAATAACTTGCTATTAAAAGACTGATTACAACCAAGTTTTATGAACTATGATTGACTGAAATTCTGAAAATTTTCAAATTTTTATGAAAAAGATGAACTGTTTTCTTTGCGTTTATGTTGAGCTTGCTTTCACTTGATATGTTTGATAATATTAAAGTTTAAATCATCGAGGCGATGATTCATTTAAGGGGGGAAGTATGTCACACCCCGAACTTAATGCATTTTTAGTCATAAGGTTATTGGTTGATTAAAGTTACGTTGATGCTCGAGGATGCAACAAAGTGGCAAATTGATATTGATAATGTAACTTTGAATATGTTTGTTAATTGATCAAATAAATTAATACCAAATAAGTCAAATAAGGCAACAATTAGTAACAATATTTAATACACACACACACACACACACACACACACACACACACACTCTCACACACAAATATATTGAATAGTTATTTATTGAAGGCTTTGTTATTCGAGGACCACCTTTTAGTTTACATGGTTGTAAGATATTGGTTTGTTTGAACTCCACCGTTGTTTGCATTGGCTAAGAATGATTGGCATTGATATTGTTTAAATGGGGTGAAACGATGGGCACAAACCACGTAGCATAAGATATTATTTATAGTTTAAGTGATAATAATGAATATTGGTCATAGATCATATGGCATAAACACGAGTGAAATCCGTGGCATACAAGGTTTTTGGGTTTTAGAAGCCATGACATGACACTGACAGTTTTTAATGACATTTAATAAACTTGGTTCCTTGGGAACTGGTAGCTTGCTTAGGAAGCTAAAACATGCAAAATCTCTCCCATTCACATCTTTTGCATTGTTGTTTGGTTTTTGGTCTTTGAACTTTGCATGGAGATTTTTGAGGAGATATTCAGGGAAATCTGTATTTGGGTATGTGCATGCAATTGTGAAGCTATTTTTAATGGCGTATTGGTATTTAAAAGCTCTTTCAGGATATTTTGTGGATTTTTTGGGAGGCATTTGTAGGTAGATTTGGAGGTAAGAATAAGGAAAAACAAAGGCGAACCAGACATGGGTTTTCTCTCTCTTGTTCATTTCTGTTATTAACATGATATTTTAGAATACATTTTTAATTATGCAGAGTCAATTTTTAAATCAGGAAATAGAAGGCATTGTTTGTTGAAATCTATTCTCCATTTTGCTGTGTTAAGTCATGGAATTTGGAAAGGTTATTCTAAATTAGTATAGTTCTTTAAGAGCTTACTTGTTAAACGCTTTTTTTTTCTGGGAACGTTTCCTTGAACATTTGTGGCCAAATCTGGAGTTCTCTTTGGTTTTTATGTGTAAGTTGGAAAAGAAAACGTGTGGAGAAGTTGGAGACGATGTGAGTTTGCTTGAAAATGTTAGATTTGTATTTGCAACCATTTTGGCATTTTGTGTCTGTTTATTCTTGTTTGAAATTTGGAAATAATGAATGGTTTTATTTTGCGATTTTGTATGCTGTAGATGCATGCGTTGTTTTAAATTTGGTAGAGTAAACGATGAATATGCCTTGGTTTGCGAAAACTAAATGAAAATATGGGTTTAACTTTGATTTTCATGAACTGGGTTCAGTTGGGAAATTGAGTTTTGTCTTGCTTTTGAAAAGATTAAACAATCCATATAGAGCTTCGCAGTTTTACATTTGGAATTCTGGGTTGAGTTGGATATTTGGTTGTTTCATGTTTTTTTAAAAAAATGGATACAACTTGTATTGAGCTTGCCATTTGATGGATTTGAATTAGTTGTATTTTTTTAATAGCTCTCTCTATGAGCTGTGCCGTTTTTTATGTTTTAGTTTAAAATTCTCGTTTGGCTTTGGTCTAGAGCACTAATGTCATTTAGCTCAAAGAGAACTTGATTGTTAATGGGTTTTAGCTCATTATGAGCTTGCTGTTTTTATTTGTGCATCAAATCTTGGAAGCATGAATTTATTGGTCTCAGTGTCTCTATCTCTCCTTGAGTGTATTCTAGTTCATTCATACCTTGATATTATGGTTGTTATCAAGCATTTGAAACATAAATTATTGATTTCTCTTTTGAGCACAAGCTGTTTTAGACATTCATTGTAAACTAGTTACGTTTGGGCTATTTGTCCGGATACGTTATTATGTTGAAACAACTTTGGGAACTTACTTCGTGAGGTTTAACTCATCATTAGACCTCACTGATAGCATTGACTTAAGTTATTAAAAAACTTGCCCATTTGACTTGTCTATAATCATGACTGCTTTTTGGTTCTTGGGAAGAAATGAGCCAAGGAATGGAATTGGTGATTGTATTTTCTCCTTTTGTATTTCATCTTTCTTGGGAATTCTTTGGTTTTCCCACCTTGTATTGGTGCTCGCTGTTTTCTTCAGTCCCTTTGACCTACTTTTGTGGTCATTTGTTGGACATTAATGTAATTATCTCTCTTAAAACATGAGGTAAATAATACTGTTTTTTGAGGATAGTAAATTTGGAATGAAGGAAAATTTAGACATAAATGTAATGAATTAATGTTATAATGTGTATGATCAATTGTTGTTAGAGTGTAACCTGGCGGATTTAGTGTTTATCTTATCCTTCATTACTTATTTATTGATAAGGAAACAAGCTGATTGAATGCTATGGTAAATAACTTTTTCTCTTTTTGATTAAGATGATTGAGTTAAGTCTTATTATGCTGATTTTAATTAGGACTGTGAACGATGATGTTTACATGTATTTAGGATGTAACATTATCGTCAACATAAAAGATAGTTATCTTATTAATAAACTAGGATGTTTATTTGTTTTCAATAAGTTAACCTTAAATTATTCTATTATTTCATTTAATTACAACAAGAATATGAGTTAGTGAACTCATGTCAGTTCTTTGAACTGACCCATATATACATTTTCTCTCTCCTACAATTTGCAGGAAGGAATGACATTCATGAAGTGATTTGTTGGATTGTTTAAGCATGATTACGTCATGTGATATTTGTTATAAATCTAAAGATGATTGTTTTATTTGTTTGATAAATGTGAATGAATTATCTTCGCAAGTTGTCAAGGCCATTTGGCCTATTGTATGATTATGATGTTTTGAATATCAATATTTATGAAAATAAGGGATTATCCTTATTAAATCAGAATATATTAATGGGCTGTTTTGTAAGTTGTTTTTGCTGGATATGAAAGAATTTATATGTTATGCATCTGAGTATACATAAAGTTGATTAAACATATGTGATGCATTTATTCCTTATTTTATTGATTCCTTTGAGATGAACAAATATGTTGAATGATGAAACATAGAACGATAAGGACAAGTATACAACGAAAACAACCTAAAGTTATTATTGTACCTTTTGGAATAAAATGTAGTAATCATGGCAATTAATGGATTGAGGACTATACTTAACGAGTAACGTAATGGAATAACTAAATGCGGAACATGACTAGTAAACTTGTACTTAATGACAACTACTACGTTTTCTTAGTTCGATAAGAGGAACTAATGAAAGATAGTAACTCGTAGAGTCACTGCAATCCGCTTTCAGAATCTATTAATCGCGTAGTAATACATTATAACCTATCGTAAAGATGAACTTATTTACTTTATCTTTCATGGATAACTTTAAGTGTAAATGAAGCGTAGGTGTTATGTCCCATCGTCTTCTCGATAGTATCCTACTGTGCCACTTAGGATGGCTACGGGAAGGGTAGTGAGGACGTAATGATGAAAATCATTACGTGGTCACTATCTTTCCCATAGGGATCCTAAGATGGAATTGATAGGATCCTTTCGATTAGTAGGGTGAGTCATGGACTCTACTTCTTCAAAACTAAAACTTAATTTCTTAAACAACGAAATGAGATCCAGATAACTGTGTAGAGATGGTTGTGCGGTGACGGAAGACAAGTTTCGTTGACTTGTGTGTGGTCACGAAACTAAGCTTGCAATGCAATGCTTGAACCTTTGGCCAAAGTAGTGTAACTAGTTGATTACATTGTTTGTTCACCATTCCCTAACTCATTGTGTTGGATACCGGATGGAATGCAACTTGTATGTTTTCCAGGTAGACACTTAGGAGATGCACATAGTTCTCATGACCTGCTAAAGGTTTAACCAAAAGTATACAAGTTATACACACTCGGGTAGAGTGAATTTAAGGGAGATCAAGAAGATCTAGTTGACCCTTACAACTGCACATGGTTATCATTTGTTATTAGATGGATTGTAAACATTTAATTATTCTGGATTCAATTATTTGCATGTTGAAATCATTGAAGACATTTATTGTACTTAAGGGGTTTGCTTTAAAATTTTTTTCCCTTAATTTGGATGAATCATAACATCGGTGTTATAGATCCATCACCACATGTATATGCAACTCTATTGATAGTTGATCGAGAGTCTCATTTACTTGACTTATATTAGGCCAAACATCAACTTTGCAGTCAATTATCTTTCATTGTTCATGTTGGAACCAATAGTTTGTCACCTTTGGATTTTGGCCTAGAGTACAACAAGAATGATCAATTCTTCTTAACAGGATATTTGGACTCAAATCATGCAAGTAACATTGATGACAAGAAATTCACTTTTGGATTTGTATTTTTTGGGATCTGGTCCAATATCATGGGAAAGTAAGAAACAAAACAATGTTTCTTGATCTTCCACAGAAGCCAAATAACGTGTTGTGTGTGGAGTGTCTACGAAGCAATATGGCTACATCGTACTTGAGGGACTTGGACTACCATAGAAGAAACCTACCATCTTGTATGTTGACAACGAAGGTGTTCTAAAACTTGTTCGTAATCTAGTGTTTCACGAGAAGGCGAAGCACACCGAGGTAGTATTACATTTCATTCGCGAACATGTTATACAACATAGCATTCAACTTCATTTTTCCCAACAGATTAGCAAGCGTGCAAATGTATTCACAAAGTCACTTGGACATGATAAATTCAAGACATTAAGAGAATTTCTCTCCTATTCACTTGAAACGAGGCAAAATTAAGGGGTGGAATGTTGGTTTAAATTGCTGTAGTAATTAGTTAATCCTACATATTTACTTAGGTAAATTACATTTAGTTGTATCGTTCTACTTTGTTGTAACAAATATTAGTTTGTTTTAGATTTGTATTTTATTGGTAATTACATTCCCGTAATTTGTTTATAGTTGTACTTATCGAACTTAGTATAACAACGTTGTTATACTATGATGGTTGTGCTATATATATATTGCAGTCATTCTTCTCTTTGTAATTCAGATTTTCATATCAATAAAATTCTCTAGGCTTTTGTCCCTACTTTACACTTGCAACACGATCAAATAAAAGGGTCAAAATCATGAAAACCTCTCTAACCTGATTTATCCTAATAACTATTCATAAGTTGAAGAAAAAACACCTGCTCAACATTCATTTTGTTGGGGTTTTAAATCTGCCTCATTTTAATTACAAAGCTCATGAACCATAACTTTTGCGGGGGTTTTACTTTAATTACAAAGCTCATGAACCATAGCTTGACAATTAAGTAAAGCATTGTTTATGAAGTATTTGCAGAAGGGGAAATAATGAAATTTGGGAAAGAAGAAAGGAAGATATGTAATTCAACCAATAGTTTACAGAGTTGGTCTCATACACATAGATTAAATAAACAAGTAGATCTCACAATATTCAGAAGTAAAGGAAAGAAAAGCTTCTAATCTAAATCTCAGATAACACAAAGTTTATCTAAAGATCCACACAAAAGTAAGAAGCAAATGCACCGTGGACACAAAGTTCTCTGGAAATCCGCCTTTATTCAATTCCCCAACTTTCACAAAATGACATCAAGGGCTACAACACAAAGTCTAGAACTCAAGAATGTTGATTAACAAATTGTGATCCCCTAACCCGTAGGCTCTTCCTCCATTTATAGTGTATGGAGGGGCAATTACAAATAGGAAACTATAACTGAACTCACACATGTGGAAGCTATAAAAGAAACAACTGGCA
This sequence comes from Taxus wallichiana var. yunnanensis, assembly GCA_018340775.1. Lineage (NCBI taxonomy): Eukaryota > Viridiplantae > Streptophyta > Pinopsida > Cupressales > Taxaceae > Taxus > Taxus wallichiana. The sequence continues at coordinate 507,273,576 of CM031235.1, forward strand.
ATCTTTCCCCTAGAATTCCTCTCTAAGTGACATGCATCTGAAGACTAGATCAAAGTTGTGCATATTTGCCACCTATTCTCAATTAAAGGACCTTTTCAAATAACTTAAAGTAATGGCTTTTAACCAATTACTTTAGTTTTACAATTTTGTCCGAGAAAATAAGAAAGAAGAGAAGAAAGAGGAGAAGAAAGAAAATATGTCAGTTGTAACACCTCACGCTTTCCCTTTGTTCTGATATTGAATGTACTTGTCAAACATGTGATTCAATGTCTTCCCATCTGCTTTAACAACAACTTCTTTCTCAGTCTTGAACCGCAACAATCCCTGGAAAGAGTATCAATGCTTACCTTCACTTTCTCCAAACTAGGCCCAAATTCTTTGATATCTGCATGAAGTCTCACTAGTTTGCCAATTGAATCCAACGTGAAAGGCATGATGGCTTCGTCAATCTTCTTCTGGACAACTAGAAGAAATTCCTCAAGAGAAGCGCAGAAACTTGTTTGGAATGCATCTCGTATAGTAATGAATACCATCAACTTCCTCTTCTGTAGTGAAAGCAACTATGTTCTCTGGCACTTCTCTCATCTTGTCTTCCAACGAATTGCATTCTATTCAACATAAGCTTGAGAATCTCCATGCGGAAAGAAACTGCTATCTCCAACTACTTGCCCTTTTCTATCAATCCATCAGGTACAATCTGCTCTGCAATTAATACATTCTCCGGCAATGCATTTATCTTGGCCAAGGTATCCAGGTGGCTCTCAACAACTATATTCTCATCTTCTATACCTGTCATTAGTTGCTTCAGTTGAGATAATGCCACTGTGCATATCCTCCAAGGCTAGTTGGTACTTCCTCGAACTGCTCTGAAGCTTGGTGGATGATTTGCTCTTTCCATTTAGCAATAGCTTTAACTTGATTTCCCGCATCTTCAATCTCTTCAATCAAATGGCTGCTCACCTGCTCTTGTAATAATATTGGTGAGAGGAAGGTTTGGCAACCTTAGTGATGATCTCACATAACTGAGAGATCTGCATCTAAAGTTTGCTTTCTCTTGCCTTCTCCTCTGTCAAGTTTGAGGAATAAAGCGTCTATCAATGTCTGTATCCTGCTTTAATCCTTCCGTGGTGATTTGCCCCAATGGCACTTTGGTTACCGATATGTCTGCAGCTGTTAGCTCTCCCTTTTGCTTCCTTCCTTTGGAACTGATAACTCAACGAACTTCTGCCTTGATTCTTCAATAACCAACCTTGAAGTTACTTTAGCAACTTTAGGTCTTCTATCTTTTCCACCTAAACTCATGAGCAGCTGTAAATCCTGTTCTTCCAAGTTGATTTCTTCTCTAGCTTCTGGACTATTTGCAAAGCCAACCAAGATGAGAAATTACTCTTTGGGGAATGAGAAGCCTCTGTATGTACCACCATCTCATGCTTAGGCTTTGCTTTGCATCCGAATTCACCATCGTATTATGGCTGCCTTCTCCTGTGTCATCCAAGGATAATGCCCTCTCAAACTCCGCCATCTGTGCTTTCAACTTTTCCGTAGGAAGAGGTGAAGAACTGGGTGGCTGAGGAATAAATACGAATGATGTTGGATTCAATGGTGGAATGACTATGTCTGCCTGAGGTACTGGAACTATTGAAGTGTTGTGAGTTGATGCAGAGAAGCTTCGTCTGAAAGTAGCACTGGTGTAATGGATGTAGACTTTCCTTTTTCCAATGCTTGAGACTTTTTGTGTACCTTGAGCTTCTCCGGTCTTCTGTTGCTCTCACCTTCATGCTTTCTTTTCTGGGATCCCCTGTGAAAATTCCCCATGATCTAGTTCATCAAAGCCTCGTCCAAACAATATCCCTTCGTTAACAACCAATTTGAGGTGTTAACCAGGACTATGGAAGACCTTTCCTCATCGTCATCGGCTACCACCCACATTGGCTTGAAGAGCAACTCTATCTCCTCCCATTTGATGATATGTGTCAAGTACCACATGCCCATCGTCTGAAAGATTTGTAGGTATCCTTGCCAAACCAAAGTCGAAACCTTGTTGAGCTGATAATCTGCTGAAATCTCTTTTTCTGACTTCGTATTCACTCCTGCATTTCATCCAGAAATCCTCCAATGAAGGGACATGCGAGTATTCTTGGGAGATTGTCTTCTTCATATCCCATATGGATCAAAGTTCATCCGAGCTAGGAAGAACTCATGCTCATAAAGAAAAAACATTTCTGCTTTGACTCCTCTGCTTTGTGGATGCTCTGACAACTATAATGGCCCACTGTGACTGGGAGAAGCTAACTGTAGATCTATGCCGTTTTGATTGTAAGTCTTGCAACTCTACGAGCTACCTACATAACTCCATGATAATCCACTTATCATTTGGGTACTTCGGCAACTTGACTGGTTCTCTTGAGAAACCACTAACCCTGAGATATGTGAAGTCAACGAACTGGATGAAGATACAACCATGTTGGGAGACAACTTCCCAAGCTTCCTTGCTCACTCTGTTGGCCTCAAATCACCGTTTAGCTTGCAAATGAATCCATAGAAGAAGCCATCGTTCACTGCTTTGTAATCCTTGTAGCATTCAGGAATCGTCAACTTGTGGGAAGCACTCATAAATAGGATCTTTGAAAGTATGCCCCATCTATCCAATTTGGAGAATATCCCCTGTGAGGCTGCGACATACACAAGGTATGAAGTCATTTTGAAATTGAATGTCCGCCTCACACTTCTGAGCTGCTCACTGATGTTGTTACTGATGATCTCTGCCCAATTAATTATCGAATCAACTCTGTTGATTTCAATTGTTCTGACAAAGGCATACATCCATGAGCGGAAGTTATTGGCATTAGCTTCCCCATTTATCCTGCAAAGCAACCGGGTGATATCATCAACTTCCTACACAAGATTTGACCGTGAAAGAGTCCTTGGGAATTTCGATGGTGCTTTGGGCTTCTTCATATATCTACTGTTCATTATACCCACATCTACTTTATTATTTTCCCATCTATCACAAGCTTCCTGCATGCCAATTGCAATTACCACGGGCCGTGCCGGAATCTTGAGGCAATAATCAATGAATTGTGCATCCAATTTGATCACTTGTCTTTCCTGCTGCATCCCGGATTGTCCTAGAAAGAGGATGATAAAACCTTGCACATTCCAGAACAAACTCAGGCAACTGGGTTGTAACCGAAAATGCTGCAGCTTGGATAATTCCACTGCTCTTCATTGCCCGCATAAGAGATGACCTACCGGTGGCTTTGGATCTGTCAATAAAATCAGTGATAGATTCAGGCCCTATGTTTGTATCATTGATCTCAGCAAGCCTGAAACTATGCATGATTTTGTTGAACCCTCTTTCATCACGCTTCATCATGCTTGAAACAACCTTTGTCTGAGATCTTTTTCTTTTATTTTTGACAAAAGACCTTGCAATTGGATCAATTTGTGCAAAACCTGCAATTCCTCCTGATTCTGAAGATATATTCAATGTATCTGACATTGACTTTGCCTTCTTTTCACCAATATGAGCACCAGTGAAGTATACCTGCAAATGATTCAGACAAACATGGAATCCATGGCATGAATGCCCAATTTCTTCACCAAAATCTGATTATAAAGCTTGCTGCCCTAAATTTTTAGACTTTGCTTGCATGCCAAGCAAGCTAAAAATATTATTATATTCACTGTGCACTCACATCAACATGCAGATAGCCAAAATAATAAAAAGAAAGCACTTCCAACCTTAGGCACCAAAATTGGATGCTTCCCGGCAATTAAAAATATTTTTAATGCTCACAACTTCAACCTTGGGCGCCAAAATCCTCCAGGCAGCATGCTCCACCTAAAAGAATTAATTGCTCTTTACTTATGGCATCCACTTCTTATATAGGCAACTGCATGCTATTTTTACCAATTGCTTCCTCTTATTTTTAGAAATTTCTAATAATAAGTTGTGCTTTTTCTCCTTATTTGGGCGCCCAAGTTTGCCTAATCTAATTTAGCTTGCTTTTCCTTGCAATTCTTTCCTTTATTTTTAGCAAGCTTCTTTGTCTTATTTTTAGCATGCTTGTTTGCTTTGACTTTCTTCCTATTTTTGGCGCCAACCTTTGCTAGAAATAAATAAAATAAATACCTTTTAAAGCATGCAGCTATGCCAAAGTGGGTCGCATTTTTGGCTAGGAATTGTGTGAAAAACATAAGGCAAGGAAGTGTGAATTTTCAACCTTCCAGGCAGCCCCAAAATTCCCACTTTTCACTTAAGTAGTTTGTGTTAATTTCTAACCTTCCAGGCAGCCCCAAAAAGTGCGACTTGCTTTGGAATTGATTTTCTTTTGTGTGAAAAACATGAGGGCAAGGAAGTGTGAATTTTCAGCCTTCCAGGCAGCCCCAAAATTCCCACTTTCCACTTAAATGACTTGTGTGAATTTCTCACCTTCCAGGCAGCCCCAAAATTCCCACTTTCCACTTAAATGACTTGTGTGAATTTCTAACCTTCCCGACAGCTCCAAAAAGTGCGACTTGCATGGGTGAATAAAATCTCTTTTGTGTGAAAATCATGAGGGCAAGGAAGTGTGAAAATTCACCCTTCCAGGCAGCCCCAAAATTCCCACTTTTCACTTAAGTGATTCGACTTTCATTGTGGGAAAAAACAACCTACCAGGAAGCCTCCAAATTTCCACCTTCCAGGCAGCTCCAAAATTCCCACTTTTCACTTAAATGACTTGTGTGAATTTCTCACCTTCCAGGCAGCCCCAAAATTCCCACTTTCCACTTAAATGACTTGTGTGAATTTCTAACCTTCCCGACAGCTTCAAAAAATGCGACTAGCATGAAAAGATCACTCTTCCCAAAAATGCGACTTGCTTCCTTCTTTGTCAAAAACTGGCACTCCATGATTAACTTTTACCTTTGTCTGAGGCCATGGATGACTTCCAAAACTCCCAGGCAATTGAACTGGTTATGTAGAATGGACGAACAAATCAAGGGGAATTACCAGATAGACTACGGAGAAAAACCGAAAACAAACACAAAAGAAATAAATAAAAATGAAAAACACGCCAGAAGTCACAGACAATTGCTCGAAAATAACTTGCCAATTAACCAGTGTGTAAAAACTCTTCCCACGTGAATACTCTTCTTAGATGTGAAAGTAATACGGCGTGGAAATTCATGACGGGTTTTAACTTCAACACAAACTATTTCAAAAGAACTTTATTTATTTAATAAATAAATAAATAAAATGTTTTCAGACAAAACTGGAGAAGGGATAGAGTGAGTTTTGGTGTGTGGGTATTTGTTGAATTTGGCTTATATGATTCTCTGGGGATACCTTAGAGCAATGGCTGGCCGCTTTGCCTTGTCAAATTATTTACTTGCCTTGTGCCATACGATTGTGCACTTGCATGGCTCTGCTTCTATGACCACCATCTTTGCCCTCACATGTACATGAATGATTTGTTGCTAATACTTCCTAGCTTGTGGGATTTGTTGTCTAGCCTGTATGACTTGTTGCAACACCCACTGTTTGACCACAAACCACTGTATGGCCATATGGCAATAGTTCCCTATTTGACTACCCAATATCTGCACTTTGTTTAACCACCTAGCTGCTAGTTGCGTGGGGTCGGCTCCCCATAGCCAACAAAATACTTTGAACCCCTATCGTCAAACTATATCTTGTAGTTGAAAGGAACGTAAAAAACATTGTAAACACATGACAATCAACTTGCAGTCACTGTTGAGGAATAGATTACCTCTATATGCACTGTATTGCGCTTCTCAGGCACTTGCAACAAACAAAACTAGATGGTGAATAAAAAGGTGGACATTGGGTGGATACAAATTCAGTTCTACCATCACACAACATGGAGAATATCCTTGAAAAGTTTAGGTTTCTATTTCTAGACGAAGATCAAAGTTGACAAACCTACAATCAACCTTAGCTTTGGGCTTTAGGGATGGGTTCAATGAATCCAATAAAATTCAAGGACCACAATGCTAATTCCAACAAATATCAACAGGAGGAGTTTAACATGTACTACTTGATTAGACATTTTGAATTTACTAGAACAAGTATGATGGAAGAAAATGGAAACCCTCCTTTGGGCATAATACAAACCAACAATCCGACAGGGAAATGCCTTGGAGATGGCATACAAAAAAATTAGCACAAGTAGGGAAGCTTCAATTGTTTTGAGATAAAACCCTACTAATCCAAAAATGGTGCAAACTTCATTGATAGTGGGTAGCTCAAAATAAGGGTTAGCACTAGGCATTTAGAAGAAGAAAGTGGGTGAATCTTGGCGAAAACATATATCTAAGAGCTTATCCACTTCGAAAAAAACTCACTTGTGAGAGCTTGCTAGCTACAGATTGCCACACATGGCGGGAAAATAAATCTGACATTAATGAGTTAATGATAGTGGTGCACAAGTGTGGATATAATCTTTCAAGTGCTTTATTTCAGTGCAAGGGACTGGAAACCCTACTTGGTTTGAATGGTTTTGAGTAACAATAGGGACACTCAATGCTCATTTGTTTGCTACATGGACGATGAAGTCAAAGTCCCCAACACTACACAAGATTTCACAAGGGTACTCGATGTGCCTTCACATGTGTTATCGGTTAGCAATGATACCGACCCTCACATGACAACCACTCGAAGGACCGAGCTTTACAATCAGGTAGGAAGGATTCAAAGAAGGAAGAGTTGGGAAGCAAGTGGGCAAAAGGGCACCATGGAATTAAAGAAGAATAATTGGCTTCTGAAGAGTGACAGTGCATCTTGGATGTGAGTTGATGCTGGTTACTAGGGTATCTAACATTTTTGGTTGGATGATATAACATGCTAGGGTTGCGTTGAGTTAAAATTAACAATTGGGTGGAGCTATTATTGACACGGATTCACGAGTTTCCATCCTTTTCATGCAAAGGATTCTACATGACTCAGTATGCCATTTAGTTATTTTTATCTATAGTGTATTCCCAATAAATAATGGGATAGGAATCACCATCAAATAGTTCTTATGACCCAAGTTGGCCATCTGTTTTTGGATGGAGATATCTTGGTGTTTTGCCTGTTGAACTAGGGATGATAACAAGGAAAGGAAAAGCAAACCTAGAATAGAAGCCACCACTTTGGATGAGGAAGGACGGGGTGACAGTATGCATATGGTAGGATCAACTGCACCGCCACTTGTGATTCCTTCTTCCGAGAAGAAAGTATTGACTTGATAAACATTTATTTATTTACTCCTCTAACTATACTTACAACATTGCATCTTGAGGTGACTGAGATCTCAGCATCCAAGATATATGGACATATTTTCACATATGTGTGAGAAAAGGGGCGTTGTATCCAGAGAACTTAGTAACAAAATTAAGTCATTAACTGGTACCGGAGCACTCTTTATCACTCATTCATAATTAATTGTTTAGTTTCTTTTTCTTTTCCTGCCATTAAAGCCAGAAAATTTAGGCATGAATTTATTGGTACTGTGGGCCTGTGCGTATTTGCGCAGTTAACCATTTAAAGAATAAGGATCTTGGCAAGTGTTAATTTTATTTATGCTCAATGTTTATAGTTCATTGATTAATATCTTTATTGGATTTAACTTAAGCTTCTTCCAGTAATTAGAAGATAAGAAGTTTATTTGAGTGTTTGATAGAAGAACAAGAATATCGGTATGCCCATGCATACTTCCACATGCTTCTATTTTCAGATTTTAACTGGAATTAGACTTATATGATTGTAGCTAAAATGCTTTATTGCTGTAAAATGTTGCCGAAGAATTGTTCTGGTGAAAAATTTGAGCAGTTCATTCTTAGATCAGTTCCCTTCTATTTTAAATTTTGAAGTTTTGAGATCTCCACTCATATATATATATATATATAAAGAATTTTAATACATCCGGTTAAGAGTCTGTCTTTTCTTTTCTTTGAGACTATATCTATTTTCTAAGGAGTGTTTTGATATTTATGTGAAGTTAATACTGCCCCCCTTCCCTCACACATTTGTAAGCAGAACACAATTCATGGATTTTGTTCAGGTAACTGTGTTGCAGACTTAAATCTAATGTGATTCTGCTTTGGAAGGTTATTAACTGTAATTGGTATGTAATTTATGATTAAAAGAAATTGTTCAATAATGAAGCAGCATTTTCCTCATCAGTATATGTATTTTAAGAATTTATAATAGTATTTTAGGAATGCTCTTTCCATTCAGTTACCAGTTAGGACAGTTAGGGATTGTAGCACTAGCATTTGGTTAGAGATGTTTTCATTTGCATTGCGACTAAAATAACTTTGGTCTGCTATTGTTCATATGATGTTTGTTATTAAGCTTGTTGTAACATTCACTATGCAGAATCTGGTTTGTGAATGTTGTTTCTATTTGGTCAATTTTTTTTTAACTACTTGAAGAGACTACAAATCAGAAGTATTTCTAATATTTGCTAATGACATGGTCTTTAGAAGATACCACAGGACCGTATGCTGACAAATTTATCTTTCTATTTCCTGCAGAGAAGGCCCCCACTACCGGAGCATTTGAGAAAGCTGGCCCATGTAAGCAGCTACCATGCCATCAATATGTTATGCAAGAAGTATATTGATTATATCAGAAAGTAGTAACTGTGTAGAAGAACAATAAATTGTTTATTTATTGTATTCTCATAGAGAAAATCTTGTGAAGAACAGTTTGGGCTAGCAAAGAAACTGTAATTCAATATGGGATATCAGAAGCTCTCTGGCTCCTTATGATAATTGGGTCCAAGTGTTCCCTATTTATAACCTTCAGAAGGGCTATGAACTTATTACCGCCTGCTTAGCATTTAGTTCAATTTCCAAGTGACTGTCCTCCTGTGTTGTGTTGCGAATCTAGATTTGTCAATCTTCAACGTAATTTTATCCAGTAACCTTGTTTTTATAATGAAGTTAGTTCCTCTGCATTTGAGTCTTTGAGTTCATTCTATATTGAGTTGCATATAATTCATATGGGATAACCCACAATAATGACACATTTTTTTTTAAATTTTTTTTGGAGGAATACATCTATTTAACATCTGACAACATTGCAAATCAACTCAGTTTATCAAACAGGGTTTAAGAGCCAACTCCTCCTTGAAAAGATTCAATTTCCTTAAACTGGCCAAGAAATGATCCTAATGAAAACTTGCACTACATCAACTTCCATAAGAAAACAATGGCAGATAACTAAATTGCATGCCATTAATATTTGCAGCCATCCTTGATCATCCAAGTGTCCCCAAAGAGATAGCCTTGACATAAGAGAGGGACAAGGAATAAATAGTAAAATTCAGCTTGCAACCACACCCAAGAAGTATGAACAGATGTACATCTGCAGAAGGCATGAACATCTAATTCCATCTCCCAAAAGTTCTGCATAAAGAACTTGCGACACCAACCTTGTGATGTTTTAACTTTGCCTGCCAAACTTTGGTGTACAAAGCAGGAGGACCTAATGTTTCCTATGCAGTTTTCTTGTGTATGTTTAGTTATAGGATTTTTATGATGTTGTATATGGTCATTATGAATAAATGTAATTGCTATGTAGCCGAATGTGTTATGTTAATCTTTTGTCGGCATTAGTTGGTAGTGTGACAACTCCATGTTTCATTGTAAAGGTTATCTTAAATAACTGTTCAGTCTTGATATTCATATATCATGTACTTGATATTCTTTGTAGTGGAGCTTTTGTCCTTGGAATCATCAACCCTGTTTTACTGATAAAAAAGTCTTTGTTTCTATCTCAATTGATCTTCAAGGAAAATATTTCTCGATTAATGAGTCTCACAACTTTAAATATATGTAAGATTAAAGTAAACAAACATATTTCCTACAAGTTGAAATGGAAGTGTAAAAGGATTTTCATCACAAGAACCTTCAACATTGACAAAAATGATAATTGAACTTGGATCAATTAACATGTAAATATATCTCTACGCCAAATGAACAAGCCAAGGTGTGCCTTGAGAAACTACACTACAAAGAATATCAAGTACATGACAATGAATACATACCATACCATATCTAGTGTTATGTGGGGATGCCCACCCCCATCCGAAGCTGCCCCGGACATCTGAGATGTTTCAGGTGCTTGGAGACGGGGACAAAATGCTCCCTTGCATGCCCCGCCTAACAAAAATTGTACAATGTTATGGGACATTCTCTAGGTTTTGGGAACACACCGAGATGTTCGGGTGCTTCAAAAAAATAGGGGGTGTTATAGGCGGCTTCGTGATATCCCTTGGATGGTCAAGGAACGTCCCAACACCCCCTACAACTTGTTCGTTTTCAGCATAAAAAAATACACCTTTAAAATATTGAACTTTTTCCTACCCTCACTTAAAGTGTTATTCTTCATCCCTAACACTCCAAAAAACTTATAGAAGCACAACCCACACTCATTCTAATCATAGTAATAAGCTATGGAGGAAGAACAAGAGGAGGAAGATCAAGAGCATTAGCAAGAGGTATGTACAATGATCCCTTAGTTGCTGTTTTTTTTTTTTTTTTTAATTTCCAAATGTAGAGTGGGTTAAACAAGGGCATTCACTTTGCTGCTTTTTTTTAATTCCAAATACAAAGTGGGTTAAACAAAGGAAGGAATTACTGTATTTTTTCAAAATTTCCGAATGCAAAGTGGGTTAAAAACTTACAGAAGGGCAGGGCATTGCTGTTTTCTTTTGATTTTTTTAGTTTCTCAAATGTAAAGACTATGGGTAAAAGACTTGTCTTAAATAAGAGAATTGTTTTTTTTTCAAATGCAAAGTGGGTTAAAGAAGCATTATTGTTTTGTTATTTTTGTTTCCAAATCCACAATAGGCCATATTGGAATAATTATGTTGCTGTATTTTTTTAATTGCAGCCCCAAAATAAGTTCAGACATTCAATATGAATTTGAATATGATATTCAAATGAGTGATGAGATGTGTGGGGGTGTGCAAGGAGAAAGACAAAACAATTGACAGTTCACGTAGGAGTGTTTACAAGTATAGCTGCCTGTCCAAGATGTTGAGCAAATATGTTGGAGGACTATTTGACGAAACAATCTTTTGAAACAATTTGCTCAAATGGTTGAATGTTCTAGATCAAATGCTTCAGAGTATCCTTATTGACTTGGTTTGGAAGGATTACAAGATCGAATGCACACTTATTGCACATCTTAGGGAAAGGTGTTGGCCTGTGTGGAAAACTATCACTTGAAGAGAGGACAGATAATGAGGTTACATAATGGAGATAATACAGAAAGTTCTAGCAGTTTGTGGTGCTTGTAGCACCCCTTCTAGTTCTTAGAGAACTTGTAGGAGTGCTTTCTTAAATACTGCGACAAGTTTTGAGGTGAGTAAAGTGGATGCTTTTGGTAGTAGGGGTGAGAGGAAGGCCATGGCCTCCAATCCAATTGTGGATATGTATGATACAAAGGCTAAGGATGAGGCTGATGATGTCATTGGAAAATTCTTTTATTTTGTTTGCATCCCATTTCATGTAGCTCGCATTCCATATTACTAGGAGGCTACGAGTGAGGTAGCCAAAACAAGTGTAGGTTATGTGCCCTAGGAGACATGAAGTAGAGGATCACAATCTTGGATAGGAACTATTCTAAGGTTAACTTATTGATGTGAGATGAGTGGGTCTCTCACGGTTACATTATCACCATGGATGGGTGTACAAATATTAGACACCACCCACACATCAATATCATTGTTTCATGCAAAATGGTTCTTACTTCATGAGAGACGCGTCAACTATTCAGAAAGAAGGATGGATAGTTTCAATTTACCATTTTTGCGAGATGCCATTGAGGAGGTTGGTCTTGCCAAGGTTGTACAAGTTATTACGATGCAACTTACGTGTGCGGGAAACCGGTAAGCTTGTTGAGGCTCACTTTGCCCGACATATATTTTGGAACCCATGTTGCGTGCATGCCATGAACAATGCCTTTGAAAGAATTGGAAAAATTGATTGGGTCAAAGGTAAATTGATAGAGTCTAGAGAGGTGCAAATATTCATCTCATCTGTAACCTCTATACATCACTGACACTCTTTCATGGCTTTTCGAGGAAGGAATTCCTCAAGCCGGTTGACACATGTTTTGCATCCCACTATTTTGTTAGATAGGATGCTTGAGTTGTGAGATTTCGTCTAATGTATGGTCATGATGTTGGAGTGAGCTACGTGGGATGGATTTGGGACAAAGCATGGAAAGAGGGTGAAAGCAGTGTTGGTGAGAGACACATTTTGGACAAATGTGAGATACATCACATTGATTGTATCTTTAGTTTTTAGTGTGATCAAATATGGGGATTCTGAAAGCCCTAAACTTAGTGAGAGATATGAGTGTATTGATAGTATGCTTGGCTAGATAAAGGCCGCTATTTCGGCAAGGGACCAACCTTGGAGTTCTACCATCAACATGTTCAACCCATCATTGATCAGAGGTGGGATAGGTTGAACGCCCATTTACACAGGAGTGCATATGCTCTAAATCCTAAATGGTATATGGAGAGGCATGACAAGATCGTCTCTATAGATGATGAGGCGAGGAAGGGTTTCTTAAAAGCCCTAAAAATGTATAATGCTTGAGGATGCTTCATGAGTGATAGCTGATTGGCTCAAGTTTGCTTATCCGGAGGGCTACAAAAATTTGACAAACATAGATAGGGGCATACCGGCATAAGAGAGTCCAAAGTGAGTTGGTGGCTTCAGTATGGACCTCCAAAATTATCACGTACACTTGCCATTTGTTTTCTTTCTTAGGTTCTAGTTCCTTTTCTTGTGAGAGGAATGGGTCAACATATGGTGTATCTACTCTCTTAAGATGAACAAAATTACATCTAAGAGAGTGGGGAAACTTGTTGTATACGATACCTTGCCTCTAATGAATCATAAGACACCTACGTGCGAGGAGAGTCCGACATTGCGCCGGCGTGTAGATCCCGAGGATTTGAGGCGATTGACAAAAATGAGGACCAATGGGGGTTGGAAGGGATCCCCTTCTAGCATGTAGATGTTGCTTGATACTTCCAGGTGGTGAAGAGTGGTTCACGAGTATTCCCTTAGAGGACTATGATTATGGACTTGCAGTCTGTTGATCAATGAATACTTTTGTTTTTCATCGTCAAATTGTTGATTTATCATTGTATCACTATCAATGTATCTCAATTATGATTTCTATGTTAATGTCAACAACTCAATATGAATTATGAATAATAAATATAGTATTTTGGCTTATGTGATGAATAATTGGATTAATGATTTCAACCTTTAGAGTTTTAGCTCTTAAGTCTTAGTTTATTCATGTTATATTTGTAACCAATTTACATTATATATATTATTTTATTAGCTCTCTCGTTGCTGTATCGTGTTGTTTGGATTTTTTTGCCGTCTTAGAAGCCCCGTTTGCGGTCCCATTCTTCCGACATCCCGAAGATTTAGGTAACTATGACTGTAACATATAATAACATGAGAGTAATAAAAAAATTGTATTATCAATAGGTGGTGCTTAGTATAGTTTGTGCAATACAAGGAGGAGCTGATAGAAATGTGCCTTATCTTGACAATTTGACATGCTATTTCTATATAAAGGCTCAATAGTTGTTTGTTAAGACCACTTAAAAGAAAAACATAGAGTTGTTACATTTATATATTTCAGCGATCTGTCTAGCAACCATACAAAATCAGCTCAAGAAAGAGGAGAAGAGGAAGATGTCCTCGGAGATATTGAAACTCTAGCTCAGATGGATATGGGAGACACGAGGTTTGGTTCGAAGGGATCAAACCTCGGTGGTGCTTTGTTGTAAATGCTTGACTGCCACAAGTTCACCCTCATGTGTACCCTAGAACATCTTGCAACTTCTTGCAACTTTCATTTTCTTGGGTGGTCGTTTACTCAATCATCTCGTAACATGATATTTAGTTAAGTGACCGCTTTCTCATGTTCAACTACTTTATGTGCTTGTGCTTGTGCGAGCTGAGTTTGTTGGGTAAGTTAGTCATAGTAGCGGGCATGTTGATCCTCTTTTTGACTTCGTTAAGATGCAATCTTGTTGATAACATTTTCCTCTTCCCACAATGGACATTACTCACACATGGATGGATGAAGCAACAAATACTGGTATTTGAATGCATGCTCAATGATGCATATGAACTCCAACACACCATGTAGATGAAATAATAATCTGAGGAATCGGAGTGGCATCCATTGCTCATGCATCTATGGGTTGTTATGTTTTGGCCATCCTTTGCTTACATAGATCTATGTGAATTCTAAGTGACACACTTATTTACAAACATTTGGATGTGAATTTCCTCATCCAAATCCATCTATATCTATGACAAACCACTTGTGATATCCAACTACCCAAGTTCATTGGTAATGCTTTGAAGTCCTTCAACCATAGGTCCCATAGCCCAAAATGTCGAGACAAAGTCTCATAGGGTTTGACATTGTTTGGGTTAGGAAGGACAAAAGACCGAGGTCATCCTCTGGAACTTGAAAATCCATGGGTCGGGTCTTAGAGGGACCAACCTTCGAATGCAACTCTGTGTCAGCCCCAAGCTGAACCTGCTCTTGATGTAGATGCTTTACGGGCTGCAATGGGCTGATTGCGTTGTCGATGTTGGACTAATTAGTTTGCATATTTGGTTCTATTTGTCTTATGTTTGCGACTCTTCATAGGTTGAATGCTCTAGTGGATCAAAAGAACTCATTGGCTCTTAGATAAGGGGAGGAGGGAGCATAAATTGAGACTTTGATAGCTGAACCGTGTGTCCATCATTTTCTTTGTCCTCATTTTTGTACAAATCTTCTCATTCATCCTCCTCTCAAGTGGGTTTCTCTATTCTTATCTTCATCTTTTTTACACCATAATAAGATGTTTGGTGTTATCATCCTTAACATCAACTTGAGGGATACCAAGATGTATCCAACAAAACATATTGCCAACTAGGGTCATAAAACCCATTTGAAGTAAATCCCCCTCCACTGTTGACAATAAAGACATGACATCTTGAAATGGTCTAATGGCATGATGTATCATATAGAGTCCTTTGCACATAAGGGACAAGAACTCATGAATCCAAGTCTACAAAAGCTCCACTCCGGTTGTAAATCTCATCACGTTGTAAGTGAGCATGGTATCATCATCCAAACTAATTGACACTAGAGTGACCCCGGCATAATAGACATCGAGCCCGCTTAAAGGACAATTCCACTCCTCCGAAAACCAAGTTCTTTGTTTATGCCACGATGCCCCTTGGTCCGCATGTGAGCCAACTCCTCAATCAAATGTGACCTACATAGATTTTGCATTGTATAGTCTTTTAGGGTTTATATAAGGTGAAGATTACTTGGCAGTTTACTAACCCACAACCCATGTGAGGGGGCACACCAAACACTTGTGTGAAATTCTCATCAATGTAACTCATTCGACCTCTTTATCCATGTAACACACAATTGAGCACCCAGATCCACGACAACAACATAAACCATCCGAATCAAGTATGTTTTAAAGTCTCTCACACTAAAGTAGGGAATCTACAATTTTTTTCCACGCTTGCTCTCGTGATGCTACTTTTAGTTCATGGTTCTCACGTTTCCTAGCCAAAGATGTATAGGATTTTGTGGCCGGAAGGCTTTCCGACCAACCATCTTGGGAATGACAAAGCACCTTAAATGTAATCTTTGAAAAGTGTTCGCCCACTTTCTATATTTTATTGCCTTTTGTTTCCCCTTGCTTAGAGTTACCCACTACTAATGAGGTTTGCACGATCTTCGGAATTGATGAAGAGAATAAGCCGATAAACTCATGGAAGAGAATTAGTGCTAACATAATCTTAAATAATATTAGAAAAGAAAAATGGCACACACACTATAGACAAGATTTTCACACAGGAAAACCCTATTGGGAAAAAAACCAACACATCAACCTTCTTCCTAATTACATCAACTTAACCTCTTACAAGCCAATAATTGCCTTTTCGCAGTCAAATACAAGAAGAACCGAAGCACCTTCTGGAGACAAGGAGTTAGAAAAGAAGATAAAGAAGAGCCGCGGTTCGAGATAGGATAGAGAGGGCCAACTAGAACTAGAACTATAGGCCTCTACCAATCAAGTGGGAGCGGGACCGGAGGGCCTCTTATCCCTTATGGCCTTCCCTTGGAACCAAAACCTAGAACTATAAGATATATGGGGTTGGGGTGGGGAATGCCTTGAGGCCCCTTCTATATAATCTAGTTAAAGTTCATCGAGCCCACTATATGCATATATCTTAGCTCCCAGACTATATCTAGTGAAACTTGATTGATGCACCTCCGCTCCCGACAAATATAGATATCTCGAGGTGACCTTATGGATTATGATTATTTTGGGGTGACTAGTTGTATACTTCTAAGTTTTGCTTCACCCTAAAGCTTTTTTTGCGTTTTGTGTTGAAACATCAAATAGGAAGTCATTAGACCAGTATTACAATAAAATGGGTAAAACCCATAGTCTTGAAATTGCCCATAGCATACAATGGATATAAAGACTATGGGTTGTAAACCATGAGACGAATCCACTCATATGGACTCAAAACCACATATAGTGACTCCATTAATCGTGTTGGAACATATGTCATGCTTGAGTGTATAATCTATAGGGGATAAATCATGCAAAATTTACAACACATTTCTAACATTTGAGGTAGGGCATTGTTTAGGAATTATACGACCTTCCCTAGCTATGTCAAATTTCTCAAATGTTGTATCAAGCCACTTTGTTGCTACACAAATATTGATACTATGATCAAGGAGGAGGGCTTTAATTTTTATGTCAAACAAGTCATAATAATTGTGTAAAAACCATAATTCCAACAAAGAAAATTCGTACAAAAACCCCCTCATGTTGTTGTCACTGCTGAAATGGATTTTGGCCCTTGGGTCTTTGAGAATTCTCTCAACCTTGTACTTGAGTTTCTCTTTAGTCAATGCTAAACCTTTAATGCTGGTTTGTAACACTTATGCTTGCGGAAATAGAACATTGATTTTTTTCAATAAGCTGCCCGTAATTCGGACATTGAAAATAAAGGGTACCTATATGAAAATCCAAGTGTTATCTAACCACACAAAGTGGTGCAAGTGTTATCTAACCACACGGTGGTGCCAAGTGTTATCTAATTGCTTTGGATGAGGCCATAGCCTTACTTGATGGGGTATCGTGTAGTAGTTTAAGAGCGTCGAGTTCAAGGGTTTCAAGGGCAAAGCTTAACTTGGTATTTTGATTCCGTCAATTTAGGATTGATAGATGGACTAGGGCGGTGTTTGTTTGTAAGGAGGATATTTTTCTTTAAAAGGCTTTGGATCACGACGCATGGGGCTCTACAAATCCTCGGTGTTCTGTGATAAGTGTAGACGCATCATACTTATACCAGCTTAGGTTTCCATCCATGAGGGTTGAAGGGTTTGATCGGGGGTAGTGATATGGCTGATGATTGAACAAGCTTTTCAAAAATGGCGAGATAATATCCTTATGGAGTTTGTTGAGATGGCAATGAGGTTGCGGGGATTTTGACTTCATTGGACAATTTGGTATTCACGGGCTCTGAGGGCACACATTGAGTAGCGATTTTAGGTGTGGTTTTGAGAAAGGGTTTGGGTGTATAATAGTGATTGCAAGTTTTGATTAAGGATGAGGTCCCAAAATAGAAGGTAGGGATGTGGCATCCTTAGGTATGCTTATTTTAGTATTCGGGGAGTTCCAACTTCTTGTGTGGGAGATTGACTAATTTTTGTGCAGATTACCGCGGTTTTTGGTCCAGTGTGTGAGGGATCTTATTTTTGGGAGAGATGTTTAGGATTTCCACAATCAATTCTCTTCTTCGCGAAGTCCAAGAGATAAGATCAAGGATATCTACGAAAGTGGTCATTGTGGGCATAATTGATGAGATGGTGTCGATTAGGGGCATCACTGTAAGAATATCAAAGAGGTTTGTTTGTTTAACTAGTGTTGCGGATATAGATGCAAAATCTCCGGATGGTGGGAGTTGATTGATGCTTGTTGATAACGTGAGCGACATGATTTAGAGAGCCTTTGACATTAGTCCGGATTGCGTTATTGGCGGGGGCGCTTTGGAAAAAGGTTATTTAAATACATCTATATCTTGATTAGGAGGTGCATTAGGATTGTCTAGTTGGAGATCACCATGGTCGATAAGGTTTTGAACCACGTTTTTAAAGGAGCGACATCATCCGATGTCATGGACGCGAACCTAGTGGTATTTACAATAGTCTTCTTCCTTGTAACAGGATGGCTTAGGATGAGATTCATCGATAGGTCTGATTGAAGGAAGGTTTATTAAATGGGCAGTGATGAGTTTATCGAAGATAGAACTATAAGACTCTCCAAGAGGTGTATAATGTCGAGGAGGGACCGCCTTTGAGATTTAAATGGTTCTTCGATGCGTTTTCAGGTGTAGGATTTTAAATCGTAATTTAAATTTACCGTCTTTAAGGGCTCGAAGTTCTAATTTTTGGGCCATGGTAAAGGCTTCATTGAATGTTTGGAATGATTGGATTTGGAGAGTGGAAGATATGTGTTTGGCACAAGATCGACCAAATAACTCAATCAATTCGGTATGTTGTAGAGAAGGATAATTAATGAATTCCCCACCATCTAAATGACAAAAAGTTAGCATTAGACTTGTCTTCGAATTGTTTGATAGAATATAGATTGGTGATGGATATTTTGCGTGCAATGTTGATGGAGAAGTGTTCTAAGAAAAGTTGGGCTAACGCATGAAGGAGTATAAAGAATGTTGAGGGATGTTGTTATACCAATCAAGAGCGGGCCCAACTAATGACATTGGGAATGTCCTTAGCATAAGGTCTTGATCGTGGGCTATGAGGTAACAAGAGTGTCGGAAGGCCCTGAGATGTTGTGGATCTTCCTTGCTATAGAATTTAGTGAACTTTGGAAGTTCCCAATGTGGAGGGTATGGTTTGAAGTGTTTTGGCCGGATTCAAGAGCGGGCTTGGCTAACGACATTGGGAATGTCCTTAGCATAAGGTCTTGATCGTGGGCTATGAGGTAACAAGAGTGTTGGAAGGCCTTGAGATGTTACGGATCTTCCTCGCTATAGAATTTAGTGAACTTGAAGTCCCCATGTGGAGGGTATGGTTTGAAGGGTACTGTTGGATTGATGGGTTCGATACAATTTTTTTCGTAGGAGAATACGTTTTTGGGTGCCACGGTAGTAAGCAACTTCTAAGCTTGCGATTCTACTTATCTAGGTTTGTATGGGATCGTTTTGAGGGTTGGATATTTGTTGTGGAAGGATTAGTCGCCCATAGATGAAGGGACTTGGTTGGTATTGTTGATATGGTAAAAGAGGATTTTGAAAAAGGGAAGGTTCCTTGTCCCAAAGATAATTTGGTGGGAATATAATGGTTGTGATGAAGAGTATATATATTGGTAGGATTGGGGCACCGAGGTATTGAAGAGAGGTTGTGAGGGTTGTGGATTCTGTTGAGGTGGGATATAACCATACTTGGGAGATACCGGTTGTAGATGTTGGTTGGGAAAGGGGGTGAGCGCTAGTGATGACACTCGTATTGATAGGCGATAAGGATGTAGGGATGGACACAATTAGGTTTTGGATTGCGGATGAGGACTAATGGGAGCTCATAGGATGGGATGTGACCTAAAAGCTTGCAAAATGAGGCATACCAAAGGAACCCGTCGAGGAGGAGAAGTGGATGTCGTGTGGTTAACAGTAGGTGGTGGGTTAGTCGTGTGTGGCAGCACACTACGTGAGCTAGCTAAAGAGGTGGATGGCAAGGGTCCTTACTGGCTAACCATGTTTTGTGACGAGATGATATTAAGATAGAAAATGACTATAAGAGTTGATGAGATAGGTGTGGATGTTTCTATATGGCCAAGGGCGGGATAAGGAGCGACTTGTTTGATGACCGGTTGATAGGTGGGGTCAACAGAGACTAGGTGGGGTTATAAGCAACAAAGCGATGTTTGGCTTTGGTTCGTATTGTGATGGGGGATACAAATAGCTCGTGTAGCAATTTAACTACTAAGGGCGATGGGTTTGGTGTCTAAAAGTTCTTTGAAGGTAGGATCTCCACCGAAAAAGCGACGGGGCTTCGGAAAGGTGGCTCGCTAGTTTCTTATGTGTCGACTTGACCCGGGGGAGAAAGTGGCGGTTCTTGAGTTGTAAATATGGATTGTTGTAGTGGGTTTGACATATTTGTAATGTTTTGGATTTGGGACTGTTGTTGAGTTAGGACAATGAGACAACAAACAAGCAATGAATGAAAGATAGTTGCTTGATGAAAGTCATATAATTAGTGAGAATTTTTTGATCATCTTGATTAGTTTTAGAAATGTGTGAAAAGAGAAAATGACTTGTAGAGGGTACTAAGAATTGGGCTGTTAAGGCCGGTAAGTGTGTTTAGGTTGGAGTCCTCGAAGGTACGTGAGGCTTGTATCTGTGTTGGTGTCGGTGCGAGGCGTTGTTTTGTGGCCTACCCCCTCACTTCACTGTCCCACAACGATAAGGGTGTTGGGCGCTTAGCCAATATGCGGGCCACCAATTATTTATGCTCGGCGAGAACACCGATCGGTTCCCCCTTGGTGACGAAATCCAAGTAGGTAGACACTGGGAGGGATTTTAGAATGCAAGTTTGATTATAAGTGCTTTGGTAATTTGTGGGGAAAATGGTGTACATGATTTGAATCCCTACTTAGGTTAGATGATCGAAGGTATGAAAATGCAAGTTCATTTTAAGTTCCAAAAGAAAAGTTTGCTTTCGATGAGGACAACACACAAAATACAATGCTGAAAGAGGAATTTGGAAAGAGAATGGAAAGAAAAGAAGTACTTCTATTTGCGGATACTCCTTTTTGTTTTACACTTTCCACGGAGTCACCAAAGAACACGAGATGAAAAATTTAGCCAATCTCTCAAGAAGTAAACAAGAAATGGATTATACTATGGAAATGTAGAATTTAATCATAAAGGACTAGGGTCCCCAAACATGCCAGATGTTTTAGTAGATTTTAGGATTCAATTTTACTTTATGAAATAAATCACTAAAACTCAAAAATTATAGGGTTTAATGAAACTGCAAGTGGATTATGATGAGGAAGGAGGGTAGATCTAGATGGGCGCACAAAATACCTCTTCGCAAAACCGGGATCCCGTGCATGCACGTAGGCAACTTGACAAAAGATAGATTAGAGAATTATGAGGTGAGTTGCTTGGCAAAGGCCAATCCCGAATCAAAGGGCTTCCTTTGACGGATGTCAACTCGCTTTTAGGCAATTAAGTTGGAAATAATGGTAAGATTTGAGGAAGTATAAAATGACGCAGATGACAAACTATGGATATGCAATGTTCGGATATTGGGATTCAATTGACGTCCTCGATGATAGGCTGAGGTGGATTGAAGATGTTGTCCCAATAGAGGTTGGCCTCGTCACCGAGTTCGAGGAGAATTTCCAACTGCTCCGGGATGTCGTCCGGATTAGGCGTGAAGATGATGACGACACATATGCTTAATTGGTGGTTGATGTCTGATGGTTCCCACACGAAAGACTGAATGACTACGGGAAGATTGCAAATGGTGGCGGCTTCGTAAGCTACTCGAGGAATAGTCATCTAACAAAGGACAATGCTTGCGAGCAGAAGAACATTAGCCATGATTACGAAATATGGAGCAAATATATCAAACAGTGCCAAAAATCCAAAGCTTGGTAATTTTGACAGTGATTAAGCAGATCGGTATCGATTGCTGCCGATCGCTGTATATAAAACTCTAAACGTTTGGCAAAGTGGATTTTTAGAGAGAATGCTCAGATAAAGAGGGGGTGATTTGGGATTTAGACACTTTTGATAAGGTGGATGAAGCTCTGATTAAATTTACGAACAACAGTATACAGACCAACATAAATGTTTAATAATATCTTGGCTTGCTTCATGAAATTTGTATGACCTTATCCCTTATAATTACCATGAAATGAGTTATCTGATTATTCTCCTCATATTCTAATTAAGCACTTTATGTCGGAAAATTTAATTTTGTTTATTCTGCAATGCCTTTGGTAGTTATGAATAGCCAAGTATTCAGAGAATTTTTTTCTTCAATGTCAAATTCTTTTTCAGTAGTGACAGATAGCAAGGTAATTTCCACCTCACTTTACTATCCATGAATACTAGCCTTTCTCTGGTGTTCAGATGCCTCTATATATTAGTACCGACTTTATTGCACTATCCAATAAGACAAATATCAAATATGTGTATTGATCAAGTTGTTCTAGATACACATTTTTTGTGTGTCCACAAGCTAGATGATTTATTTAGATTCCTGCAGATGATAAGCTACATTGATGCTTGTTATTGAAAATTTTGTTTAGATGTTTGTTCCATGACCATATTTGTACAATTATTGTTGATAAGCTACATTGATGTTTTTGTCCTACTGAAAGCTATGTTAAGATTGAAAACCATATATAGATGTTTGTCCTTGGAACTTTGACCTTTCACATAGAAAGAATGATTAAATTGCTAATACAGACTTTCTTAATTCCTGTCAATTGCCAGCCTACTGTTGTCCAAAAAGAGCATAATTGTATACCTGATGAGCATTATGTGCAAACATTGCTATCTGTGAGTGTTAATCCTTTCTTGGATTCATTTTCTCCTGCACTTGATTTTCGTTCTTATCATTGGTTTGAAAACATGTTCTGTATTTAGATGGTATTGGAAACAATGCAGTCTCTGTGTTTTGTAGTGAAAATAAATTTTACTTTATAGAATTTGTTATTACTGTAGTTTGGAATGTGTTTGTTTTTTCTTTTGTTGAACAAGGTAATCAAACACGAGCTAGTGCCCGAATGTTTGAGAACTGCAAACTTTTGGCTTATCACTTACCTTCGGCACCACTGGTAACTCCTTATTTGCTTCATTTATCATATTTAGATGAGAAGTCTTGAAGATGAACTTGAATGCCGGACCCTGACCTACACTTTCTGGAATCAGTCCAAAAGAAAAATTGACATGGAAGGATGGCACCCAGTTACATTTAAATATGCAGATGCTGATGTCAAACTTATAGAAAAGATTAAGGTACAATACAAAACTTTAACTGCCATTGCGGCATTATTAATTGTTCCTTTAAAATACTCCTCTAGGTGGTTTTCTGCAATTGTTTTGAAAGAACAGTGGTATTAAAGGTATGAATGTATCTTTTCCTGCACTTAAATTGCAGATCCAAGTGTGAATGAAATTTGACTGTTATATCAACAATTCTTTACAATACAAACAGAATTTGAAATATTTTGGAACCTTTGGAATAGTTATTTCTCTTTTCCAGTCCCTCTATTCGTTAAACAGATTATACAAGGAAAACAAAGAAATAAATTAAGGTTATCCAATCGAGTGCAATATAGTGGACAAATACAATCATACTTGAGTCTTAGGGAAATGTGATGGCAAATTCACTCTGTGAGTTGGTCCACCCAGTTGTTTCAAGAGTGGGTAAAATATCCTAAAACTTTCTAGTGGGGAAGATAGCTATCAACTCATTAGGTCCTTCAAATTTTTGCAGCATTCAATGACCATTTCCACTGTAAGTAGTGTGGTTTGTTTTTATAATCCACAACCCTTCCATTCTACTGGCAATGTGTGGGTTGATTTTGCAACCAAAGGCTTTTCAAGGCCTTTCGATTAAGAATAGATCTCTGCTCGATATTCAAGAGTTTCAGCCTTTCCCTCTATCTTGTAAATGCAGTATCCTCTATTACCTAGGCACTTTATAATCCCACACATAGAACAGCCTACATGCTATTAAAGGGCTATCTTTTGAAGCCAAACAAATTGCAGACTATTAACAAAATAAGGGTGCCCCATAAACAAACAGGTAAGGGGTATCAGCTCATGGTAGTCCTAGGGGAAACGATAGTCAATCCTTGTACAACTCTTGTTAAAAACAAAGCATTGAAAAAATGGTCATAAAAAGCGGGTCGGAACCATCATATACTCACCGTCTGACCAGTAACGCTGCTAAGTTTGGGAAGATAAATTATCTTGTCTTCAGATCTTTCAATTTTTAGCAGCATTCAATGATCATTTGCACTCTAAGCGGGGTGGTTCATTTTCATACTTCACAGCCTTTCAATTCCTATTGGGGATGCACAAATTTATTTTGCATCGTAAGGCTTTTTAATGGATCTTGATTAAGGATAGATCTGCGCTCAATATTCAAGAGTTTCAGGCGCTCTTTGCAACTTGTAAATGTAGTATCGTCTATTGCCTAGTTACTTTATCATCCCATTCTATTAAAGGGCTATCTTTTCAAGCCAAACAAATTGCAGACTATTAACAATATAAGGGTGCCCCATAAACAAACATGTAAGGGGGATCAGCTCATGGCAGCCCTAGGGGAAACGGTAGTCAATCCTTGTACAACTCGGGTTAAAAAGAAAGCATTGAAAAATGGTCATAAAAGTGGTTCGAACCATCATATGCTCCCTGTCTGACCAGTAAGGCTGCTAAGTTTGGGAAGATAAGCTATCTACTCTTCAGGTCCTTCAATTTTTAGCAGCATTCAATGATCATTTGCACCCTAAGTGGGGTGGCTAATTTTCATACTTCACCGCCTTTTCCTTCCTATTGGGGATGCACAAATTTATTTTGCATCATAAGGCTTTTTAATGCATCTCGATTATGGATAGATCTGTGCTCAATATTCAAGAGTTTCGGGCTTTCTTTTCAACTTGTCAACGTAGTATCGTCTATTGCCTAGGCACTTTATCATCCCATACATATAAGACTAGATACTATTTACATTTTGAGGGTGTGCCATAAATAAATAGGCGAGGGGTAGCAGCTTGCAGTAGCCCTAGGGAGACAACAGTCAATCTTTGTAAAACTTTGGTTTAAAGAAGGCAATGAAAAAATGGTCATAAAAGTGGGTGACAACCATCATAATACTCCCCAGTCTGATCAGTAAGGGTGCTCATGTCACTATCCCATGTGTACAAAGAACCTCCTTATGCAGGGTAGTCATCCCCATAACAAAATAATCCCATACCATGGCTTACATCATTGTCAGTACCTTGTATATCTCACAATTTCTTGGTCATTGCCCTTGAAAGGGGCTAAAGTTGACCATAATGGACCATTGTGTGTATACATTCAAGCATCTTAACTGAGTATGAGACTACAACAGTATGATAACATTACTCTAACTGCCAAAACAACAGAATAACAGCCGTAACAACAAGATATTAGACGGCATAATCACAATAAGCTCATATTTTAGTAAGGATAATGACAATGGAGAAGTTATGTAGGTCAGTCTCCATTTGGGCATCAAATTGTTAGATAATATGTTTTAAACGCATCTCATAACTCTGAAACATAACAGATTCATTACATGCTTGGCTGACCTGGAATATCCTGTTCGGCTATATCTACATAATAACATGTGAAACAAGTCTCTGGGTGCAAGGCCCAAGTGCCTAAACAGTCCCCATGTAAAAGTCGCTTTACTTGCATATAAGTTGTACCTTAAGACTAAAATTCAAAGCTGTAAGAGACCTGCTTTTCTGCATTCTGGCCCCATCTATTGTTCTTTTCGGGAGAAGACATAATGTTATGATATGTTGGAAATTAGAATGATCATGTATTTCTTTTCATTCTATTGGCCCATTTTCCCCATCATAAATGCTTGTAAAAGGGGTCTATGCTGGCCAGTCTTGGGAGGTGTTGTGTTGGCTATGTTGATGTTTATCCACAAATATAACTATTAGAATTAGGTATCCAATATATGGTTCCTTCCCTCTTATGGTGCTTCTTCACCATCTTTGTGGTTGTTTTGATTTGGTTTTGCTATGATTTGTCATTTTGAACACCAAGGTATATGAGTTGCGATTTAGTATTTATCATTTTATTTAGAGCCACAATGCCCCTTTGCTCTTTGAAAACTTCGGTGTCTTTAACACAACCAATCTCATGAGCAATTTTATAGATTCCTATTCTAGTTCATGTACAGTTTGCCTCATATATCTTTACACCATGGAGATTGAATATGTTTGATGGTAATTTTTCAGCTGCCCACATCTATTTCGCAAACTTTCATAAATCACCACTCTTATTATTTTTGGGCACAACTCTATCGAAAGATGTACCACTTGCATATGTATGGACAATAAAAAGGTTTTGCAAGGTCATAAAGTATATGTTTTGGTGGCTGCAGTGATGGGTTAACACCCCTACTAAGCACAGGTCCAAGATTTAGGAAAAGGATACATACTATGAAAGCTAGCATTAACCATAGCAATGCCAACAAGATCAAGAGAGTAATAGAACACCAAGATATTACTTCATATTTTTAAACAAATCCAACATAATTGAATGCAGTTTAACAATGATACAAATGATATTTGACGAACACAATTTTGACTACTAGGAATGAGTTCATCCATCATTTGAAGTATCTTTCATTCTTTACGATGCTTCAAATGATGGATGCTGCTGTGTACTTATTGCAGCAGAAGAAAAGTAGGCCAAACTATCCTATTGGATACTTGAAGTTGAAAAAAGCCATGTATAAGGATCAATAGCACCTTGCATGGTGCTCTGCGCATTATATAGGAGCACCTCTGTATTGCCACTTACAGAAATCCACACAGATGAACCTCATGCTATTATTGTTAAACAATGGGAGGGGTGGGAGTGGGGCGCAGTATCCCCCAAGGATATACGTGTTTGTGTTTTTTAAGACTAGCATACATAGAAACCTCTTTACCCTTTCCTTGTGGTCAAAGCAAGCCAAGTTTGTGCTTGGGATTTGGTTGACTCCCACATTTGAGAAGTCAGCCACTCTTTTATCCTTCCTAGATATATGCTTGCATTTAAATCTTCTCAACTCCCCTACATAGAGAAAATCCCTTGAGAAGAATACTTAATTTATGCGTGTTAGAGATACCTTTCTTCTTCAAGTCTTCTATGATTATAGCTGAAAATCTTTCGTCAAACATGTTTTTAAAGTTCTATTTGCAAGAAAACCTAAGACCTGTGTCAAGTGCATTAGATTTGACAACCTTTTTTGAATTTGTTCGTAGGTTATTCCTTTAGCAAAAGCACAAACGAAATCGCCTTTTACATGTCGTAAATTTTTTCCAGCCTTTTCTTGCCTTGGGATTCTTGCTTGACATCCTTGGTTTTCTTTTCTTGCGAGAGCCTTCAGCAAGTAGGAGGGGGGACACATCAGTTTCCTATTTGTAAGTACCCTTGCAAAAGCTTGGAACAGAGGAAAAGTAGCTTCGATTTCATAAGGAGCCTTTGGAAAACATAACACTCTATCTCTAAAGTCTTGTGTTCCCCTCTTTCTAGAGAAGCCGTTTGATAAGAGGGTACAATCCCATAGCACATGGATTTGGATGGCATGTGACGAACATTCCCAAGCTTGGACAAGTGTATCGGGAGAGTAAGGTGCCACTCAATGTTTTTCCATCTTACCTATAAAACTAGTACCAAGAGGACAACAATATTAGGACATCAAGATTGTAGTTGAGTGGGAGATGGTTTGCACTTCCTCGTCTTCCCCTCATATTATGCACATTGAAGGCGTCATGAATCCAATCCTTCAAAGACGATCATATTTTCTTTTTACTCACTACTAGCTAGAGGAAGACTCTCTCTTTCATAAGGTTTGACGTATGCCATCTGATGTTTAAAGGGAGCGGTGTGAGGGAAGGGTATCGTCTATCAAGGCATTGGATTCTTGGTTGGACAATATAGACACTGAAGAGTTGCTCAACCAGCATAGAGTGTGCTTGGTTCATTAGAGATTGGAATGTGGATTGAGTGTTGACCTAGGAATAGTCTTCACCTAGCAATAGTCTTCTTGCTTGCAGCTAAGGATCCTTACCGCGTGAGTGAGATGTATGTATTCACATGTAAACTTAGTCGTGCACAAATTGAGCTTTGGAGATATACCACACTTGAATATTCAAGGAATATGCCTTGTATGGATGAAACATACAACTAGAAGATGGCACGTGAAACACAAAAATAAGAAGACACATGCACATGAGGAAAATTGCAGAGACTTGGAGTGCACAACAACTCAAAGAAAACCATGGATTCTCTAAGGAATCTAGAATGTAATCAAGGAATGTGTGTTTGCCAATTTGTAGGTCCTAGGGGTTTGTGAATACTATAAATACCTTCATGGGGTTCCTATTTGAGATATCTTTGGATGTTGGACGTTTCGTGATGAAATATAGGTGGGATGCTTTGAAGACATAGTAGAAGCTAGCAATGTCTAAGGGTTTTAAGGATTTTGAGTGATATTGTACTCATGCATGAGTTATGTCTTAGGTTTTTAGATCTTGTACTTCTATGTTATTGTAGTGCGAGAACATGCATATGTATTGTCTTTTCCATTGTGAATAAAGACATGTTATATGTGTCAAGGGTAGATGATGAAAGAGTGTAAGGAGTGCGATTTGTGTTTTTATGTGTGCGTGTGATGTAGTTGTGTATATTTTTTTATGTTTAAGTGATTAAGGTTTCATTTGTTGTTTTTATGTTAACACATGCTTATGCTTGAATGATTTTCGTGATACTCGTCCTATGACAAGGAGCTCGGTCTTCTCTTTCACATTTCACGTGAGACTCTTAGGCGTAAGCTTGAGTGAAAATGCTATTGTAGGCAAAGTTGTTTTGATGTGTATTTGTTGTGTTAGGGTTTGGTCCAATACAAGATCTAAAGAGTGTCCTAGATGTGGCAATTTTTGGTTCTCATTGCCGAGACCTTGTTTCATCCTGTAATGAGTCTTGGATGAGTATATGACATACAAAGATGTAGATCGCATTGTGCTCAAAAGGTTTGAGAAGTAGGTTGAAGGAAAGATGCTTGAATTTGTATTAAAGGCAAAAGGACGAGGTAGAAGATCTTTGGTGTTGTTACATGGTGAAGTGTACAACAATTTGTATGTGCTTTTAGAGTTACTCGAGCATATGTATGCATGGATTGCTGCATTTTCTGTTAGGAAGAGTCAAAACCATGGATGATTGTTTGGTTGGATAGATGCGAGGTTGGAAAAGTTAAGGTAGACAAATGAGGTGTGGACTCAAGTTGTGTATGTGTGGTGGAGAGGTGTGTTGAACAATTTTGTTTTGGAGTTTTTTTATGTCAATGTGTTCATGCTCTTAGAAAATGGAATTTAAGTTTTTTTGGCGGGAACCTAGGTGATCATTTATCATAGTGTTTTATGTGGATCAAGATGGTCGTTGTTGACCTCGGTTTGAGTTAGTGAACATAGAGATGTAAATTCTTCGTTGTGTTGCATAGGAAGTTGGAGGTGAAAGTTAGGGTTTGGGTTGAGGAAGAGAGAGATGAAGAAAATGGATACGGGTGTGCTAGAGAGAAATTTGATTGTGTAGATATGTATATGGCCGATAGAGAGAGATCTAGTTTAAGGACCTTAGAAGTGCGAGGAAGTCGGATAAGATGTATGCCATTAGTGCTGCAGAGAGACAAGGAGGGCACGTGATTGACTTGCAAATGGGAATATGTTTTGAAATCCAAGACGAAGCACGCAACAAGAATCTTGAAAATTGTGAATATCCTAAAGTTTAGGGCGAGGATGTAACTACGATACACTAATCTAGAGGAAAGCCCTAGTTGGAACCAACAATAAGTTGATGGCTTCTCGATCAAAATTTTTAGAATGGAGAATATTTGACGTTGATGCAAGTGGTATGGAGAGGTTTTGGACAATTAGACCAATTTTGTATTGGAACAATTATTGGATTTTTCACCTTCGGGAAAAATAGTTGCACACTAGGGCTAGATAGTGGAGTTCTTGTGCAGTGAAGGTAGTTAGGGTATGCGGGAGGCGGGGAAGATGGCTTATATTTTTGTTGGGATTGGAATAGCTAGAGGTGTGTGTACTAGCAGCCCAACACTAATTGTGAGTATCCCTCAAATGGTGAATATTCTTGTGGTGACACAGGAGTCCCCACTCGAGACAAGTTAGGGTGCACTTTGGTCATGGCGGTGTGGATACTTTGAGTGTATCGGGTATTGGGGTTGTAGTTGGGAAGACTGCGCGAATGGTAGGACAAACTATCCCACAACAATAGACATATTATGTGTTAAATATGAAGTTCCCAAAATAAAAATGTCCAAAAGATGTAGCAGGGCAATGTTCACAAGTGTGAGCTGGTTTGGTGTGTGAAATGCAATACTTCCTTTGAGATGAAAGCGAGTCTATTTCCCATGATTTTGTTGGACCACGCACGTACCTAATTACGCCAAAAGGCGTACTTTCCAGTCAATATATATGGAGCTCAACCCACTTGGCTTGACGAAATCAAGGGCGCAAACTTGGTTTCCGTATGAGCGTCGAAATCTAAAGGGCGCACGTGTTCCACGTCATGTGATGGCGGGAAAGTTTACATTAGAGTAGGAGCGTACAAAGATGTTGGTTCCCGGTCACATGCGAATTGGTTCTTCGGCCAAGATACATCCGATTAACTTTGCCGGTGTCTAAATTGATGGATGCACGATCTCTTTTTGGTACGAGTCTCATGCTTTGGTGTTGAGGCGTATTTCGGACAACATGCTTCTCGAGCTTGGTCTTAGAGCTTGGTGCGAGTCGTTGAAAACGTTGGTGGGAGGGTTCATGCGAACCGATCACCGTTAATTTTAATGACGTCAACTTCTAAAATAATATTGTTAGGCAGCCAAATGTTACGTCCCCTCCGCCAATTTATATACATTTTACGCAATTAGAAAGTCTTTTCCAGCATTATCTCGCCAAACTTTGGTAAATGTTATTTTTTACTATTTATTTTAAAAAAGCGATGAAATTTTGCTATTCATCATATTCCTTTATTTTTGGTGGAAATAATTAGAATGATTGTCATTTGCTTTGGTTTACGTCACAATCAATCTCTTTTTCCTTGGGTACCTTTTTATGTATTATATTAAAAATTCCTACATAATTTTGGAAAGTGCTTAAAATAAAAATATACACATTCTATAACACCAAAAAAATGGATCCTCCAAGATTTTATTATGAATGGGAGTGTCGTTCTCATGGTGCAAGGCGATCATTAATTAACTCAATAAACATCCGATGATGTTTGATTACAAATCTAACTACATTTTGAATTATAATATCCTTCGTAAAGGGTTATTAACTAGCATTCACACGTGAAATGTGCTGGAAACGTTGAAGGAGATGCGTGCAAGAAGTTAAAATTAAGGAAGATGAGCAGTAGATAAGTTATTTGTTATAGTATTTGTGTTTATTAATTATTAGTTTAAATAATGCTTTTTTTTGGTTTTCCTATGAGTAAGTCGAGATAAATAACTTGTGTATTTGAAAGAGATCGTATGTTTGAATTTTTATAGGTAGAATAGTCCACATCTCATATTTAAAGTGTAATTAGAGGAGAACTTGAATTATTACAACACCAAGATCAACCATCAGTCACTTAGTTATAAACGAAATGGTAAATAAAAGGTCGTAAATGTATATGAGACAACAATTAAATAATTGTCTGAATAAATAAAATTAAATTCTGCCAAATTTATTTTCGGAATTTAACAATTAAGAAAACTGAACAGTACCAACCAAAAATTATTCACTACATGAGAACATAAAGATGTCAGAGATATATGCATGATTAATGGAAACAAATATTACAAATGGCTGCATACAATGGTCGCCTCATAAATTTTGTCGATTTTCATACATCATTCGCAAATTGTCCAGCTCGTTCGCAAACAACCCCAGCCTCAACTTGCAGATTGAGGGATTTAACGTGAAATGGAAACAAATGAAAGACAAATAATAAAAAAACAAATCATGCCTTAAAAAAAAGAATATAAAACCCATGCATGCTAAATTAATTGCAAATGTCCACTCCTTGGTCAGCTTATTGATTAAATCTAACAAATAAGCAAACCCTGAAATCTACACCATATGCAAACCTTGAAATCTACTGCAAATGTCTACTCTGATTTTAAGACTTTTATGCAGCATCTCCTCCTCACCTTGTTCTGTGCCACTCAAAGACTAATGAGTGCTATCTCCTGCAATCTGTGACTACCTTGTCGCCCTCTAAATGCTATGGCCTCCCTAATTGACATGATCAACATTTCTTGGTTTCTCTAGCAGTCACATTTGGATGGCCAAACTACTACCGACTGTTTTGTGTTTGGTCTGGCATGACCACATCGGTCAATGTGCCGATTTTAGCTTCCTTGTGTATGGCTTCCATTTGTTCTTGGTTTACGAAGAAAGGAATAATATAACTTCGATGTTACGATTTTCTATGTAAATTCATTGAAATTAGCATTAAATGAATATAGTTGAATACTTGTAAATGTTTATTACAATTCAATCTACTTTCCGACATTCCCGTTAAATTTATTCAAAATTATATGTAGTTTCATATTGGCGGTGTGCCTGTTTCTCTATAAAACTGATGTGGTTATATTTTTTCATGTTAATCTTCGACATCATTTTGTAGGCTTCACCACAAACCATTTTTATCTGTAATGCGTTAATTTGTTTCAGGTTGTGATGCGTATACTTGATAATTTTGATCTCGTGTTAGAGCATTCTGTAATGGTATCATGTCAACAAGTCATGTCACAAAAAATCCTTCGGATCCACAAAATATGTATGTTGGAAGATCAAAACCTAGATCGTAGGAGTCGCACCATCTCGGAGATAAGGGCGACAAATTGGCATGAAGTAAGGTAGGCCCTAACCACCCAATGCCAATATTGTAACCTCTACCCCCAATGGAAACATGGCTGGATCCCGAGTCTAACAATAAGCTGATGTAGATGGAAACTTTGGGGGCCGTAGTCACCATAACTCCACCAGCTTCCCCTCCACCATACTACTCCCTAATGCGAACAACATAATTGTAAGGCTTGCATACGCATAGACTTGAGGAAGGGCCGATGGAAAGACCCAAAACAAACAAGACTCATGAAAAGTACACGAGGAGGCATTTAAGGGAAGTGACATACAAAAAAGGAACGTGAACAATGCAAAGATGGATACACGATGACATGAGGAAATGAAGAGCAAGCCATAAGAATAAGAGGCAAGTCATGGAAAAGAGGGCCCCAAACAAGAACAAATGGAGGTCAACCAAATAGAGAAATTAGTCCTGAGCCAAGAGGATGAAGTCGGCCTTAGAATAGAAGAAGAAGCAAGTGTAAAGCTTAAAGAAGTGAATGAGATGGCACGGTCATCAACTAGCTCGCCCTAAGACCTTCATGGCCATACATAAAAAATTAAACATCCTCCAATCGAAAGCCTTTACATGTAAAAATAAAATAATGTTGAAATAGAAAAGCCATTTCATGGAAATCACCGTGTTGCTGCCACCGAATAACTCCTTGCTCATGTTGAGAATGGTTGCCTTGTCTATCACTCGAACTACAAATAGCGCCCATAAATGGAGGACAGGGGTGTCATTTCTTCCCTTCCTGCAAATAAGGCACCAACTTGGTTGTATGTAGGTTCACAGGACTATCTCCAAAAATATATTGCCTCAACAACTTACACACCACAAACCATTTCTCTATCAAACAATTGACAAACATGCCATGTGGTTGTAGGATAATTGAGTTTCACATGGGTTCCTATAACACTTTTGTCTCCCTTGCCCTTATCCTCCCCATAACCCCTTCTTCATTGCCCCTCTTCCTCTCTCGTAATTTCGCACCCTCCTGTCTACCTTCTTCCTGCTTCCCCTTCGACGTTTCCATCGTACATTTCACGTCGATTGCTAGTATCGAAAATTTGATCCAAATCACACTATAGTATATTTCGATGCGTTGAAGGATGAATTGTAAAAAGAATTTCATATATTGGAGTTTGAAAATGAGAGTATCTCTGTGATGAAAGCGATAAACATGAGATAACAAAAAGTGTGCATGCATATGATGCACATTTCAAGATTGCTATATAGAATCTTTTATGAGATTCACCTCTGCAACATGGGTAGTGGTTTGTGGGAGGCTTGCTAGCTTTTGCTAGATGCCGGTTGGCCTTGAAGACATTTGCGGGCCGCATGAAGCCTTGATGCTGCGCTTGGTTGGAAGTCACAAGAAGGTTTGATTTAAGGATAAGCCCTTTCTTGGAAGCAAAAATTTCTACAATGGGGATGTAGTTAACAACAATGGTTTCTATGTAGGAAGTGTAAAGGGGTTTGTGTTGTATAAATTGCGAGATTGAGGGCCACACAAAGAACAATTGCGCTCGAAGGAAACTACATTCAGAAAGTTTGTGTTGCAGAGGTGTGTATGGAAATTCATGAAACTAGGAATTGACCTTTCTTATAGTTCAAAAATAAAATTGAGGTTGTGTATAGATGTAAGATTTGTGAATCCAACGCTCATGATACTATTTATTGTCAAGTAATTGATGCGGCACGAGACGAAAAAGTGCCGGGGTTGAGGCGAGCTACTATTACGCCAAGACATGACTAGGGATTCGGATGAGGAGGAAGATCTCCAGGGATAGAGAGAACAAGGAAGAGGCGAAGGCCATGCATTGGGCATTAGTTTTAAGTGTGGTGCACCACTCACACTAACTAGAGTGTTTGAAATTTTTGACTTGTGCGACATGTGGATAAGATCATAAGACTGAAGACTATGCAAAATTGTGAAAGAAAATCTTGTAGAATGAAGCCACACAAAAGGGTGTAAGCATGAGAATGATAGTACAAGACTAACTCTGAAATCGTTGAGGAATGGAGTATATCTAGGACAAGGTCAGAAGGTGAACATAACTATGCGTGATGGTAAATACTAAGGGCACAAAGGTTTGTCATATGTGCATAAAGGGAACTGAAATATGCATTATCCTTTGGCTAAATGGACTCGTGATTATCATAATGCTATGAAGTAGGAGATCATCACATAAGCAATCAAAGTAATGCAAGGTCTGGAGGAGGAATTAAGATCTATGTGAGAGCTAGGAAGAGCTTGAAAGCAGGAGGGTCACAAATGACCAAGGTTGGAGGATATTGAAGAGTAGGTCGAAATGCTTGCACTATTGAAGACATGGTTGAAGCAATATATGGAGACCCCCAAGGAAAACAAAACATAGTTACTGTGTGGGATGTTTGTAGCACTCAATGCCTCTTATGGCCAGGAATTGCTGATTGACACATGACTAAATGGTTGCGAGATGAAGATTTTGATCGATTCTAGCACTGAGGTGAATTTTTGACAAAAGATACATGGGTTTGGGTGGGCAGACTTTTGTTTTAAACCATAACTATTAGAATCTAATGCTTATATATTGGGGTTTTGTTAATAGTAGTTAAGTGTTAACTAATAAATGATGTGACCACTTCAACCATCTTGTAATGATCTTGCACATAATAAAATGATGGACACACAATGAGTAACATGTGCATTTTGGTTTCTCTTCATTCGTTTTTGTACATTCTAGTCATTCTTTATTCTTTCTCTCCACATATTTTAACATTGGTATCATAGCCCTCGGTTCTAGAAGGGATTGGCAAATTGAGGAGAAAGAATAGGAATAAGCATTATGTGTATTTTCAAATGCATCTAAGGCACGTGACAAGAGATTTATGTTTCTGCAAAATGTAGACTTCATTTTAGGCTTCTTCAAAGGGCACGAATAAAGCCACAAAACAAGAGTTTTAGGTTCGTATAAGAGAATACATAGTGGTTGTGAGGGCTGAAAAAGTGTCTACTGGTTGTGAGGGATGAAAGAGAGTCTACAGGTCACGAGGGTTGAAAGAGAGTTTGCAAGGGCGTGAGGGATGAAAAAGATTCGCAGAGGTCACAAGGGCCAGAAACCCATTCGAGACAATGGTTTCGATATTTACTTATTTGCGAACAACGATTTTTATTGGTCATGAACAATGGTTTCGGTTTTTACTTGTTGCAAAACAATGGCTTTACCATTCGAACAATTTTTAAGACGAGTTTCATTCATAAAAATAGTAAAAGGGAACATGAGTTAATCCCATTTCCATCATTAATACCATGCGTTTTGAAGGGTTTTGAAGGGTATAGTTGCGATTCATGAAAATGTTACAACAGTTTTATAGGGACACTAAAAACGAAGTCGGGAGATAAACAAACTGTAATATCCTGCTACCAGTCATGAGCATTTACCGCTGCCATTGCAAACCACAAAGTTCGAAGTTGCAATTTCTGCAGTTCAGGGTATTTAACTTCACATTTTTGTTGCACAAATTCAAACATTAAAAATTCCTTGCATTAAAATCCAAGACAAAATTAGAATACAAAATTATATTTCTTTGTTAAATTTATTTCCATGCCTAAAGTCACCAATTGTATGGACTATCACTTTCATTTTGTTGTGTTATTTTGTTGTTCAGATATTAAATTTGGAGTAACACAAAGGATGACGGAGGCTCCATTTCTAGCCTCATATACAATTTGAGGTCTCTTAGCAGACAACCAACAAAAGTCAATACTACAAGAGACAACGAAGATGCTAAAGCTATTTTTGAAGTTTGGCTTCTAAATATAACAAGGAAAATTCACCAATAGTGAATACATATTTTGAAAGAAGCCCCACACTTTGAAGACGGTAAGAAATCCAGTGTAGGTAAAACTCCGCATGGATGGGTTCTTAGATAGTTTGAGAGTCTATGGATCTTGGGAATTTATCCATTTGAGGGTCATGAGACAACTTGATGGAATACTATGGGAGTAGCTCAATATGGTGGGTGTTCCAACAATTTGGAAGATTTTATAATTTTGTAGTTTGGGGATGTGAAATTTGGGAACTCGGTAATTCAGCTCGGGAACTTCGCCTTTACGATGGTCAAGGAGGCAACTTGATGAAGTTCTACTTGGTCAAACCACTATTTTGAAATAGAAAAGCTTATGAAAATGCGTGGTCTGGTTGGTTTTGTTATTTTAATCTTCGGTGAATATTTTAGTGTAAGCCTTAAGAGGGGGTATTACAATATAAGGCTTATATATATCGCTATGTTAATATTTGTTAAATGTTAACTAATAAACAATTGTAACCACTTGACCATTTTGTAACCATCTCGCGTATAATCAAATCATGAACACAATGATGAATAACATGCACATTCTAGTTTCTCTTCATTTGTTCTCTGTACTTTATAATCTTCCTTATCTCTCTCTCTCTCTATGTGCATATTCTAAATTGTCACACATGGAAAACAAAACTAAGTCACAACCGATTGCGGTCTTGTGTGATCTGCTGGGTTAGAAGTTATGGGCGTGTCCTTTACAAGATATTTTGAGGTTATCAAGATAAATGGGATAACCACTATTGATCCGAATGAATTCTCGGAATAAGACCGACCTATGTACATTTGGTGAAGGATTTATGAAAGTTTATTTATGTAAATGATCCAAACGAATATTGAGCAAGAATGTTCCATATGGGTAATCGAGCAAGATTTCTAAAAAGTCTATGCTTAGAAAGTCTTGAAATCTATTTTTAGTAAGTTTTGAAAACTTTTGGCATTTTTCATTTTTGAGGGTCTTCATAGCATTTCTAGACTTAAGACTATACAAGAACAGGGAAGTCTATTGTCGTAGCGGCTTTTTTTGACTTCGCTTCGTCATCTCTCAAACAAATCTTGGGGTTCACCAATCCAGTCAACAAGCTAGGAGATAGGACCCCGACAAGGAGCACTAAAAATAATAATACAATAATATTATAATTTTTGGATTTTGTCCACTCATGCCTATCTGAATTCACCTCAAAGGTGGATACATGTCATCTACATGTAGGATGACCTTTGGTTACCATTTGGAATCCTTCATTTACTATTCTTAGTAGCCTTCTATCTTCTACATTGTTTTCACTATAAAGAAGATGGTTTTAAAGAAACACACAATTTGCAAGTTGAATTTTTTGTAGATGTAGACACCTAAATCCGACTACGCAATTTTAATACTAAAATTGCATTGTTTATCATCTTTCCCATCATTTCCGTTATAATTAGTGATTTCCTACTAATTAGCTAACATTCCCCTCCATCTCGGTCAATTAACGACACTTCGTTAATTAACTAGCATTTCCCTTCATTCGGATACCAATTAAAGACACTTCGTTAGTTATAATCCTCCTTTAATTAACTATCATTAGTTAATTAAGCATTTAATCCTCTATTTAATCAATAAACCCTCTTATTTGTTAAATCCCTCTTGCAAATCCTCCAAATTCTATCAAATTCCTCTTAAATCACCTCCAAATAACTTTATAAGCTTATCTTGGCCTATTAATTAATCCTACTTGATTAATTAAATCATCTCCAACTCCCATGAGTTGCTAATTCTACTTAATTCTTTCTAATCATGCTTATTCCTTTTACTTCCACTTTATCTTTTATCCCCCTTCACTAGGATTTTAGCTTCTCCCAAATTGTAAAGCTATATATAGAACCTAGTACCTAAAGTATGCTAATATCTAAATGGGGTTTTACTTTAACTACTCAGTTCATGAACCATAACTGAACAGTTCTGCAGCAAGTAAGCAGCTATTTAAGAAAGGAAATATTTATAGAGGAAGGGAAAATGAATTATATCAACACAGAGAAGAAATGAAGAAGATGTGCATCCCAATCAATAGATAGCAGAGTTGATTGCATGCACATAGAAGAAACCAATAGATATAAACACAAAATTCTAAAACAAAGGCAGCTCTAGATCCAGATCTAAAATAACACAGTTTATTAAGAGATCTAAGATTAAAAGCAAGAAACACAATACACCGTGACACAAAGTTCTCCGGAAACCTGCTCCTTTGTATTCCTTTGCTCCAAGTGGCTCTCAGGGGTTCAACACAAAGTCTAGAACACAAGATTGCTGCTTACAAATTCTGATCATTAACCCGGAGGTTCTTCTCCTACTTATAGAATGTAGGAGGGAAAGTACAAATGAGAAATCTAACTGAACTGAAACATAAACAAGTAAAGATGACATTTGACAATCATCCTCAACTAACTTCTCCTTAAGTGACACATGTATCACTTAACTAATAGAATTGTTCCACATGACTTTTAAGTAATGGTTGCAAAACCAATAACTTAAAGTTTTACAATTTCATCCGGGAACATAGAAAATAGAAGAAGAAAGAATAGAAGAAGTCATGCCAGCTATAACATTTATGTCTTCTTTTTGTTCTGATATCGGATATACTTGTCGAACATGTGATTCAACATCTTCCCATCTGTTTTAGCCACTGCTTCCTTCTCTGTCCTAAACTGCAACAATCCTTCATTCAACACTTTGATGCACGCTTCCACATCTTCCAAGCTCGGCCCAAACCTCGCAATATCTGCCTGCAGCGCCACCAGTCTACTAATAGAGTTCATCGTGAAAGGCTTAGTAGCTTTATCAATTCTCTTTTGTACCATCAGAAGAGACCCTTCCAGGGAATTAGGCACCTTGTTAGGAACGATCCGCACGTATGAAGTAACATTCTTGACCACTTTCTCCTTAGTGAAAGAATAATATTGTCTGGTAAGGATGATGTCCTACTCTCAAGTGCCTGCATCCTCTTCAGCAAAACTTTGCAGATCTCCAAATGGAAAGATACTGCAAACTCCAGCTGCTTCCCCTTCTCAATTGATCCATCCGGTACAATCTGCTCTTGACCAATACATCTTTTGGCGACTTGTTGATCTCGGTCAAAGTTCTCGGGTTACTCTCAAAGAATCGTGTTCATGTCCACTATGCTCGTCATTAGTTCTTTGCACTGATTTCTTGCATCATTCATAACCTTTAGGCGGGCTGACACCTCTCCAAGTTGTACGAAGCTTGAAATAATCACATCCTTCCATTTGTTAATAGCTTTTACTTGATTGCTTGCATTCTCCATTTCTGCATAAGATGATCACTCACCCGCTCTGAAATGCGGCTGAATGGAAGACTTAACAACCTTGGCTATGATCTTGCACAACCGAGATATCTGTTTCTAAAGCTCTTCTTCCTCTGCCTTTTCACCGTCAAGCCTCGGGAATATAACATCTATCAATGTCGGCGTATCTTGCTTGATCCTTCGTGGTGGCTTGACCAGGGGTACTCACAGTTCTTGTAACATCTTCGCCATGAGCTGGTCCTCCTTTCCTTCTGCCGGAATTGATATCTCGAAGAAACTTCGCCCGATTCCACATGATCAACCTAGAAGTTGCTTTAGCAACTTTAGGCCTTCTGTCTTTTCCGCCTAGGCTCTGAAGTAGCTGCAAGTCGTGTTCTTCCAAGTTCATCTCCACTCTCGCTTCTGGAACCAACTGCGAAGCCAACCATTCCGAGAAGTTACTTCTCGGAGAATGAGAAGTCGCTGAGTGCACTACCATCTCTCGTTCGCATCTTTTCCATCGAAAGTGCCACAGTGTTATGGCTGCCATCCTCTGAATCGTCCAAGGACAAAGCCCTTTCGAACTCCGCCATCTGCAGCTTTAACATCTCTTTTGGAACAGGTGATGAACGGAGTGGCTGAGGAGAGAAGATGAATGTCGCCGGATCCAATGGAGGCATGGAAGTGTCCTGTTGTGGTGCAACAATTGGTGAAGTACTGGGTGCTGGAGAAGCCGAGCTAAAGTCACGGCCGTGGAAGTGATCTTCTCCTTTGATTGAGATCTTCTGTGTACTTTCAACTTCTCGGACCTTCTACTACTTTCTCCTGCGTGCTTCCTCTTCAAGGAATCTCCTGCGCCGAAGTTGCCCGTGATTTGATTCATCAGTGCTTTATCAAGGCAATATTCCTTCGTCAGCAACCAGTTTGAAGTATTCACCAACACGACTCCAGATCTTTCCTTAATTGTATGGCAGCCTTCTACGTTATCTTGAAGTACGGCTTTATCTCCTCTATCGATGGTAAGTGTCAAATAACACATTCCCATCATCTTTAAGATCCGCATGATATCCGTCTTAGTCCAAAGTTGAACACTTGCTTTCTTTGATAGCTTTCTGAAATCCCTCTTTCTAACCTCGTACTCACCTTTGCACTTCATCGAGAAATCCTCCAATGAAGGCACATGTGCGTACTCGTGGGAGATCGTCTTCCCGGCTACTCCAAATGGATCGAAGTTCAGTGTGCCGTGAAGAATTCTTGCTCATACTGAAATAACATCTGTGCCTCCATCCCTCGAGCTCTATGAATGCTCTGGCAGCTATAATATCCGACAATGATTGGAAAGAAGCCCGTAGACTTGTGCCGTTTTGACTGAAGGTCGTGTATTTCCACAAGTTTCCTACTCAGCTCCATGGCGATCCATCTATCATTCGGATATCTGGGCATCTTTATTGGTTCTCCAGAAAAGCCCGTAACCCTGAGGTATGTGAAATCTGCAAACTGAATGAATAGACTGCCAATCCTGGATACGGCTTCCCACGCTTCTTTGCTTACCCTGTTGACCTTTAGGTCCTTATCAGCCTGAAATGAAATCGTAGAAGAATCCATCATTAACCACTTCAAAATCCTTCTCGCACGCAGTAGTACAGGCGTGGGTAGCACTCAAAAATGGGGTCCTTAGAAAGAATGACACATCTATCTAGCTTTGAGAAGATGCCTTGTGAAGCTGCAGCGTACACCAAGTAGGAAGTCATTTTGAAGCTGAAAGTACACTTCACGTTCCGGAGTTGCTCACCAATGTTGTCGCTAATAATTTCCGACCAATTGATTATGGAATCAACCTTGTTGACTTCAATGGTCTTGATGAAAGCATACATCCATGTACGGAAAGTGTAAGCATTCGCCTCGCCATTAATCTTGCATAACAATTTGACAATATCATCGACCTCCTGCACCAAATTGGACCGCGGAAGAGTTCTTGGGAACTTAGAAGGAGATCTAGGCTTCTTCATGTATCTGCTATTCATTATGCTCACGCAATCAACTC
This sequence comes from Taxus wallichiana var. yunnanensis, assembly GCA_018340775.1. Lineage (NCBI taxonomy): Eukaryota > Viridiplantae > Streptophyta > Pinopsida > Cupressales > Taxaceae > Taxus > Taxus wallichiana. Next base: position 507,315,543 of record CM031235.1, read on the forward strand.
TATGCTTCTCCCACCTGCTGCCGGCATCCTGAAGGCTAATGGAAGTCACCACCTTTCGCACCGGAATCTTCAAACAATAATTGATGAACTCTGCATCCAATCGAATTATTGTTTTCCCCGTAGCATCTCGCACTGATCTGGATGAAGGATGGTAAGATCTAGCGCACTCCATAACAAACTCTGGCAACTGGGTTGTGCATGGAAAGGTTGCAGCTCGAATAATTCCACTGCTTTTAACCTTACGCATGAGTGAAGTCTTTCCTGCTCTGGATCTATCAATCAATTCGGAAGGAGGTTCCGGACCTAGATCTGTGTCTCCTATGTCTGCAAGTTTGGAAGCGATGCATGGCTCCGTTGTGCTTTCTTTTTCATCCCTCTTTCAATGATGGCTTTGTCTATCTTTGTCTTAATAATTCTTTTTCTTCTTACTTGGCCGAATTTCTTCAATACTGGTGCAAATCTGGATAATTCTTTAGATTGGGAGGATATATTCAATGTATTGGACATTGATTAGAGCTCCTTTTCTTTTGTAAAGCACCTGTAATGAATTCCTGCAATTAATTCAGACAAAGATGGCCACCAGAGCATGAATAGTGAATTTTAATTATAAAAATCTGCACTTTTCAAGCCTGCTGCCCCAAAAATTGATGTTTTATTTGCACACAAAGAGAGCATGAATCTTTTCAACAACACTGAGCACCTGTAACACTTATGCAGACAAAAATCAACCTCCTTCAATGCATGCGCCAAAATTGGAAGCTTTTAGCCTTGGTTTCACCTTTGTCTGAGCAAAAATCCTCTTCAAATGGGGCGCACTTTTCCTCTTGGCTGCAATTCTTTACCTGTGAATTAATTAATTCACCCTTATGGCAGCCCATGCTTATATAACCCTCATAATTCTATAATTAATAATTGCCCTTCCTATTCCTGGCAATTAATTAATTAAAAATCATGCTCTTCTCTTTAACTGATGTGTAAAAATAGCATGTTTAAGGACAGCCATCCAATAAATTAAATTAATTCAATTTAATCATCCACACTTCACTTCACTTAAGCTTCACAGTGTGCTTTGACCATAGCCACTGAAAATAGAATTTAATTTAATCATTTAATGTTTTAAAAGCATTATATCTTTCCCAAAAGGGGCGCACTTTTCTTCATGAAGGGGGCAGCCTTTAAATAGATTAAATTATTTAATTTTAGACCATTTAATCAATCTATTTTCAATTAATTTATTCCCCTTTACTTTGTTGACTTTCTTCCATACTTGGGCGCCCTTTTTAGAAGAAAATTAATTAATTTAATCCACTTTAAGGCTGCCATCTTCTCACCAAAGGGGGCGCACTTTTTTGCATAATAAAATTCTATTTTTAAGAATCTATGACAATGGGATTCTTTACCTTGCAATGCAGCCCTAGAAATCTCATGATCCACTTAAGTGATTTGACTTTGACAATGAGATTATTTACCTGCAAAGTGACGCAATAAAATCCAATGATTTCACTTAAGTCACTTTTATTTTATTTCACCATGGGAATTTTACCTAAAGCGGCAATAAATTCCCGCTTGCTCTTGCCTCTAATTTTCCCACTTTGCGACTTAAGTGACTTTATCTATCATGGGAAAAAGTACCTGTAAAGCGGACATGATAAAATCCCACCTATCTGCTTTGCTTCTATTTTTCCCACTGCAACTTAAATCCTTTGTTTTCCAAAAATGTGCCCAACCCCACAGGGGCTTTTCAGTGCACGACTTCGCCATTTCCCAGTGAACCAGACCTCTGATGGCGACTTCCTCCGGGCATAACGTGCGTATATGTTTTCCAGCTGCTCCAGGCCAAGAATCGGGCTAACCCGACAAAGGAATTGGTCCAGAGAAATTTCACAGAAAACGAAACGGGAAAACACAAAAACACGAAAAATTGCCAAAAGTCACAAATAAAGCCCAAAACTTATTCCAAGTTAAAACCCTTCTAGTACATAGGAATAATGATATGTTCGATCACAACAGGGTTAAAACGGAGCGCAAATTGTCTCAAATGGGGCTCAAAATAATTAAATACAAATTTCCCTTGAGATAAATCCCGACCTGAGAATATAACAATTTTGGGCATCCGGGTATTTGGTGAAAAAGGCTAATATGGCTCTTTGGGAATATCTTGGCCTTGTCTGATACAAGAACTTTCGAGGCAATAAAAACACAAAAGCGACCCATTATTTTAAAAGTATGAAATTTTTTTCGAGATAGGGTAGTTGCAGATTTCGGGATGAAATGCAGGGGACAAACACATATGGGAGGTATTTATTTCATTACGTTATATGCGAGTCATTGTGCTAGATAAGGCCGTGATTTTGCTCATTGTTGGATTCTACATCTTGTGATATTTCTAGGAACTGCAACCATGGTAGTTCTACATGTTGGTTTGTTGATATTCCTACACAAAGTTCTCTAAAAACAATAAACAAGAATGTTTAGTAGGCGACCCCACTCAAGTGGAAAGAAATCACTTATTACTCATAATTTCTTATGTGCATCAGAGATCAATCTTATAAGTAATTGGGCCCATTGCTTCTCAAGGAAGGGCGAATGATCTGGATGAGCGCACCGATAAAGTTGTCCCATGTCAACATTCGAGAAAGATTTATGAAAGTCTAGTTTTTACTAGTTAATGATCCAGACTATTATTAAGAGTAGAAATAATCCGTATGAACAACCAAAGTAAGATTTCTAAAAGTCTATTTTTAGAAAGTCATGAAATATAATTTTAGTAGGTTTTGACAACTTTTATTATTTTGCAATTTTGATGGTCTTCGGAGTATTTTAGGCTTCAAACTATACATTGATGCGAGAGTCTATTGTCGTAGTGGCTTTTACGAAGTCCGCTATACCATCTCTCGAATGGATCATGCAATTCACCAATCAGCTCAACAAGCTAGGAGATATGACCCCGACAAGAAACACTATAAAATATTAATATAATAATATTATTATTTTTGTATTTTGTCCACTTTTACTCATCCTACATGAAGGTCATCTCCATGTAGGATGACCTTTGGTTCCCATTTGGAACCCTTCATTTACTATTCTTAGCAACCTTCCATCTTCGCATTATTTTCACTATAAAAAAATGGTTTCGAAGGAAGACACAAGTTTGCAAGTTGAAAGTTTTTGTAGACATAAGTTGTAGGTTGCAGGTTTGCAAGTTTTGAGGCATACATCTCTCCTATAGAGTTTTCCCATTTGTATACATCTTCATTTGTAGAGAATTGTGAGGCATACATCTCTCCTACAAAGTTTTCCCTTTCTGCATACATTCTCGATTGCAAAGATATTCACATACATCTCTCCTATAGAGTTTTCCCAATTTGTATACATTACCAATTGTAATAAAATAATTTTATTTATGCAATTATAGTAGTTCTTTTACTACAAGATAGCATTATTTTTGCGGTGTAGTTCCTTAATTCTGCAAATTTAGTTATTTCATATGAATGTATTTTAATAACACATTAAACGCTACCGTTAGTATGTTGTCCATCGAATTCCAAAAATAATTTGAATCAACTATCTAGTTTTGTTAGGAAGATCTTGGTGTTATGGTAATAAGGTGGATATGAGATCCAAGCAAAGGTACATGAGTTTTGAGAATGGCGAACAAAGAGTGGCAATTCCCCTTGAAGCAAAAGTTGGCCCTATGTATTTGGGGCATGTAGAGGAGGATGAGGAAGAGGGAGACCTCTACAATGTGAATGCGTTGGAAGAGGACGTGAAAATGCCAATAGGGGAGGGAAAAATTGAGATGAAGAAGCAACGGAATCATCTCATTTGTCTTGTATAAGATGGGTACAAGAGTCATATGATATTGTGGGTCGAGGTTGCTCGGGGGTAGGGATGAGGAAACAACACATTGGGATAGTAAACAATTAGGTTTCGCGTTGGTAAAAAAGGGATATGTGGCATGCAAGTTGGAAAAATTGACTGAAAATATATATCGTGGTGCAAGTAGTAATGTGGGATACCCAAACACCTTGATTAAGGTCAAGAGGAATTTGGATTTGAAAGTGACAATGGATATGTCAAACTTAAAACAATAATTGAGAAATGTAACACTCAAGATATGGATTGCGCATAAGTTGAAACCCATCCAATTAAAAAAATAGAGGATGTCAAAGAAATTGTTGTGGAAGATGTGAAAATGAAAGGTAAACCGGCTAAAGAAGAACTAGTCAGTAAACAAGTCATGTTTGTAATGCAAGAGGATAACCTAGTGTAGCGTAGAAAAGTTAGTAACCATGGTTCTGTAGAAGAAGCAAAGGAAAGAAGTAGCACCACATATGGCTTGCATTTCATAGGGGACTATGTGGAAGTGGGTACCTAGAGTTTATGGCCTTCTGAAGACCATCTACCAAGATGAGAGTGCGAGGATGGAGTATGAGACTTATTTGTTCTAACATGTAGGAGATTTATAAATAACGGTGCGAACCGAAAATTGCTAAACCAAAAATATTGGATTCTACTTAGGTTTACTTTTGCTATTAGATTTCATGTTATTTTCTTTTGAATGAATATGCTAACTTCGCTCCAAGTTGGTGATTTTCAAATATGTAATGCAAAACAATATCAACTTACGAGAGTCAAAGGAATGTGTTGCTTGCTTAATGGCTATACGTGCATGAGGTGGATAAAGTCTTAATTGGTTTTATAAATCTAGTTTGGTGAGTTGCACAAGATCTTTGCGGTTTCACTCCAAATGTCCAAGTTTCTTGATTGATTGAGCGGCGGAGCTTTCTCATGGATGGAAAAGGATGAAAGAATACAAGTGTTGTGGAAGATGTTGAAAAGTTGATCACACAACGAATAGAAAAGAGGGGGATACAATTGATGTCTTGGACACTCCAATGAAAAGTTTAAGTTATGAAAGAGTTAAAGTTTATGGTGCATGAGAAACAAGAAAATGCAAGGGACATTGTGTAATGCAGTATAAGGAGAAGGTAGAATCATGGACATGAAAAGGTGCCATCACATGACCATTGGAGAAGAGGAATTTAAATGAAAATCTGAAAAGTAGCAAGTGGATCAGTTGGCGAACGAAATAAATTCATGATTGAGTATAAAGAAAGTGGGGTGCATAAGAGAAAATCATTTGTAAGGTCCATTTGCAAGCTTAGGGTTTGGAGACTTAGGAACATTTTGGAGCTTAAGTTGGAAGTTGAAAAGAACAAGGACACAAGAGAAAAGGTTTAGAGAAGTTTGTTGTGAGTTCGAGAGGAGTTTTAAACTAGAGACAAGTAGTGGAACAAGTTGGGGTGAAGATTGAAAAGAATTGCTGTGAAAAGAAAGTTGTATTTGTAGACTATCCTTGAGGAAAAGTTCAAAATAGAGGTAGAAGCGATAATGTTGGAGATTAGCTTAGAAGAGGAAGGGGAAACTTATGTGATAATTGAAGAACCCCAGGGAGTTGCGAAAACATCATTTTAACTAAAGATCCCTAAGAAAAATGATGAGATTTTTTGAGGAAGGTAGGTGGAAGGAGAGAGGAAAAAGACAGAACAAAGGGAAAAGCCCAACGAGAAGAGAAAACACCAAGAAATGGGCGGAAGAAGGGACAACCGAGAAAGGAATCCCATTGATGACTTACGGAGATATGATAGAAGTAGGAGAGCCATTAAGTACACGTTGAATTTTGTACAATCGTGGAGGAGTATATTGTAGGCAAGCAATGCATCAAAATCCTCTAAGGGAAGAGTTGACAATCGGATCTTGAGATCCAGAGTAAGGGTGCAAGAGTTTTTACAAGATACACAGATTACGGGTTTGAATGAAATCGTGTACTTGGACAACCCTAAGACGTTGGTAAAGCCTTGTTTATCATGAACACATGGTTGTTGAATGTACATGGCGGACATAGGGATAGTTTGATCTCTATGAGGCTATCAAGAGCCATGCATTTACCAAACAAAGAAGATGATTTGGCCACGACATTAGCAAATGAAGGAAAACATGCATATACGATTAAATTGATGAAGCTTAACACTAAGAACATGACCATGAGAACAACATCCATATGGCGAAGATAGTTTGATTTGGTGCGAGGCTTTTGTCATGGAAGATTTCTTCGCATGGGGATTGGGCCTGGATACCTTGCGAAGTCTTATACCTAACATAATTGATGGGATGGATTAATGAAAGGTACAACTTGGCTAAATACATCGGAGATATGTTCAATCGGGTAGTAGAAAAGATGCATAATGGATAAAAGAATTTAGATGGGGTAATTTCTTGGTGTTGGTTTAGTTTGATGATATTGGGGTGCCAAGGAAGGGTATTCTTTTTAAAACAAGAGCAAAGAGTAATGGGAGATAAAACCTGTTTAGATCAGTTTATGGGCTTGTAGTTGAGATTGGAATATTACTTTTGTGAAGCACAAGCATAAGAGAAAGACATAGAAATGGTATGATGATGCAGTTTCTATGTTCAAAGGGGAGTTTAGAATACCAGCACAGATGCTGGCTGCATATTTGCATATGTAGAGTTTTATGTGATGGCTTAGATGACTCTAGTAAGACCTATTGGACTAGATGGGGATTATAAGCGGTAGATTTAACAACCATAAATAGTGAGTGTATAGTATATGAAGTGAACACTTCATAGTTTTAAGGATATCCCACTAGAGATGGTGTATATCAAGTTAATTGAAAGATAGGAAGAGTGAGAGGCTACCACATGTCATTACATCGCACAACCCACACCTTGAATGCCCTATGCAATAGCTATTCATGCTACATGAAATTGCAACTCATTTTTAGATGTGATATGGTACTGCGTGTCTTGATCTCGGACCTCTACACATCACATACCCGCACAAACCTATTGACAACACAAATATCTCGCCCACGAAACTCATAGTGCAATATTAGATTTTGTATCACGTGTCATGATCTCACATCATCACACACACTGTTCATCCCACATTTGCCACGCTCCATTGTACTCACTCAAACATGGAATCGCTCCCTTTTTGCTATATGTTGCCCCCACGCTATCTTATTGCCTTCACAAACCATGTCTTATCGGACTATCTACAATTGATGTACTATACGAGAGGCCATCACGTGTCATTATGTTGTACCATCCCACAACCTGCACTTTCATGTGTTGTGAGATTGTCTATCGCACTACGTGAACTTGCGACACACTCTTTAGATGCTATATGGTGGCATGTATCATGATCTCTCATCCCAACACATCGCATACCCATGCAAGTCTATCACACAACTAAACTATCTAACACCCATAGCCCCATGATATTGTTCTCATACCACATGTCACTATCCTTCTTACCTCGCACTTGGTTGTTTGTGTCCCTTCCTATATCAAAGGAAAATTTAAAAAAAAGGCTGACCAAAGTCATCCCTAAAAACACATCCATCTTGCGGGGTTTGGGCTACCTTTTTCTGCCCTATCAAAGTTCCACCTAGTATATCTTGTAGGAGAGGGAGGCCAATTAACAATCAATTTTTTTTTAAAGATCACATGGCTCTACCACATTATCGGGAAAAGGAGACTTCGATGGCCAAGTAATAAGAGGCCAATTATAACACAATCTTTCCTCATTGTAATTGTCTCCTTACTTTTTCCAATTTCGTAATGATTGCTTCAATTCTTCCTCAACCCCGAGTAGTTAGTTGAGACACTTCTTTACAAATCCTCCTATTTCTTTTAGATCAGATATTCCATATTGTGATAAGTAAGAATATTTTACAAATCACTTTTAAATTTGAATTTTGATTTTCAAATTCCATTGCTCTAAAGAACTCTATTACCGTCTTTGGACACAAAGTAAAATTCCTCCTTATGTCTTGCGAAACTCTAAATATTGTGAGCAAAATGACAATGAATAAAAATGCGGTTGCCACTTTCTTCTTCACTACCAATGAAGCAAATTGATTTTAGAATATGCAGAGAGAGAAAGAATAAAGAAAGATTATAATGTATAAAGAACGAATGAAGAGAAACTAGCATGCATACATTATTTATTGTGTATCCATCCTTTTATTATGTGAAAGATGGTTACAAAGTGGTTGAAGAGGCTACAACCGTTTATTAGTTAACACTTAACTAATATTAACATAATGTTAATAAATAAGACCCTATTTTAATACCCCCTCTCGAGTCTTACTCCATAAAAGACATTGACAAGATTAAAATAACAAAACCAAACAAGACCACACATTCTTCAGAAGCTTCCCTTTTGAAAACAATGCTCTGACCAAGTAGAACTCCATAAAGCTGCCTCCTTGACCCTCGTAAAGGTGTAGTTCCCGAGCTAAATTCCCGAGATCCTGAATTCCACCTCCCCAAACTTCCGAATTATAGAATATCCCGAATTGTTGGACAACCATCCATACTGAGCCATCCACAAGCTCCATTAGGTTGACTCAATACCCTCGTAAGGGTAAATTATTGAGATTCACAGGGCTCCCGAACTATGTGGACAACCATCCATGCCGAGTTTACCTACACTAGAATCCGTCATGTCTTTAAAGTGTTGCGATTCTTGTAAAATACACATTCTCTATCAGTGAGTTCAATGACAGCATCTGGTGGATATTCAACACTGGTTTCATTTGGTTTGACTTGGAATTTTCCCTTCATCTTTTTCTTTACGATCTGACCCGTCTCTTTGAAAAATATTATGAACTTTCTTCACAATTCTTTATCATTGTCTCCAAACATCTTTGGCTTGTCACAAAATTCAATCCAAATTTGTTCAACATTTTGTGTTTTCTTACCCTAGAAATTGGAAGAATACAACTGAAAATGTGCCCTAGTTCGTGATTTTTGAATTTTGATTCGAAAATTATTATTTTTCCTTTGATTTTGTATTCTCTTGAGTTTATGCCCTTGCGCCACTGTATTTTATGTTGTTTTGCCCTTGCTTCGACTGTATTTTTCCCTTCTCGAGCGTCTGAACTGTGGAATGAATGGCAGAAAATGGAGTCTTAGGATTGATTCACGAACTGTGTTTCACAATCTGTGTTGCCCTGAAATTTGTGGACTGTATTTTTATTTTCGTGACTGCAACTGTATTTTCATCTATATACAATGATTCCAAACGCTTGAAATTCTCCTCTGACTGTGGTATTTTCATTATGTATCTTTCACAACTTCCTGATATCGCGATTTACAGTCTGTATATCAATGGCAAGATTCACTTGTTTTTCGTGCCCCTTTTCTGCCTACGACTGATAATTCATGTTTTTGCCATTGGATTTTCGAAATCCTCACAAAAATGTGAACTCGAAAATGTATATTGGAAAATCCTCATGAAAAATGTCTTGATTTCTTCAACGTGCCCTGACGAGACTGTCACAAAAATGTCTTTCTTCCCCTCTCTTTGTTTGCCACGCACTGTAATACCAATGTTAGAATATGCAGAGGAAAGAATAAAGAAGGATTAGAATGTACAAAGAACAAATGAGGAGAAACTGGAGTGCACACATTATTTATTGTGTGTCCGTCCTTTTATTATGTGAAAGATGGTTACAAAGTGGTTGAAGAGGTTACAACCATTTATTAGTTAACACTTAACTAATATTAACATAACACTAATAAATAAGCCTTATATTTTAATACTTGAGGGGACATGAAATCCTCTTTTCATTTGTTTTTCATAGATCAAAGTGTTTTCTAGCATGGCTAACCACCGAAATATGTTGGCCTTTTGGAGGCCTTCATGAATCCATTTTTTTGCAAGGAAAGTCGGGTATATCATGGTGAGCTTCAGTTAGATTTTATTTATAGGATTCTTGTATTGTAACTACTATTTTTGTTCCATCCCAAATCAGTCATGAGACGGTACTGGATAGCAGGCCAAGAATTGATTTATATTATTGCATTTTTCTTTTTTTTTTCTCTGAGGGCCGATTCAAGACCACCTATTCCTTTGTGCCTCTTCTTTCCACAATGTAATCGCTACTTGAGCACCCAATTGGTCTTTATCACAATCCATCAATCCCACCAGGTCTTCCTTTTGTCTTTGAGCCAGGTATCGTGCTAGAAAGCAATGCTACTACCATCATGAACATTCCATCTGATTTGATTCATTAGAGTATCTTTGCAACTTCTCACAAGAAACAAGGTTGCTGATCTTCTAAGAAACACTTCTCGTGCAAACAACTAATTTTTTCCTGAATATCAATGTATTTTGCTTAGATTATTCTATTCCAAAACCTCTCCTTTCTCATATATTCTCCAAATGAGATTGCAATCTATTGCTCTATTCATTTCCTTGTAGTAATAAAATCCCAAACCCCCTATGCTCCTAGGAAAACAAATTTTCTTCTAAATCACTAAGTAAATCTTATTTCTATATTATGGGCCATTCCATAAGAAGTTCCTTTGTAGACTTGATGAAGTTCTGGTCACTTAGTTTGGAATTTTGAATAATGACATTATGTAAGCTTGCATAGCTTGCAAGGATGATATAATTAATTGAGCTCTTCTTGCAAGCCTAGTGTAAGCCATCTTCCTTTATATGTAGATTTTATTTGAATTCTTTTGAGTACTGGTTTTATGGATTGTGATTATACCATCCAGAATTTGCTTCCCCATCACAAATCCACTCTGTTCTTCTAGGATAAGTTTTTTTCTAGAATCTCTTCAGTCTAAGGGACAAAACTTTGGTCACTATTTTATAAATAGCATTGCATGGTGCTATATGCCGAAAAGCTTCCTAGAGTTATGCTTCTTCCTTCTTTGGATCAATTCTAGAAAAACTGAGTTCCATTCTTTCATGATCATCTTTTTCTTCGTACATGCTTCCCAAGTATTCATACCCCCAATATGCCAAAACTTTTGAAAGAATCCTGTCTGAAACTAATCTGGGCCAAGAGCTTTATCAACCTTCAAAATAAACTGGGCTAGTCTGGTTTCTTCATTAGATATTGAGTTCATCAAGGTCTTATTACAAACCTTTGAGATGAGCTTTGGAATATTACTGAGCATTTCTTCTTGACTCCACTGTCCATTCTTTATCCTCAGCTGTCAGTAGTCCTTACAAGAATACTCTTCCTTCCTCTCTTATCTTCTATTTCACTACTCTACCAGATGGTAGTGCAATTCTCTCAGTTATATTGATATTTCTTTGCATAGTTGTGGGCATATGAAAGAATTTGTGGCCATTTATTTCTTTTTCACATATGTTTATGCCATTTTTAATACTTGTTGAAACTCCGACATCATTTTTTTGTCTTGAGCAAGTAATTCCTTGATCATTCTTGTTTTCATTATGGCTTTTTGTACTAGGCTTAGTTCCTCTGATAAGGAATCTTTCCTACCAAAACTATTCCCAGAATTTTATTTATAAAGCAAGAAAATCGCTGACAACTATCTCATAGAGCCTCTAAGCAATGGTTATGAGATAAATATGGATTGCAGACACCACACAACTTCTAAGAAAACAAATCTTTTAAAACCAAGTTGAAGGCCTTTCAGAAGTCTATAAAACAACAAAAGAATTTGGAAGATTAATGATGAGCCTCTTCATAATAGCTCTGGTGTGTAAAGATGGTCAATAGTTGGGTATTCTCGCTTGAAGCTGTCATGCCCCTACTCTAAGATTACCTCTCTCCAAGTGCTATGAAAACTTCATATAACACTGTGGCATAAATTTTGGTAAACATACGCTCGAACATAATGGTCCTACAATTGCCAGGGTTGGAACTATCCCCAAACTTATGAATGGGATGGATCATGTGCTATGACCAAGAACAAGGAAAATTGGAGCTTAAAACCTCATTATAGAGACTTGCATTGCGGAAATGAGGGAATGCATTTCATATTTTCTTAACTCAGCTTGAAAGGCTCCAACAATCCATTACTTTGCTATTATCTGACTTTTGAATAGCCCTCTCGATTGTACCTAGAGAGAAAACAATAGAATATGTACCGGAGTTGAGACAATGACAACAAGATGCTTTGGGATGTCGTAAAGATAACTAGCACAAGAAACCCTTTCCCAGAATTGATGTTAGATGTGGGGATTTACCTCGGTAGAACAATGCACCAAAAAGTATAGGGGGAAAGTGGAGCGCAACAAGGAGAGAAAATTGTTTAGACATCAAATACTCACGATTCTTTCGTTAGAGAAGACGTGGATAATCTCTATGAATGGAGGGTATAGAGGGGGCGTCATGTGATAGGGCCAAAAAGTCTCCAATGCATGGATTTACACTCATGGTCGTCATTGTACCAAATGGTTCATAGGGTAGGATCCATGGGGATGAGATGAGCTAGAGTTTTGCATAGTGTGGGGGCATGAGTAGAGTGTTTTGCCCTAGAGGGCATGACGTAGAAACTCATACATGGATTTTTGGTTGGAAAAGGAAGGGAATAGTATCCGCACATAAGTGGGTAGAGCCAAACAACATAGTCAATGGTGTACTCATCATCAAATGGGATAATATTGTGGCAAGTGTTTGGGGGCCCAATGGGAGGTTTTTGGAATAGAAGTGGTAAGCAACATAGAGGGAGAAAGTCGAAACATGGTTGGACATGGAAGATGATGGGAATTACAACAATCTCGAATGTGGAGGATGAGTGATCTGAAAGTATGAGCATAATCCACTACACTCGCTAGTCCTACGGAGGAACAAGTGAATCCACTAGAATCAAAGAGACAAGGAAACCCATTGAGAATGTGGAAACTATGTGATTCCCCATCTAGAGGAGGCTCCTCCATTGATTTTTATGTAAATCAAAGTCCTCAAAATCCAACTTGTAAAGGCTTACACATCCCGTGCAAAATCATGAATAGGTATATGGTGGGTTCTAGTATGGACATTGAAGTTGCATAAAATAAGAGCATCGCCGATTGAAGAATATTGGGAGATCTTTAGATAAAGGTCAAATATGGGTCCTTATAAACGTGCACAATGAAGGGCAAGGAGGTAGGGAGGGGCAAGGAAATATTATAATGCAATGAAGACATCATAGATAGGAATTGGGCTCCTTTGAACATCCAAGCACATGTATTTTGAATAGACCTTATAAGATACCAATGATGCTCGGACCTCGATCTTTGTCACCAATGAGGAAAGCCCTTCCACCAAAATCGCAAATACCACCAAATGTACGGGTTGCATGCCAACAAGCTAAACTCAAGGATAACATGTTACTTTAGTTACACCCTTTTAAAATTATATATTAGATTGTTATGGTAATGCACAACAATAAAAGTGGATGTAAGGTTCGTTATAATGGGGTTGTTTTGATTAGTTCAACCTCCAACATTAATCATCCAATATCAAAATAACGCATTAATACTTGCAACTAATGATTACAATATACTACAATCTTAAAAACATAAGAAGGAAGATGCACTTAGCTATATGGTAATGATACATGAGAGATCTTGGTGCAAACGCCTGGAGAATCGGGAGTTCGTAGAGATTGAAGATGCTTCATTTTTGAGATAACTGAAAGATGCCCCGATATGGAACCATAGAGGTCTTCCAGGGAACATGTGTACGGTCCTAGACTTGTTGTATGGTCTTGGACCATCTTGGAAAGGGATTCTACAACGTGTTGTGCCCTTTGGTGGTCCGAAAATGTGTGTTGTCAAACCCGAAACCATCTCAAATCAGTTGAATTGAACTTAAACCCTAACCATAGGTGGGAGATCCTAAAAAAGTGTTAGAGTTTGGGTTGAAGTGCAATACGTGCACCCCCTACATCGGCACTACTCCAAAGAGGCCTTAAAACACATGTAGTTCTCCACTTAGCATGTAATATCTTTATGAATGCAGCTAGTTGGCAACTTGAACCACTTTGACCATGCTTGGGATGATTGTGCTCTTGTTAAGACATTGAGTTGGGATCTTTTGAGTGCTTGGAAATGAGGGAAGCTGAACTCCTTGACCTAGTTGAGTGCTTCAGAACTATAATAGTGGCTTTCTAGTGGATGTGCATTAACTTTAGGAAGATTTAGGGAGCCTTGGGTGTCTTTTGTGTTAGTATTTGCAACGAGAGCTCATGAGAGTCTAGGTTCATGAATGAGTTGATATAAACTTGCGTAGCTTATATAGTGTTCTCAAGGTAATATGTTATGAAAAGGCCGACCCAAGAGGATAAAAAGACCTAACAAAGATAATGCAATTGAAAGAAGAGTTGGAAGATGTTTCGATGCGAAGACCATACATGTCATCCAAGATTGGAAATTACATCTTGACCCTATTATGCGGTTTGAGACAGGAGGTACAATGGGTGAAATTTGGAAGTTGCATCATGATGAGTAGAGGTTAAGTGCTGGTTTTATGCATTTATACTCAAAATGTGACGACACATCAATGTGTAGGAATAAGCAAGTTGGTAGAGAAAGCAAAGTATTGACCGAGAGGGTGTTTGTCTTAGCCAAAAAGCACAATCATATCTAACGAGGTCAAAATGATAAATTGCCAAATTCGAGTGTCTACATTTGCCCCCCCCGTTTAAGTATGAACTGAAAATTACCTTAGTGTGTAGACACACTTTGTATTTGCTCGAAGTTGTTATTGTTCATATGTATTGGTATTGGCATGCTCCATGATGAAACCTGCAACACAAACTGTAGTCAATGTCTATTGTAGAAATTGAATTCTAATTCAAACGTAAATGTAGAATTTTGAATTTTGCAAAGTGAAATAAAGAGATGTGAAACATGGAAGGAATACATTTGTTTGTTTCTGCAGAGGGAATAACTTTTGTTTCTTGCTTGCCGTTGGAGATTTTGATTGTATTGCTGAACTTGCCAAAAGATTGGGGTGATCAATCCCTAGTTGTGTCGAAGGAGAAATTGGAGTATTGGGTGCATGTAACCCAACACCGAATAAGAGGTAGAGAGAAGAAGAAAGGAGAGGTACTAATGTACCTCGTGAAGGAAGAAGATTGTGTATCAAAGTTTTTATTAACCTTGATATCTTCCCCTTTGAAAGAGGATAGGAAAGACTGCCTAGAATAATTTAGTTGCTTTGATACTTTCCATAACCCCTTGAGACCACACCACTACAGATGGATCTAGGCCTAATTTTGTATATATAGACACAAAGTATAAAAGAGAATGGGTGCCCCCATGCTCTCCTCGTGTGCCACATAACCGAGGAGTGTGTAAGATGCTTTCGATGACGATGGAGAAGACTTATGCCCCTAAAACCTAGTATTTGTAATCGAAACCGAGTATTGAAGTGGAGTGAAATATTCACGACCTTGTAAACTTCTTTGAATTGTGTCAACCGATTTTGAGATTTTGCCAAAAACCGTATCCATAAGTTGAAATATGAATTTGTAGAGATCCCAAAGTGCAATTGCCCCTAGGGTAGAAAAGTATGGTAGGGTTAGGAACGTACATACGGCCCCCGACCTTTCGTATGGTTTTGAACCCATGTAAAATTTGCTAAATTTATATATCTCAAGGTGTTTCTAAAGACTTGTACCTTGTGAAAACCTCTGTCTAAACTCGAACTCTACTTGTGTGTAAAATATATCTTGATGAATGTCTCCTCTTTTGAGGCATGTGATAAAACATTTGAGCGCACAACTCTCAAAAGAATAGTGTATACCCATGCATTGTATATGTGATAAGTTGTAGAAGGATGTGGAAGATATAAACGGCGCCCACATTTGAGAACTTGTACTTGCAAAAGGGGGCTGCACATGGTGGAGACCATGGTGCGCAAAGAATCAAACAACAAGAGGAACAATAATAATGGTAACAACAATGCTTGTATAATAGAACAACCAAAGAGAGAATAGTATTCAAGTGAGCAAATAGAAGCATTAACATTTAGAGAAGAGTCACATCAAGGCATAGAGCTGCAAACATGGGACACCCACGGTGTCACAAGACAATCAAGGCATGTAGGACACATACAAGAGAAGCAATGTCATGCAAGAAAGACATTGAGCCACAAACATGGACACCCATGGTGCCACAATACAAACAAGACACTCAAACCGTATGTAATCGAGTAGACAAGTAGTATCACAAACAAGTAGTGATCATGTATAAAAGACAATGATACCAGATAGTGATAAAAGCATTAGAGTAACTAGTAAAGAAGCACATAACACAAGATATGTTAGTGTTGCACAAGACACATTCTAGTCCTGTTAGCTCAAAAGATAACATGTACACAATATATGTAATCAAATGTAATGGGGAGATAGAAAGGAACTATAATGAAACAATAACACTTGTATAGTGTGAGGGATGCCCCCAAGGAAGAATGTAAGGAACTAAGGTAACTCCTATTAGTGTGTAACAATTTATGTGTCTCCCGTATCAAGCTCACTATACCTCATGAACGCATGTGTGTTAGTATATAGAAAATATACTCTATTTATCAAACCATAGTGACAAACAACATATGTAATGTAAAGTGCTAACTTAAGCTATGTGTATCCTGGTTTTTATTTTTGCAAATAAATATGTGAATTTTTTTTATTTTGGAATTTAGTATGTATTGGGAGGGAGGTAGCACAAGATCTACCCAATGAGAGCCTCATTAGAAGGCACAATAGACCTCGAAGAAATGGGATGCTTGGTCCTCAATTGTGCCAAGAAAGATGCTCATGCGCAAGTGGTACAAAAATTATAATGTGCCATAGAAGTCCTAAGAGGAGAACTAGATGGGCTTGATCCACGAGAAACAATATGTGATGGGGTTGATACCTAGGAGTAGATTGTAAAAGCGAGAGCCACAAGAGATGACACATGCACTAGAAGTCCTTTGAGGACTCCTAGGAAGGCGAGAGCTACTTAGAGATAGTATGTGACTAATACCTAGGAGGGATCCTAGGAAGGCGAGATCCACTAGAGATAACATGTGAGCTAAAAGACCTAGGATGGATCCTAGGAGAATGTGAGCTTCTAGAGATAACTTGTGTAGTAGAAGACTTAGGAGGGATCCTAGGAGAGCGAAAGCCAATAGTGTTAACCAAAGTGAAATAGAAGGCCCATCTTCGGAGTTATGAGTAGGAATAGGAGTTATAGTAGTATGACGAGGCAAAATAGGAAGAGGGGCCTCAAGGGAATACCTCAAATTGTGACCACTTGTCAGAGGTGAAAAACTTGACACATTGGTGTAGAATAGATGGCATAACCCTATGAGCTTGAAACCAAGAAATGCCTAAATGCATATCACCCGAGTTGAGAGTGGAGGCCACTAGAAATGGGACGTGTAGTATCGAGAGCCATAGTGATGGGTAGAATAATATGCCCAAAGTTGGAGCTAGAATTGCGGGTTCTTCTTAGTATAATCAAAAGAATGAAGTAGCTTGAGAGTACAAATATTATATTTATTATGTGGATTAACCAAAATGTGTTTGGGGACTTGATTAATAGATGTGCGAATATATAGAATATTTGAGATAACAAGAGTATCATCCATATCAAAGTCATCAAAAGTAATAATCGAGTGTAGTTGGTGGCATATGGACAATTATCATTGCATCCATGGGTGATCATAAGAAGGCGGAGGTGGTACTACATGATGAGCATTATGCACTTCCGAAGTAGATTTGTCAGTGTTATGATTAGGAAGTGGATCATTGAATATTTTCAGCTTTGGATTATCATTAGTAGGCTTAGAGGATTCAATGGGCTCATCCCATTCAATTGCATTTGTATCAATAAGATCTTGTATAACATGTCGAAGCTTGATACATCGATTAGTGAGGTGACCAATGCATCTATGATAGTCACAATAAGTGTTAGCATCGAAACTCTTACCATGAGGCTTGCTCGCATCAACCTCAAGTGATGGAGGGAGAGACATGAGATTGCACTCAAGTAATTTCTTAAGCATAATTTTTAGAGCACAAAGTAGACACGTAAACTGCCTTCATGGAGGTTGTAATTGTAGCTTAGTAGGTTGAGCTATAACATTAATAATGTCCTTAGTAGTAACCTTATTATCAATAGTCTTGCCTTTGAATGTGGACTTGCTTGGAAATTTGGCATTAGATGAAGTAGAAGAAATGGTGGTATACTTAATTCTTGTGTAGTAACTTGGCCTCACGTTCTTTGAGTGTGTGCCATAGATGATTAAATGAGGGGAATTTATTGAATGTGACTGATTCTTACGCAAAGGGAAAGCAAGATTTGTATGAAGAGATCTTGAAGTTCATAATCAACAAGGATATTATTCATTTTAGTAAGCATAGTCTTGTAGTGTAAAACATAATCATTGATGTGCTCATTATATCCTTGGTGTACTTTAGACATTTGAGTATAGGAGACTTTGTCACCAATATTGATGGAAAATTGTGCAAGAAACTGTTTTCCAAAGTTATGAAAGATCACTTGAGGCTTCTAAGGAACAAATTTGTAATTAATATGATTAGATGCATAGTCAAAGAAAGCAACATGTAATAATCGATGGTGTTCCACAAGATCATTGTTGCCATCATAGATAGAGCTTAGAAGCAACAAAACTAAGAGGAAAATGATATGAAACCACTTGAGGTGCAAGCAGATTATGAAGCAATTGAGTAGAATCCATAGTATGAGAAGTAACAGATGCACCTTGTTGTAATTGTAAGATTTGAGCTTGTAAAGTATGAACAAGGGTTTCAAGAGCCTGGAAGAAGAAACATTTGACTCACTATGATTGCATGTAGGAACATCGATAGATGTAGGAATGGATATAGAGACATTATGTGTTGAAATATGAGGTCCCCACGGACATGGGAATAGATGTCTCCATGTTAGATTGTGAAACAAACTTAAGTTGATTCCGACAACATATAGAAGAATATCAATATTAATATGGCTCTTTTTTGTAGAAAATGTGCAAGATGTTGTGCCTCATCCTCAAGAAGGCCATGGGATTGGTTATCAAAGTTAGTGTTAGAGCCTTCACCTTGTACATGATGAGTGATGACATGGAAACGGTATAACAAAGATATCAATAGTAGAGAATAGAGCCAATAGTGGGGACCATAATGCCACATTATGTACCGACATAAGGGGAATAATATTTCATAATAGCAGGAGAACAAGAGCAACTAGGTTTAAGGCAAAGATAATAGAAGAGTTGAGGATTAATCATGATGATATATAGAAGGAAAAATACAACACCAAGAATGAATGAGAATAACATACAAACGGGAACCCTAGGGCAACTAGGGTTTTGATCCCAAATGTTCGATGCAAGAATCGGGTTCACCAAATGTTTACACCCTTTTTTAAGTTTTATATTAGATTGTTATGAGAATGCACAACAATAAAAAGGAATGTAAGGTTCGTTACAAGGGGTTATTCTAATTAATTAACTTCTAACATTAATCATCCAATATCAAAAAATAACACATTAATACTTGCAACTAATGATTACAATATACTACAAGCTTAAAAACACGAGAGAAGATGCACTTAGCTATACAAAATGATACATGAGAGATCTAGGTGCACAGTGGAGAATTTGGGAGCGTAGAGACCAAAGATGCTTCGTTCCTCATACTACAACCGGAAGATTGCACAGTATGGAATTGTATAGGCCTACCAAGAACGTCTTTATGGTCTTGGACCTATCGTACTGATCTTAGACCTGCTTTCGGAATAGGGTTTTGCAACTTGTATCCTTTGGTGGTCTAGAAATGTGTGTCGTTGCCAAACGCTAAGTGTCGTGCAAATCCAAAACCATATGAAACTAGCTGAATTGAACTCAACCCTAACAATGGGTGGGAGACCTGCAAAAGGTTAGAGTTTGGGTTGAAGTGCAATTTGTGCACCCCCTACGTCGGCACTACTCCGAAGAGGCCTTAAAACACACATAGTTCTCCACCTAGCATGCAATTATCTATATGAATGCAGCTAGTTGGCAACTTGAACCCCCTTGCACCGTGCTTGGGATGATTGTGTTCTTTCTAAGACATTGAGTTGAGATCTTTGAGTGCTTGGAGATGAGGGAAGCTATATTCCTTAACTTGGTTGAGTGCTTGAACTGTAGTAGTAGTGGCCTAGTGGATATGCATTAATTTTAGGAAGATTTAGGGAGCCTTGGGTGTCTTTTGTGCTAGTATTTGCAATGAGAGCTCATGAGAGTGCTAGGTTTGTGAATGAGTTGATATAAACTTGCTTATATAGGGTTTTGAAGGTAATGAAAAGGCCGACCAGGAGGATAAAAAGACCCAACAAAGATAATGCAATTGAAAGAAGAGTTGGAAGATGTGTCGGTCCGAGACCATACATGTCGGCTAGGACCGGAAATTACATTCCGACTCTATTGTACACTTTTGAATAGGAGACCATGGGTGAAATATGGAAGTTGCATCATGATGAGAAGAGGTTAAGTATTGGTTTTATCCATTTATACTCAGAATGTGACGACACATTAGTGTGAAGGGGTAAGCAAGTCGGGAGAGAGATAACAAGATGTAGTGAGTGGGGATAGGATGTGGGTGTTTATCTTAGCCAAGAAACATAGTCATATTCAATAGTGTGAAAATGATAAATTGCCAAATTTGAGTGTCTATAGTTCTTGGAAGGAGGGTCCACTCGAGCTCTTGTGGATCTCGATAATCAAGGTGAGATCTCATGAAGCAACATCTTGGAATGTACTTTGAGAAAATAATAAGGCACCATTGTATATCCATCAAGCAATGGAGATGCCATCATCGCTTATTGATGTCCGAGGTCGTCATCATGCTAATGGTCTAGAGGGGATCACCTTGGAGGGAGGGCCCACTTAGAGCTCTTGTGGATCTCGTGGATCTCGATAATCAAGGTGAGATCTCATGAAGCAACATCTTGGAATGTACTTTGAGAAAATAATAAGGCACCATTGTATATCCATCAAGCAATGGAGATGCCATCATCGCTTATTGATGTCCGAGGTCGTCATCATGCTAATGGTCTAGAGGGGGATCACCTTGAAGGGGGAGAATCACAAATGATATCCCTATAGTCTTTGATAAAAGCCCACTTGTTTTCTCTCTGGAAGCTATAACTAAAGCCTTAAGAGCTTGCAAACACTCTTGTAGTTCGAAATTGGACAACAAGGGTGTTTTTGACAATGTCCAAGCTTTGTGACATCCTAAAAGTCTAAATATTAAGGAAAGGATTGCTGACCTTTTTGTAAGGGATCGGATGACCATTTCAACAACTAGAGGTGCCTTCTTCCCTTTATCCAAGTGCACCCACAAATTTTGTTCTTGATATCGTTTTGAATAGATTGTTGTTGGGTCATGGTTTTCTTTTATTGAGTACCTTGGTTTTTTGTGTCTTTTCTTCCTCAAAGTTCGGTTGGATTCCCATCTAAGCAACTGGAGGTGCCTACTTCCCTTTCACCACTTGCACCTATGAATTTTGTTCCTCAACCTGTTTTTCAATAGATCATTGCTGGGCCGTGGTTTCCTTTTCTAGGTGTTCGTGTTGAATGATTCTCTGATTGCTTGTTCTTAAGTTTTGAAACCACTTAATTAAACTATTGAAATCATGGGGAATCTGTCGGAGTAAGCTTAAATCTGCTCAAGTTTAATGATTCTATCATGGAAATCAGAAATCTTACCATTTTTCTCCTATAATTGTTTCTAGAACATTGACATAAGTTCTTGAAGTTCAGATCCTATAGTATCAATTCCAAATATCCGGTTGCAAGAACCGGTAATTTATTTTAGGTGACAAAACTTTGTGAAGGTGAGGAGTTTAAAATTCCTTTGTTAGAGGGAACTCCATGTGGAATGTAGCCTCTATTTTCCATAGAAACCTGGAGATTTGAATACCCTTAAATTCTGCCCTAGATGGAAAATTGTTTACAGCACTATACAGTGTACTGTTCACAAGTACTGTTTACACGTACTGACCACATTCATGTGTATGTTCACAACTTCACGAGTACCTTTCATGAGTATTGTTCATGAATACTGTTCACATGAACTGTTCAGAGCATTGGTAATGGCAGGGCAATAACTTTACCAATAGAATTCCAAAATAACAGTTACACGTTCCAATCTATTATGAGAATGACAACAAAGTCCTCACGCCATTCTAACAATTCTCTAAAATGTTGAAAATATTTCGATTTCTTATCATGAATGTTCTATTATTAAAATACACGAAGTCCTCTATTCAAAGATGTAAGTATAGACTTCATTGTTGTGTTGCCAAGAACACAAAAAGATAGTGATTCTATCTATGTTAATAGATTGCCAAAGGCAACACACTTTATAACGTGCAAAAAGACTAGTCATGCCACACTCATTGCAACTTTGTTTCTCAAGGAAGTAGTAAGGTTGCATGGTTTGCCTAAGAGACGACAAAGTGTTTTGGTCATTTTTGATGAATTTTGTGGAGAATATTGGGCACAAGGTTGAGTTTTAGTTTTGCTGACCATCCCCAAACATAGGGAAAACAGAGGTTGTGAATAGAAGCCTTAGAAACCTTTTGAGATGCTTGGTTGGGAACTAGCCTTAACAATTGGATAGAATTGTAACACAAGACGAGTTTTCCTACAACTCCGTCAATAGAAGTACGGCCAAGAGTCCATTTCAGATTGTGTTTGAAACTGCCAAGGAGTGTTTCTGAGTTGAGAGAGACAATTGATTTTAGTAAAAGAAGTGTTGTAGTGAAGAGTTTGTTGAGGAGAAGTTGTAGAACACAATGACACCTAAGCGACATGCTGATCTTAGGAGGAAAGATAAAAACTTTTAAGTTGGTGACTTGGTTTCGACTTGGCTCAATTGTGAAAAGTATGATTTGCAGGAGGACCCTATGATAATCTCAAGTGGAAGAAGATTGGGCAATGCAATATTTTGAGGAAGTTTGCAGTGAATTCATAAGAGATAGAACTCCAACATGGGATCTATAGCTCTTCTATATTCACTCGTAGTGGATTTGTACCCTTATCACGAGGGACAAATAAGTGATGAGATTAGAAGTTCACATTCTTACATATTAGATAGGAGAATTATTACCTAAGAAGGTAAGAGAGAATATTGAGATGGTGATTCATTCCAAAATCATCAAGAAAGCAAGAGGAAACGAGTTCAAGGAATACTTAGTCAAGTCGAAAGATAAAAAACATTGAAGATGCAACTTGGATGAGTGCATTTGAGATTTTGAAACAAGAAAGTACAATATATGAGCTCGTGTTTCACTTACCTAGGGTGTATGATGTAGGAGCATCTAGGTCCATAAAAATCTTACATCAGCCAAAAACATATGATATTGTTTGTGTGTGAGTGCTTACGATTTGTCGACATTGTCATATGTGTCAAGGATGATCATAAGAGTACAAGAAGCACCTCCAACGTTTCCACACTTAAGATAAGTCATGCAAGAGGTTTCAATCACCTGATCAAACTATTCTTGTTTGACAGGTGGTAAAACTGCTGGTTTATGGAGGAAGTGGTAGGAAACTACCAGTTAGTGCTAATTGGTAGTTTTGAAACCGCCGGATTGCAAGAAGCGACACATTTTCTTCCATAACGTTTTGTAGTCAGAGTAATATTCCAGAACATAAAATTGTTACTTGAGCATTTCTAGGATGCTTGGGAACAAAACGCTTTCAAAAATACTAATTAGAGGTAGTGAGTATGAAAGGGGTGTTCACACTTCTTGTTGTGGTTTAGGATCTTTCCAAACCAGTTATCATTATTTGTGTTCACACTCCCAAACGGTTAAGCTTTAATTGGGAATTTGTTTGATTATTGTTGGGGGTAAAACTAATTGTGCATAACAATTTTAGTTGTGTAATCACCTCATAGGCCTAATTAATAGGAACTCCCACCTTGTATAAGAGCGGATTGTGAATATTGTGGAGGCAATAACATGGAGGTAGTTTCCAATTTCTATCTCGAATGGAGTGCCTTATTCTGCAATTCTGTGCAATGTTTTTTTCCAAGGTTCATGTTGTGATAATGGTGGCATTGGAATGATCCTGATATGAGAGTATTGATTACTCCAATATGGTATCATATTTGTTTCCAACAGTCATTGCTCAGCGAACTTTGAGGATTTGAAGTCTTTGGTGTTTTGCATGCGTGGACTTGTCTCTTCCTATTTTGCATTTAGATTGTGCTCTGTTTGCATTGCATAAAGACATAGATTTGTTTGCATCAAATATGCACAACAAATTCAAGTGTTATGTGATATTGAAAGATTTTCTTTAAAATTACAGGACCCTGTATTTGTAGATTTATTCTGTTCTAGTGTGTAGTGAAAATTGTTCCTTAAACATTACAAAAGGTTTCCAAAAATTTGGAAAAAATACATTTTGGAATTTTTTTCCAGCATCGAGGAGTCGTGAGGAACTTATTACAAGATGCGAAGGATTTTCACAAAAATTACATTGAAGGGACATCAAATGTTGGATGTTCTACATTTTTGCGGACTTGTATTGAACAAACTTTGCACGAGCTCCTTGATGTTGACTTTCCCCAGCGAGTTGCTTTCATCCTTTGGCAATGGTGGACTATCTCAGTGAGTTCTAGACTCTTGACTGCGGTGGACCTGCAGATGGTTCTTTTCGTGAGATCCCTCATCTTGACCATAGTACGACTTTAGAACAAATTTTTTTGGCACATTGAGCTGTTATTTTGTTTGGCTTAGTTTTTCTAAACCCGCTATCTTAACTTAGATATACAACTCTATCACCAAACAAGCCTTGCAAGGTCTTTGGGCTCACCTGACTATCAAGTCGAGTCTCAATCTTTTCTTCTCGAGGCTTGATCTGTTTTTAATTAGGCCCTGCAAGAACTTCTTGGTGGCAGTACATTGACTGCGGGTTTGATCTTACTTTGGTTGACGCCTTGTTACATCCCCTCGGTTGTTGATCCGGATCTGTGTAGTGTGGAAAGTTGGTCTAAACTCTCTAGACGGATACAATTTGACTCAGCCCCTGCCCTACGTGACACCGGGCTCCTCACTTTCAATTAGTGAGCTGCTTTCCTCATGCCAGCAGACTGAACCATCCCAACTTGGTCTTGCTTTAAACTCTTTGAGCTCGTGGCTTCATGACTCTCGAGGAAGAAACCTACTTTACGAGCTCATTCTTGAGCACCTCGTCCCTCCTTGTAGGTAACAATATTCTGACCACTCTCAAGGCGACAATTAACTTGTGGCCTAGTTTCTCTTCTTCATTTTGCCAGGTGAGCTCCTTGACTCGCTCGCCTCTCAACAATAACTTTGTGACCAACGAGCTCTTGAATGACATGTTAAACCCCGCAAGCTTCCTTCGCACTCGATCCGATCCTCTTGGTTTGGCATTCGACTTGACACTCGATGATCTATCTTTCTCCTCGTAGATGGCCTACAAAGTCTCAACCATGGTGCCTTCCAAAGAATGCTAGCAAAAACACCGAAACCCTAAAAGTACCGGGTGAGACCTTTTCTTTTAACAAAACTCAAATATTTTTCACTTTAAAACCTATTTTGTGCATTTAAAAGTTTAAATGAGTGTGGTAGTCCGATTAGTGGGCGTGCCCATGGAAAGACTTTTAAGTAACAAGGGTCTAGAGTGGATACCCCAATATCTATTTTTGGTTAATTTTTTTGAAAAGCAATTTTATTTTGAGATAAGGTGTTTTTAAGGGAGAAAAATAGAAGTTAGAAAGTGGATTTCAATTGAAAGGAAGCACTAAACAGTTTTCAAAAAGAGGAGATATTATACAAAAGGTGAGAAAATGATTTTGTAAAGGAAAATTTTAAAGTAGGAATATTAAGTTTTTCGTGGGGGTGGGACGGTGGGGCGAGGGTAATATTTGTGGACCACTTTTTGGAAGATCTTATGGAAGGGGGCAAATAATATTTGTTTAGGGGCCAATTTTTGAGAGCTATATTTTTTGGAAGTATTTTATCAATACTAATTTGGGAGGGTTCTAAGTCCTACTGTCTACTCTCATGTTTCAAAGAGCGAAGGGTGAGGTTTGGTTTGACCACGGGGGTTCATTAACTAGGCAATATCCTAAAGCACGTTCATTCATATTGAGGTAATTAAAATTGATAAGATCAAAGTCAATATACCGCACCCGAATGCAAAATATTATATCTAGGTGAGGTTGAATATATAGTACTAAGATTATTGGGGGATCTCACGGATATATAAAGGGAGGGTGAGGGGAATGTCTCAAAATTGATGGCCGGTTGGTTTATATGATCGCCCCATGGCGTCCCCATATATATATATATATATATATATATATAAGGCGTCCCGACCTAACTCAATTTACCCCCAAATATATCGGTAGACATTAGGGGGTGAAAGGGTTTAATTTATTAATATTTTGTATTAGGTATTGGGGGTAGGTTAGAGAGGTGGGCCAGAGGAGAGGTAGGGTTAATTTTAATATAAAACTAAAACATTTGAACCTAGTTTTTCAAATGAATACCTTAAATTTACAAAAGGAGTGTGGTCATAAAGTTAAATTATGATCTCTTTTTGAATATGAAAATCTCAATTAGGAGATTCTTAACTAAGAAATAATAAGATGGTAGAGCTCTAGGATTGAGTATGCTTTTTAACACAAAAGATATTTCAACATCTTAATTATTTCAAGAGCTATTGATAAATGATTAAAGCTTGGAATTAAGGTAATTGGTAATAGGTATTGAATGGCTTCAAACTCTCTTTCTAGAGCAAAGGTGTATAAATAAAATAATAATTGAGTGGGAAACATGATATATTTTAATTTTAATATATCATGCTAGAAATAAAAGGGGTAAATAAAATTGTAATGAAAAAATGGGTAAGGTACATGGAAAAAATAGCGGTATTTTGTTTATAATAATATAACGGGGGGGTGTTATCAATTTAATTATTAGAGGTAAAAACTAACATTAAGGGTATTTTTAATACCCTTCAATGAACGTCTTTATACCATACTTTTATTAAGTAAACCCCGTGGGTTTGACTGCATTTGTTCCTTGCTTCTTGTCTTTTTGCCTCCTTTCATGGCTTCCCTTGTAATCCGAGAATGAGATACTTTTCTCCGAAATTTGTGCCATTTAGGAGGACATGGTAAATTTTGTGGAAGAGAACAAAAACTCTCATCTTTACTCCCTCCCGCACGTAAGTATGATCTCATTCGCTCCTTACATCCGAAACTTATGAGCCTACAACATCCCTCTTGTATTATGGACCTTCCAAACCATGCTCCTAGTCCACTTGCAATTCTTGCTCTTGCACATATAGACCCCGATTTATTAGTACTGAGCTTGTTGTTGCTTTCCGATGCTCTATTGCAACTTTTGCTACCAAGCTGTTGTGTTTGTTGTTGCACCTTCGCTCTCGAGTCTCAGTAACTATTGTTGCACATTCTCCTAATCTCGCTTTAACTCCTCTTTCTTGTTTGGCTCCTTTGAGAAGCACACTACTACTTTTGGTTCTTGCACAATTTGATCCTTGGATTATCTTGGCAGAGGTGTTGGTAGACATCTTCAAGACATGGTTGCTCTAGTCCAACCTATTAAGTGGAATTCTCACCATGGCATTGGTCACAAAGCAAGAACTTTATTGGGATCACTTAATGACAGAGCTCCAGCTTTTGTTTTCTAAACTCTACGTGAGGATCATGAGCTACACATATGTTCTGCTACACCTATACTCGTGTCCGAGACCCTAAGATTTCAGTTATGAGACATGGTCAACTCCGACACACATTTAGATGTTTCCTTGCATGCTCCAATTGTGTACTTTGAATGAATCATATGCGCAGTCATCTTTCTCACCATTCGTATTCATCCGGGATGGATCTCCGATTAGTTGTGGCGTAAACGTAGCCTTTCATTAAGAGGGCACTACAGGGGTGGCTCCTCCACCATTCAACTTCTTGATCTCGCTCATGGTTCATCCCGCATTGTAATGATCTTTGTTTGAGCTATTTCTTTGCAGTTGTGGAGCAACTCTCTTATTTCATTTGGTGTCCTTAGGAGATTGATAACATTTTTGGAGTTTATATACGGCACTTGGTGAAGTAATTATTTGTATGAGACTTTTCCGTAGTTGCTCCGAGCATAAAGAGCTAAGGAGTTTTTCTTCACGAAGTTGTTTATTTTTGGGCACTTTTCTCTACTTTAGTAGCATCTCTCTCCATCACCATCGGAGCCATCTTCTTGAGAGGTATATTTCATTTGTATCTTTGGCATATTTCAAACACGTTGATAGTCTCCTTTAGCTTGTATTTGAGCTTGCCCTCTTAAAGTGTAGCTAGTTTGGTAAAACCCAATGTTAGCTTGTCAATGTTTGAGTAGTTGGTTTTGTCCACTCATACAAATTTGTAGCATCACTCCACCCATTCAACAAGTATGGGGGAAGTATGGTGTTGATCTTGTTTCGATGTTGTGTCCATTTGCCTTGGCGATTGTTTTTGGTATTTGATGCACCGCATCTTCTAGTAGTAGATTGAATTTAAGTTTGGTGAACTCTTGCACTATCGACACTTTGTTGGCCGTCTCCTTGCATGGAGCTATTATGGTGAATTACAATGTCAGCTATTTTGTTTTGTGTGATCGAGTAGTGGATCCAGACCACTAGTGTAGAATGAGTTTAAGTGAACATATGTCTACCAAACATTTCTTTTGGTTAGCAAAACTTTAGCTCTCGGAAGAGCAGTGGATTCAAATTCGATAGTGTGTATAAGTCCTGGCATCCCCAACACTTGTCAACATTAGTAGCTTCGGACCACATGTTCTCATCAAATCTTTTGTGACTTTCAAGTCCATTGAGTGCACTTATGTTTGATGGGCTTCGTTCCATCCAATGCACCTACTTCAACATTGTGGTTAGTCTTTGAGTCGTGCTTCTTGGGATGCCTTGTGACATAAGTTCTCACTCCACTTTAGCTGTTGTTTTATTGGTTTTTTGGGTACTTTGTAGTGATTCATTTCATCCATGGTAACTCTTTTTTCCATTTATTTGTAAATGGGTACCTAATCAGGCGTAGTTGCTGGGACCCATATTTGGATGTTTCCTAGCGTTTCTCCTTTTTCACCTCCCATTTTGCACTTAAGGGAGGGTGTTGGAGTGTTCACACTTGTTGGTGTGGTTTAGGATCTTTCCGAACCACTTAGCATTGTTTGTGTTCACACTCCCAAAGGGTTAAGCTTTAATTGGGAGTTTGTTTGATTATTGTTGGGGAGGGTGTTAGACTGTTCACACTTGTTGGTGTGGTTTAGGATCTTTCCAATCCACTTACCATTGTTTGTGTTCACACTCCGAAAGGGTTAAACTTTAATTAGGAGTCCATTTGATTATTGTTTGGGGTAAAACTAATTGTGCACAACAATTTGCTAAGCAGTCAGTTATATTTTATTCTTCTATTTTCGAGATGATCACAACCACCATTGAGTTGTGTAACCCCTTCATAGGCCTATTTATTAGGAACTCCCACCCTGTACGGTAGACCAGATTGTGAATATTGTGGAGGCAATAATGTGTAGACATTTTTCAATTTTTGTCTCTGATTGAGTGCCTTAATCTGCAATTTCTGTTTGTGCAATGTTTGTTGTGCATGGTTCATTCTGTGGTAATGGTGGCGCTGGAATGATCATGACATGAGAGTATTGATTACTTTGATACAATATGAGGAGGGTGAGGTTTGCAGATAGAGTTCAGCTAGGAGCTTGCTAGATGGGTAGTGTTTCAGTTGAGAACAGAGAAAAGCCTGTTTTCAAGTCCATTGAGGGGCTGTGCACTGGTTGTTATCTTCTTGATACTGTTCAATAAAGGAGTTAGTGTTGGTATGTGTAGACGTCTGTAATACAGTCATCTGTGCAATAAAAGATTGGGTTTGGTTATGATTCTTAGTGTAGGGTGTTAAATTGTGTGTCGATTGGAGAAAGTAAGACTAGGCTGCCTAGAAAGGTTGCCATACATTTGGTCCCGCCTTACCTGACCTGCATCAGAAGACCAGGAACAAAGATATACAAAGAAATATGGTTTTAATGTGTAAAAACAGATTTGAAAGCCAAGGTAATGCCACAAGTTTGATCATCTTTGGTTCGATTCTCTTCTTATGCAGTCAAAGGCAGTCCGAAATACGTCTTATTCCATCGATTTGGGTGAAATAAAACTAAACTGCCGCTCTAACTTTGCTTGAAAAAGAAACATAATTACATTTTTTCTATCTTTTCATTTTGTTGTGTTTCCTGCGCTCTTCGCTTGTGATTTCTTCTTATGTACATTTTTTTCTTCCTGCTGTATATCCTTATTCTCATTTTTACTTTCAATTGTTAGTCACATGTGTCAAATGAGTGTGAATGATCTGCTAGTCAAAGGTCTAAATTCATGACACTCCATAAAGGAGTTTCCCTCCCCAAAAAAGATGTATTGTTAACATTCATAGCCACCCTCAATTTTTTTATGACCATTTGCTATTACAAGGCTTTCAATGTTGGATTCCTGTAGAAAATATTTGGTTATCTCTTTCTAATTAGTCAAAATCTGCCATGTAGCCCTGTGAAAATGGCTCCGAACCCATGCCCAATGTATAAGATTATCTTTTTGTATTCCACGAGTCTATAGGCTTAATAAATGTAATTTCTTTGCTGACTCTTAAATGTTTTATCCATACAAGCTGTTTTCACAGGCTTACATTGTTAGTGCAATGGGTCAGATTATTTTGTTTCGCCCTTAAATCCTTGGTCTTGATCAAGTTCTAATCTAAAGGCCTTGATGCATTTTTTGCCCTCGGATGGTTTAAAGTTTTAATTTGCTTTTTAAGGCTCAAAATGTTCTTTCCACTGTCTGAGTTACTTTCCCTTGGTTTCAGTTTGCCATTGTTTTAAAGCTTTCTATTGTTCCCAAATTTCCTATTGGCTTTTGCCTTTCACTTAATCACGAGTGTTGATTAAAGCTTCATCTTGTGGTGCAAATGTTTTTCGGACCTCATTGAAGCTTCATGCTCAATTGTCTGCTTAACCCCTCTCAAAATGCACTTTCCATAGTTGGTCAAAATTCATCTAATGGCCCTGCCATTGTTTCAACCTTGTAAAGGCCTTAAGCTTGTATTTTCCTTTAAAGTTTGTTTGCCTTACATCCATTGTTGTTCTGCCTTTGCAGCTATAGGCTCCTAAAGCGTCCTTAATACAGTGGCCTGCCAAAAGCTTTATTCATCCCTTTAATACCCAAAAAGATTTTCGCATCATCTCCACCTTTAATCTGATCCTCCGTCAGACACCTTAAGTGCTATTTTGGTACCTTGAAGTCCTCAAAGTCTTTGTTGACTTTAGGTGTTCAAAATGCTTTTCCCTGTCCAACAAAAGTCCAAATCGAAGAGTCTAAACATTTCATGCCTTTAAGAGCACATGCCTGAAGCTTACATTGATTTGATATGTAGTCCGATGGCTCAAAATCATTTTTGACCTCACAAGGCCTCAAAGATCAATTTATTCCAAAATGCCCTGGAGAGTCATTTTGTGCTGTTTTTCTGCTGAATTTTACAGTCTTGATTGAATATGCTGTTTCCAATGATCTACACTGCCACCTCTTGTAAAACAAATGTTGGAGGCTTGTGTGTCAAAAGATTTAAATAAGATTTTCTATATTTGGGATCATGGTAATTGTGTTGGACCGCAAATGTTGTATCTGCTAAATGCTTAAGCATTGATGTTGGTTTGAGCTTTGAAGAAAAGGGAAGTCTCTGATCAATACAAGAGGGTCAATGATATAGGGCCCTAGATACATGGGAGCTTAGTGAGCAATCACAGATATATGTGGGCCTGGTGAAGGAGAAATTCCAGAAATGTGGGATCCTTTTGGATACATGGTACTGTTTTGTTTTTGTTTTGATTGGTAACATTGCAATGGACCTGTTCAGTGGCAGTAATGGTGATAATAGTGAATCTGAGATACAAGAATATGAAGATAAAAAGTGTTTGAAGGTATCAAATGGCACATCAGTGGCAGTTTTAATCAATCTCGTCTTCCCTATCTCAAACATATAGCAACCAAGTAGTGTAATGTAGATTGGCACCTAAAAACTTAATCTGCCTTAGTTTTATAACCGTGATGGAATTTCTTAAGGAATTATTGTAACAAAGTAGTGTAATGTGCATTGGCACCTAAGATTTAATCTTCCATAGTCTTATAATCGTGAAGGAATTTCTTAAGGGATTACGTAAAGAAATTGTCTTCTCAAATTTATCTTCATTTTTGGTCTCACCACCTGAGAAGAACATTAATCTGATCAAAAGGAGTAATGCAAACGAGATGTCTATCCCCTTGGTGAGTGTTATTTTGCTTGATCACCTCTGATCAAGCAGCTAAGGAGAAATAATGGTTTCTAAAAGGGGCTGACTCAGAGGCGCGTGAAGGTGGATTAACTCAACCCAACGTTATCTCCAAGGGTAACCAAGATCTGGACCTCCTACAATAAAACAATACCTTAAGCATCATTTCCAGGGGATCACTATTTTGGCAGAGGTATGTGTAGAGGCCATCGGATCCTTGTGCTTGATATTCTTATTTCCATGTTCTCCGTCTTTCTTTCCTTACTCTCATTCACATGTTGCAATATGATAATGGCGCTTCTATGGTGTCTAGTGTCCATTACGATATGTATTACAAATTTTCAAATGATTTTGTGGCAGGATAAACATTGTTTCTATGCTTACTGTAATAAATGTCCTTGAGAGGACATGATTGCTTTGTTAAGGTTTGTATGGATTCATTACAATGCATTGTGTACTTCCAAATTTAGTAGTTCAGGAGAGTTCTCTCTCTGATCTGTAAATGCTCATTAATGTAACAGACTTACAGCTCATTTTTAGTATAAAATGTGATGTTGCAAACTTGTTAATGGCTTACTGTAAGGACGTGTCATAGATCTTGCTCTACTTGTGAATGTAATGAGACTTAGTCTTCTTCCTAGTCTTACTCATAATTGAAGCAATGTTTCCTTTAATATTCTGCTCTTAATTTTAGTAAACCTATTGTCTGCTACAAGCATTTAGAGTTGTAAGATATTCAGCAAGGAACTGGTCTAAACACTGGTCACAATATTTCAAAGTTTGATAAATAAACCCTCCTAATTCTCAAAGATCATTAAGATAGGAGTTTATTTGTTCATAACTCGTAAATTCATGTACGAAGATGACATAATGAGGCTTTATGTTCCATTTTTAAATAGTTTACCCTGAAATGCTGTCTGTGAGACCTACATTTAAGTGGACACAGATCCTCTTACTTCTGACAAAAGCTTAGAGTGTCCATATGAGTGATAACATGACGTTTGAAAGTTACAACATGAATGAGATATGTGCTATACGATACTAGTGATATTTTCGGTATCAAAAGCGAAATGATAGTGATAGCCTAGTCATTGAAATTGAAATATAGACTCAATGAAGCACTGCCATTATGCATGATTTCCTTAGAAGCTGAAGAATGTGACTAATGGTCAACTGTAGGATTGAATGGTGATTATTGGTCTCAGCTGTTATTGTATTCTTTACCATTGAGATGAACAACTAATACAGATTGGTGCAAGCTAAGGGTGGTTCATCGACAAACACAACAGAGGTTGCATTCTTGCAAGTATACATCGTTTGTAGTGGGAGAGTGGAACAAGATTTTGTGAAGTATGCTATAATTGGTTGATTTGGAGCCCTCGTAGATCATTAGGAGTTCAATAATATGGCATTATGCTTCAACATGGGATGCTGGGATAAAAATATGGGAGTGCTGAATACTCTCACTCTAGAATCTCTCCAGCAGCATAAACAAAACCACAACCATAAGGTTTATGCACAGGGAAAAACCATTGTGCTAAAAACACATTGTACAACAACACAAACTAACAAAAAATGCATAAACAACAATTAGGATCAATAATCTCCATATATTATTGTAGCTCAAAATGTACAATCTAGATGATCATAAAATATAAGTGGGAGTGCCTCTTAAATATGCCTAAGAGGTGGTTGCATGGCAACAAAGTGATTGGTGTGAAGCCCTCAAAATAGGAGAATCCCCCAATAATGTGGATCAAACAAATTCCACATACATGAGGGATTATCTCCAAAAATAATAAACAAACTCCCAAAAATAAGCCTCACTCATAGTTGTAGTATGCACTAATATTAAATTAATATATAGATAAACTAGGCCTGATGTGAACACAACTCCAACACCCTTGTTTAAGCGCAAAATTGGGAGTGAAATATGCAAAAAGCTAGGAGATAGATCCAAATATGGGTCTCGACAACTAGGCCTGATAAGGTACCCATTTACAAACAATTGGAAAAAGAGTTACCATGGATGAAAAGGTTCACCGCAAGGTACCCAACTACCGGTAAAAACAACAAAGTGAAGAGAAGAGCAATATCTTGCTGCAAGGCTTTCCAAGAAGCATGGTCCAAAAACACATACAAGATCAAGAAGATGTTTGGTCTGCACTGTGGTTTGGATCCACTGCTCAATCACAAAACTCAAACAATTGACACTGTAATATAACATAATAGCTACACTTCAGAAGGAGGGAAAGCTCAAATACTAATTGAAGGAGACTGTTAGAAGTGGTGTCGATAGTGCAAATAATCACCGAACTTCTGCCACAAAAATGGTGTGCCATAAATCAAGAATAACCACCAAGGCAAGGACACGAGACCCAAAAGTGGGATCTTTACCCCCATAATGTTGAATAGGTGGAGTGACACAACAAATTTGTACAAGTTGTCAAAACTAACTACTCGAGCAATGACAAGATGACACTGGGCTTCACCAGAATATCTCCACTACAAATGAGACTGTCAACATGCCTAAAAGTGTCAAAAATACAGACTAAATATACCTCTTAAGAAGATGGCTCCAATGGTGATGGGAAAGCCATGCAATTGAAAGAGAGAAAAGTGCTAAAAATGGAGCACAACCACATGAACAAAACTCCATGGGTCCATAGACTCAATGTGATTACAAAAAGTATCATACAAAATAACGTCACTAAGTGATGCATAAATATACAGAATGATGTTAATCTCTAAATGACACCATCTAGAAGAGACTGACTCATATAATCCGCTGTTTGAAATTAGCTCAAACAAGGAGCATTACAATGCAAGAGCACTGAGCGGATCAAAAAGTTGAATGGTGGAGGTGCCATGCCTCTAGTGCCTTCTTAATGACTGCATACGTTACTTTCACAAGTGAATAGAGATCCATCCCAAATGAACATGGATGGCGAGAGGAAGATGCCTGCATATGATTCGGTGCAAAGTGCACAACTGGAGCATGCAAGGGAACATCAGAAGATGTGTCGGGTTGATCATGTATGACACCTGAAATCTCAGGTTTCTCAGGCTTGAGCGAAGTTGTGGTAGATCTCATGATCTTCACGAAGAGTTGAGCAAACAAAAACATGAGCTTTGTGAACAAGTGATCCCATGAATTGTATCGCATCAATTCCAATGTCGTGGTGAGAATGCCACTTAACAACTTGAATAGGGAAAACAATACTTGTGAATGTCTGCTAACATTGGACTAGAAGCGGGGTTTGAGGGCAAAAGCCCCTAGTGGGGTCGATGCACGTGTCCTTGGTGCACTCTGTTGAGGGACAATGCCCTCGACTGAAAACGCAAATTTTTCTTAGAAGCAAACCTTTGAAATAGCTTAAAAATCACTTTTTAGAAGAAAATCCCCAAGTACACATACACCCCCTTTATAGACAAATTTACCCCATCTTTTACAATATTTTTTCTCTCTAGAAAAAAATACGCCCTTCTCGACATGAATATCCTCCTTAGAGAGAAAAAATGCACCTTTTACAAATATTTCCGCCTTTATAAATTTCTTCCCATATAAAAATAATGGCTCCTTTACAAAATATAGCTCTTTTAGAATTTCTCCCTCCGTAAAAGAACAATATATTGTCCAAAAGTGTATTTCCCCTTTAAAAAAATTCTCCTTAAAAAAATTTCTTCACAAAAACCACACCAAATTACCTCAAAATGTAGTTTGGGTCACGAATCGGGCAAGCTTGGATAGCATCTTCACGAGCTAGCAGGCGCATTGGTGGGACCAATTGGGAGACGAGCTCATGGGCGGGATCGCAAAGATTTAGTGTCTCCATGCCTCGAACTTGCAACCTTGCGGACATAAGACCATTTCTATGACCAATGTGCCATGCCTCTGCTTGTGATAAAAGTCGGAGGAAAATGGTTTTAAACTTGGTTGATTCAGAAGGAAAATAAATAAAGAAAAGAAGTCGACGAGTTGGTAGAGCTTGACTTAAGGTTAGATTCAATCAGGGTTTAAACCCTAGTTCGCTTCCTCTTGGACTTACCGAACAGACAAAACCTTATTGCCGCCACCAAATCACACCAAGTTGAATCAGGTACAACAAACCCGTAGAGCTTACTATGAATACATGACAGTTGAGACCAGAGGTTAATGCCAAATAGTGAAGGAAGATAAATTGCCCAAGCAAATGTTGAGAGTGATTGAGCAGGTTTGGCAAATATCAGGCTGGGAGTAGGATGTCTGCTGCAAAGGAATCTTACACTGACTTTTGAGGTGCGGTTAGATAGTCAATGCTACGCCCAATGTAAATACCAAAGGCACATCTATCTGGATGCCGTATCTCTCAAAATGTTGGTTAGGAATGAAGGGAAGAGAACATTAAAGGAAGAGGAGCTTGGTGGGCACCAAAAGGCTGCACATCAACATGATCAAGGGTCCATTGGTAATAACAATGCAATTTCCGATGCTTCGTGTCATACAATGCCAACATCAATGGCAGCAATTAAAATCAGAGAATACCAATGCCAAAAGCAAAATGTATCCAGAGTAGATTTCAGTCATAAGGCACAGGGGCCATACAGCCAAAAAGACGAGGAGTTGAATCAGGTACGGTGGGATTGCACGTTGCACTTAGAAGCAGCATATGCAACGTCCAAATGTTGAAGAAGCCACTGGGGCTGTCCAAGACAAGATGCAACTCATCAGGCCAAGTTAGTTAGAGAGAGCTCGTGAGGAGATCAGGAGGTTCTACACCTCACCAAAAGCTTTGCAAGCCTTAACAAAACTTCTTCAAGGTAACCCTTAATACATAGATCTGCATTTTTTTCAAATGTAATTTTCTACAGATGTAGTTTTTGCCATTATAGGGACTGCAAATTGAATGGATTTATTTTCAGATGCTGCAAATGCAATGCAAACTAGGGACATGTGACACTGCATTTTAGCTGGGCAAAGGCTGCTAGATCCAGCTCTAATACCATATAGGAGTGCTAAATACTCACACTAGGATCTCGCCAGCAGCATAAACAAACCACAGTCATAAGGTTTATGCACAACAAAAACCTTTACACAACAACACAAGCTAACAAACATTGCATAAACACCAATTATGAACAATAATCTCCATATAGTATTGTACCTCAAAATGTACAATCCGGATGATCTTAAAATACAAGTTGGTGTGCCTCTTAAATGGGCCAAAGAGGTGGTTGCACAACAACTAACTGATTGTTGTAAACCCCTCAAAATGGGAGAATCTCCCAAGAACGTGGATCAAACAAATTCCATGTACATACAGGGATTATCTCCAAAAATAATAAACTCACTCCCTAAAATAAGCTTAACTCATAGTTATGGTGTGCATTAATATTTATAGTAGTAGTGAAATACTGAACAATTTGACCTTTAAAACGGCCTTTGAAATGGCCAAAACATCACTTTCAGGAAAAAACTCACTCCCACTTTACAATATATAAGCCCCCATTTACAGATAATTTTCCCGCACTTACAAAATTTTCTCTCAAAAATTACCCTCCCATAAAATTTGATCCTCCATTTACATAAAAAGGCCCTCTTAAAAATAGGTTCCACAAAATATATCTCCTTGAAAAAATTGCTCTAAAATAATATTTACTTTTGGTTTTAAAAAGTCCCCAAACCTTGTATGATAAAATCCTTTTTAAAGATCAAGCAAAAGTAATAGGTCAATGATTTCGAACTCTTGACCTCTCCATGCTCAAGCTCTTAACTAAAACAAGCTTTCCACTTACACTAAGATACACTTCAAATCTTTATATGGGCAATCAATCTTTTAATCTTCAAAATTTGCAAATCCCTTTTAAAAGAAGTAAAAGCTCTTACTTTTAGGGTTCGCGTTAGGGTTGAAATTGCAAAGGAGCCGTGTGAACTTGTGAGCTGTGAGAAAACCGCTGCAAGGAGAATCCCACGGGATTAGGTTGTTGCAGCTGAGCCATGAGCTATTGGTAGGAGGATGGGAAGCGTAGCTCGTGGGGTGAGATCCTTGAAGAGGATAAATATTGGAGAGCCACTGTTGGAGATCTCAGGCTGCCGCCAATGCATCTGTTAGAAACACCAAGGTTGATTTGAATGTTGAGCTGGATGATGTTGTGGTAGGGCAGAGTTAGGCACAAAACATTGCTACCTAATGTAGAGAATAGAGGGTCTGATACCAAAATCACCTCGTGATTTGATTCAGATCAGCCTCGAGCTGATAGCCAACAGCGAGCTAGAATGAAGAGAAGCAAGCATTTGGGTAAGACTTATATGGAGCCTGAGTTGTGTGGAGACTTGGAGAGAGAAAGTACAACAGGTTGGACCCAATTAGCTTGTCAACTCCACAATAATAGAGATCTAAAAAGAACCCGTCGAATTTAGACGTGCCAAACATCGATGCAGAATTCATCAATGGCTGCAGAAGGAGGCTGGGAAATGGCTATTGGAGGGTGCTCTGTTACCATACAGGAGCAGTGTATGCTCTCAACCCGAGAATCTCTCCAGCAGAACTACCATTACCACAGCTATGAAAGCTTAGGCACAGCAAATCTATTGAACACAGAAATTGATCAAAAAGTCTCTGGTTATTTAGCTCTGCACTGTACAATCCGACCTTGTATACAGAGGGAGTGAGAACCTATTAAATAGGAAGAATGAGTTGGTAGGAGCTTTTCCTATTATTATGCACTCAACAAATTACGTGCATATAATAGGTTTCACTCAACAACTCAAAAACTAAATAACTCCCAATGACTCAAGCCATAATGAATGAATCCTGCACAAGCCTAACCGTGAAGCAATTATTAGTTTGGAGACAGGTCTACTGCTAGAATGCGTGTAGAAATGAATAAGCTTGATGCCGAGGTCGTATGTGGAGACCGCCAAGTTAGGAGGCTGACTTATTATGAATAATTGAGCCAGATCAGGGGTATAGAAGTCATCAGGAGTTGTAGCAAGCTCCAGAGGAGAAGATGAAGATGCTATAAAATAGAGCCCGAGTCAGGTATTCATACAACGCCAAGCCAGGGTGGCAGTAGCAGCTAATAATGCACCGTCCAAAAGGATACTTCAATGCCGATTAAAGATCCAAATGCATAATGACCACAATGAATCTCACAAAGATGAATGGCCAATGTAATTATTAAAGCAGGGTCTGCAACAACAAGCAACCTCGATCCACCGGATTTTATGGCCCTGAGAAATGAGACTGCAGCAGTTTGTTCGACCAAAAAAACACTGGTTAAAATGAAGGATTAAATAGACAATCTGAAAGAGCAGTCGAAGAAGCTCCATAACCAGGTAGAATAAACAATGCAAACCACAGCCAATGTCGGTCAAACGATCGAACAAACTGGTTAACGCTGTTGCAAAAATCACTAAAGCAGAATTCATCAATGGCTGCAGAAGGAGGCTGGGAAATGGCTATTGGAGGGTGCTCTGTTACCATACAGGAGCAGTGTATGCTCTCAACCTGAGAATCTCTCCAGCAGAACTACCATTACCACAGCTATGAAAGCTTAGGCACAGCAAATCTATTGAACACAGAAATTGATCAAAATAGTCTGTGGTTATTTAGCTCTGCACTGTACAATCCGACCTTGTATACAGAGGGAGTGAGAACCTATTAAATAGGAAGAATGAATTGGTAGGAGCTTTTCCTATTATTATGCACTCAACAAATTACGTGCATATAATAGATTTCACTCAACAACTCAAAAACTAAATAACTCCCAATCAGCTTATCCTCTTGTCAGTTGGAACGTGGACATTTGCAAAGCTGGTTTGAAAAAGTTTCAAACCATCTGCAAGTGTGAACACGTCACCTCCAACAATATTAAACTGGGCTAGATGGATAATATCTAGATAAACTAAGCCTGGTGTGAACACAACTCCAACAACAAAATCTTGTTAACATAAAGTTTTTGAATTGTATACTGTGTATTGATTTCATGCTTGTGTAGATTTTGAATTTTTTTATTCACACAAACTTTGTAGTACCTCCAAAAAGATTAAATGAGATTTTGCATGATGCTTGTTATTCTTTATTGTATTTCCTCTTATCTTAGATCTAAGATAGTTCAATCTTTTCAACTCTAAATTGTAGTTTGGAGCTTTTCCTATGTATTGATGCAAAATCAAATCAATACTAGTTGATGTTTTATAACTGGATACTGCCAAAATTATGGCGAGGCATGTGTTTTGTGGCTTATTGGTGTTATTCGTTCTGTATTAGATGGCAAAATTGTTTTGCATTTCAGAAACTTGTATCCAAATTGGGGTTTTGTAAATGGAGATACCTTGAAGGGTTTGAAAATTTGAGAATACAGGTTATAGGGTGACCGTAAGAAGAGTCGAAATTATAAGTACTTCTAGTGCAATTTAATGTATTTGGGCCTAAAGAAGTTTAAACTTTACTTTAAACAGGTGAACACATTGTATATATTCATATAAATTGAAGCAGAATTTAAAATGTCATAGTTAGGTTGATGACACTGTGCATGTGTTTGTGGAATCATTTAGAGATATTTCCATTGGCCTCTGTTCTGCATATAATGAAGTTATTAAAGTTTGATACAACTCTCTATGAGCTAGATTGATGATTTCATAGAAGCAGCTCTATGGAAGATTCTGATTATTTTGACCAAGTTTTTATACTACAATTGATGTTTTTACTGAATTCCAGTTCGTTATAGTGTGGTTAATTATCATTTTGAGTCCTGGAATTTATAGTTGCTGTTTTATTGCATAGCACATGAATATATTTGTTGCTTCTAATATTAGAAGTGTTTTGACACACAGGGTGCTGATCATGTCTATTACCCCACTGAATATCGAACAGAATGGTGCAGCTGCAATGGAACACCACACCCATGCTTTCTATTTGCAAGGAAGTTCACTCAAGGTGCTGCAATCCGGCTATTAAATCATATGAACTTGGACCACAATTTCAAGATGGTTCCTGTTTACCAATTGGGAGCTATGTCTTTGTCAAATGCCAATGTTACAAGTTCCGAAAGTAGCTTAACTAGGCTTGTACACTAGAAAATTTCAGGTATGACTAGATTTCATGAGGTGTTGATGCATAAATTATAATATCGGTTATTCTTCTTTATTCTGACATTTAATCTTGGAGTTTTTTTATCTAGACAATTTTAAATGGTCAATAAAATCTGTGGTATAGGTGCTTGTTTACCCATTGAGATTTGGTCATTGTACTTGGGTTCTCAGCTCTCAGGTACTGGGATAGCACTAACAGAGAAGATAAATGGGAAAAGTCTAGTATTTTTCGAATAAAAATATTACACATATACCAAGCATTCATCTCCCAAGTCTTTTGGTTGTCATGGAGGTGCAATGCCACGGAAAAGTTTAATTTACTCATCAATAAAAGAATACCAACATATTTTTTTCTTCAAGATTAAAAGCTCGATCATAAACTCGTAAATTATGAACAAGACTAATAAAAAGTTGTTGCTTGGGAATGGATATGGTTGCAAATCCTAGTTCAAAGGTCTTGGAGCTTTTGAGCTTGTACTGAGGGATAAAAGTGATTTTGTGTTGAAACTTGTGGTCTTAGTTAATCTTTGAACTTTATTGATGTGAATGAAGAATACGTCATAACATCTTTGTAAATTCGTCCCATATTTTGTGTAAAGAATCGGTAAGAGAGGTGGTTCTTATTTCATAGCTTCATTTCTAGCTTTTTCTCCTCTTGCAATTAGCATATACTATCGACATAAGCAATGCGTTTTTGGGTATCATATTTTGCATTTTGATTATAGGATTTATCATGTAATTGGAAATGTGTATTGAATGTAAATTCGTAACATAACTAGATAAATGTGTGTGAAATGTTTGGTTTAGATTAATACTGTTTTTTTCTTTAATTAATAACAATAAAGGCTATGTATTTATAGCTCTCTAATCTCCTATAAATTAGGAGTGGGCTATTATCTTTATTAACCAGTCAAGCTATAATGTCAAATAATTTCACTCAAAAATTCAAATTAGTATTTTAGTATGACACACTAATTAATAAAATATCCAACATTTCCTTAGTGCAAACATAGGGAGAGGAATCACACCACATGATTGGAAACAAAGATGTATGTCAACACATACTCTAGGTATGCACTCATGCTACTCGAGGCAATTGTTACATGTAATCATCTACACACATAAGCACAATTGTTTACGCCTTCACTTCTAGTCGGTGTTGATAAAGTCTAATCTCATCCTCACAAATTCGAATTAGTATTATAATATGGTGCACTAATTATCAAAATATCCAACATTTCCTTCTTTAGTGCAGACATAGGGAGAGTAATCACACCATACAAATTGGAAACAAAATGCATGTCAACACATACTCTAAGTATGCATTCATGCTACTAATGACGACTATTGCATATGATCAGCTACATGCGTAAATACAACTATTTATGTTTTCACTTCCAATGAGTGTTGAGTTTCTCACCAACCAACTACATACTTCTAGCGATAACGTACACGTGCGAACATTATTGTACATGCTTTTACTTCTAGTGGACCTAGGTTATTTATTGGTCTATTATTGAAAAGTACTAAGTAGAGGATTCATAGTAGTCATTTTATCTCCTATTCATATATGTACAATAGTTATATTTTTGCCACATAACAAAATAAGTTGAAAATTAAATGTTTGAGGATCGAGTC
The DNA here is from genome assembly GCA_018340775.1 of Taxus wallichiana var. yunnanensis. Classification (NCBI taxonomy): domain Eukaryota; kingdom Viridiplantae; phylum Streptophyta; class Pinopsida; order Cupressales; family Taxaceae; genus Taxus; species Taxus wallichiana. The sequence continues at coordinate 507,358,463 of CM031235.1, forward strand.
TTCATAGTCTTCGGTTATAACCTCTATTGTTGATTGTTGCCACTTGATCGTGAACAACACATGATCGTGATTGCCATTAGAGACCACCCTTGGCTCGAGTTGGTTTGGCACAAATTGGTGCCACTATTGCGATGTGCAGCTCCAAAGTTAGTGATTGACTTGAGGATTGATGTCACAACCTCGTAACATATCTACTTTGATGGTTGTACATCATCATTACTTTGTTGTACTTGACTTGGATGTTGAACACGTTCTTGTTATATTTGATAATTTTGTTATTGTTCAATAAGTTGATCTATAGTTGTACTTTTATCATTTCGGCGCTTGGAAATAATTATTGTCTTGATAAAATCCTTGTCATTGCAATATTGGTCATCGATTGTACAACATTAAAAAGGGTAATTTTCATTATTGCTTAGATGGAGTCTTCATTAGCGACAAGGTAAACGATAAATGTTTGATTTTCTGTTTCTATGCAATTAAAATTGTCTTCATGAAGGCCTTAGGCCATGGTTTGATGATGTTGTTACTATTGACGACTCTAATAATGATCTAAGACCATATAAGCGGGAGGAGCTTAATGCTAATTGTTGAAGGTCTTAGACCTTGCAAATTTGGTAAAGTTATGATTTGGTGTTAATAGGTTTAAGACCCTGAAGCAATTAAATATATTTGTTTCATATGGCCACCGACCGTAGTAAAGGTGGCAAGACTATTGTTTGATCTTATTTTTAAAGGTCTTCAACCTCACCATGGGCATTGTGAAATAATAAACAAATGTTATTGGGGTCATTGACCACCATGTGTGTAAGGAATAAGTAAGAGTTTTGACGTGGTCATTGACCACCATGCAACTTTTGATAAAGTTATATTGTTATTAAGTTTATAAACATGCCTTCCACTGTTTGTTGAAAACCACCATGCAAAATTTGAAGGAAAAAAAATGGTGGTGAATTGATCGAAGCCACAACGTGGCATTAGCTTTGCTAGAATTAATGACAATTAATGTCTTGAAAGGTGGTGGAGGTTGTTGGGAACTGTGAACTTCATTGCGAAGCCAATGCATGGGAATTGATTACCTTGTTTATTGTTATACTATCAATTTTTTTGAGCTCCTCCTTCATGATGTGCATGTAGGAATAAAAGATAAGGGTTTTGTATGAGCTTTTAATAGGTCTCGCAATACAAATGGTAGTTAGTTATTTTTGTTATAATGGCTTATAAATGGTATGGATCTAGGGTGTGTTTGAAGTTTTATTTGTTTGGTTTTGTTGGAGTTTAATGCGTGGAAACTTTGAAGAAAATTTGAAACAACACCGGTAACTTCAGTATGGTTATTTACTTCTTATATTGTTGTATCGCTTTGAAATAATGAAGTATTATTTGGTTTTTTCTTCTCTAGCTTCGATTCTATAAATAAAAATGCATGTATATCCATATATTTTATTTGTATACCCAACAAAGACCTAGATAACAATGGGCATTGGGAAATATGGTTTATTCTTGTTATATCGGTTTTGGGTATGCGTGCTTAAAAATATTTAGGATTGTTTCTATCCTATTATTACACGTAGAAAAAAAGATGAAAATGACCTTGTGTATATAAACTCCTTAAGGTCTTTGAGAAACCAGCTTTAGTATTTATTTGATCGTATAAGTTTGTGGTATTCGGCTTGAATGGTAAATGTTTTGGATGTTTGGAGCACCGGGTCAATGCTCCATCGTTTCTAAATGTGTATTGGTAATGGGTTATGTGCTAACGTTTTAACTTAGAAGCGATGCTTTGCTCGTTTTCCCTCACATGAATCGTTTGGTTAACATATGCTCTCTCTTGAGTTGGTATCGATGCCTACCCCTATCTTTAGTTAGGCGGATTCACAATGGTCGATTGATAAAATAGGAAGAAATTGATTGATAGTTGGGGACGGCTCCTTCGAGCCCACTTAAGTAACCATGTCTACTTTAAGGTTTTGCCATAATAGAAGACAATTGTATCTTGCATGTTATTATGAACTTGGTATTCGGTCGATAGGGAAATTGTCTTGATATGATAAGAACATATTCACTATTTGATTTATAATATAGTGAGATTTTGTGTTGGATTACTCATGGAATTAGCAAATGAAAGGATTATAACTCCTTGAGCTTTCCAAATGAAATAATGTTGTTTCAAAAAGCTCACAAAGAGCAGGGTTGTGTTAATGGTTGCTTCTTGTAGGAATAATTGTTTGATCTTAGGGTTGTGTATATACATTTGATAAAGAGTTTGACCTGCTGAAATAGATAGATTGAACTCCTTGTTGAAAAATAAATGATTAAGAAAATTAGTCTAGTGCATTATTGTTTGTGTATGGATTTGTATCAAATTGTTTGAAAAGGATATATGGTGATTGTTTAGAAATCAATTAAACTATTTTGTTCAGATTGACCGTGTGTGTGAATAAACTCCACCGCGCATTCAAGTAAAATTTCACTTGGGATATTGTTTCTATGTCTTGATTATAGTCATGGTGTTTATAAATCAATGAAATTGATTTGTTTAGTTGTTTCTATGTCTTGATTATAATCATGGTTTCAATTTGAGATAAGGTTTAGATAAATAATAACTGCTATATAATATTGCCTTACTAGATGCATGTTTGTAAAGGTTGCATGATCATCAAGAGTTTATTTCACGATTGTTTATAATTGAGGATATACATGATGAGATTATTTGATCATTTATATGTTTATTGATTAATTATATTATGAAGTTAAAATGATAGATAACCTTTTTATATTTTCTTATTTCAAATTAATGCAACATGATTACGAGTTAATAATTCATGCTAGTTCTTTGAACTGACCATGCAAATTGTTTTCTCTATCCTACAACATTCGGACGGAGTAGTCACAATGAAGTGATTGAATTGAATATTGTGCATGATTTTGCCATGCATTGGTTATTATTATCCATTACGGATTATTGTATTATTTGTAATGAGAAAGTTCTACTTAGCAAGATTGTTTAAAATACATTTTGCCTTATGTATTAAACTTGATTAAGTTACTCATAATTTGAAACAAGAATGTATTTCATATAATTATTTAATAATAATTAATTTGTTTTAATATCTTGTTGTAAGATACGAAAGTGTTAAAGAGTTGGTTACAACATTGCATATTTATCGTTAATTGATGTTGTTTTACGATATTATATATGTTTTCATGACATCATTATGAATGAACAATTATGTTTTAATTAGTCATTATATGACGATGAAATCAACAAGAGGAAACAAATTATTATATTAATGCACTTGCATAAATAAATACACAATAATGATGCTATGATATACCCGCTTTTGTAAAATCATTACTTATGAACAAATATGATAAGTATCAATTGTAAGTTATAAACTAAGAGAAACATATTGTTGTCTTTTAATAATGGCAAACAAATATGTTTATGATAATGACTATACTTTATGAAAATCATAATTGTTCAATTATACCTTTACTTGAAAAACAAATACGTCGTTAGTAAACAAAAGAACAAAGAGTACAATATAATCCTAATGAGATATAATATAGATGTGCTACTTGAGTATACGAATGTGAATAAGTGATGATGAATGATTATATGTAGTATCCTAAATTTATAATTGTATTATCTTTACATTAAAAAAAAAGGCTAATCGAATCATCTTAGAATGACATAAATTATGTACGATATCGCGATTCAAGGTACTTATAATAGACGGCGACTCGATGAGTTGTACCCGTGCCTGGAATTTGATGGTCTGTAGACCGTTTTTGGTATTTTAACCGTAAATTACAATTTAATAAAAAACAAACCCGTCAATTTAGCCAGGGAATTTTTTAATAAAACTGTATTTCAGCAAGTTTATATTATTTAAAAACCGTAAAATTTCATAATAGTCAAATATAATATATAAGGTATATTACTATATATATGAAATCGGATTGGATTTTATTCATTTTACAAATATTCTATAAATCATATTGATAATGATTTTTAATAATTCCCAATTTAAATTTAGAAACTAAAATAAGTTTCTATGAATAATGAATTTATTAAACTCAAAGTTCACATGTTTTTGTTTTTTTCTAAAAACATATAAGTTTCTAATTTCAATGATATTGTGACTGTATTTATTTTCATTTTGTCATTACCAATTGCAATCTACAAGTTTCAATTTAACTTTTATGCAAGTTTCAATTCAAATTTTTATTGTTGTAGGAAAATTTAAGGAATCTTGTTACAGACATCCAAGAAGAAGCTTGAGATACAGACATCAATACAGGTACATGATTATTATTTTGAATAACATAGAATTATTACATATTACAATTTCATTTTTCTGGAAGCAAGGACTGTAAACTAGAGGAAAAATTGGGCCTTCAGTAGAGTAGATAAAGATATTTCAGTTGGGTTTTACAAAATATATAAAGATATTTATGTGACATATTCATCTCATCATCTACTCTTGAAGGCAACTTTTTTATCTCTGAACAAGAACATGAACCAATATTTCTAAATACCTGAGATCTTTTCCAGTATCATTTTTGCCACCACGGAAGAATTGGTTGATTAAGCCTTGCAGACATACATGTTTATCGACAAATCACGATTTAGATTGCATATGTCCTTTCTTTTCAACAACTTTGAAGCTGGACTGAAATCAAGGGTATTTCCTTCGAAACTTGTCGTGGTAAAAAATGGCTTGGGTTTTTAGATATATTTTTGAAAAATGCCCTCCTTGAAATCAATATTTTTTGTTATTCAAAAATATAAAATTACAATTCATCAGTTGTTGTTAATGGCAACAATGATAAGAGGTTTATCATTGGCATTGAGTGCTTCATAGTTGGGAATCATGATAGATTATAGGCCTTGCTACCACGATTGTTTATGCTCTCATAATTTACTATTCTTCTTCTTTACTAGCCTATTGTTACAGGATTATTCATCCAGTCAGAGTCGCTGCTCAATAATAAAATACCGAAAAATTAGAGAAGGAAAATCTTTAAGCTGGTAAACTTCCCTTCTCATTTTAACATCTGAATTTCTGTTTTACAATACCCACAAGAAAAATTGGATTTATCACGTCTCATTTAATGAGTTTATAATTTAATTACTAAATTTAATTTATAAATATATTTATCATCCTAAAATTATTTAAAAATGATATATATCAATTAAGATTTTTTGACAATTTAAAATTTTACTAAAAACGTAAATTGAAAGGTAACTATATCACGAAACCGTCATGAAATTTCCTTTTGACAGGCAGGGGTGACCGTCAAATTCCGTAATGTTGTACCCTCCATCGATAACAAAATAACTTATCCCAAGATGAAAACATAGTAAATTAAAGTATAGATTTCACGAGACGACATTCGTGTCGTATGAATTGTCTGTGTCATCTTAGGATGGCTACGAGGAGGATAACAAACACGTTGTGTGAGCATTACCTTTCCCATAGGGATCCTAAGATGGGACTGGCAAGACCCATCCGATTTGAATATCGAGTCACGATCCTTGTAATTTCATAACTAAAACTTAATTTTCTAATCAATGAAAAGAATCCCAATAACTATATTGAGATGATTGTGAGGTGAAGGGAAGACAAGTTTCATATGCCAAAGTGTGCGAGTGTAAAAAACCGGCTTGCTAGTGTAATGTTGAATAACTATGGCCATAGTAGTGCAAATGACTGATTGCATTGTCATGCTCGTCATTTATTTTTTCAAGAGTGTTTTGAGTTGGAGGGAAGTACTTGAATGCTTTATTGGATGACACTAAGAAGATGTGCATACTCTCATAAAAGGTTTAACCAAAGATATAGAATGTATACACACTCAGGTAGAGTGATTAAAGGATATCGGAAAGATCTAAGACCCTTACAATTGCATATGGTTAATATATGTTGTCAAGATTGATTACGAATATTAATAATGTTGGATTACTTAGTAGTGAGCTAAGTAATAATGTTATTCATTGCAACATAAAAAGAATTCAGGATTTTGTAAATATTAATATATTAGATTTTGTTTGTTGCATGTTAAAAATCATTGAAGGCATAACGAACAATTAAGGGGTTTGTTTGAATAAATCGCTTTTTCCTTAATTTGGATGAATCATAACATGGGTGTTACATTTTGGTATCAAAGCTGAAGGTTTACAACTCTTGGACTTAATGGGTCCTTATGATAAAAAAATATTTTATTCTTGTCTAACAGAACACAATGGTTAGAACAAGAGGAAACAATGCAAACAACATGGTTGAAGCAACAACCCAAAAACTTGATGAGATACTAGTTCTACAACATACTTGTAACAAGATAACTAGTTCTTGAACAATAGGTACTGGTTGAGGAAAGTGAAAGTGAAAGTCAAAGTGATATACAATAAATTGTTCACCTAACGCAATAAACTTAAATGTTGGAATCTCAATGCAAGAGATCTTAATGCCGCAAATCATAACACAATAAATCCTAATGCTGAAACCAACAAGGGAACATAAGAGCCCACTTGGAAACTAAGTCATGAAAATATATTAAGCGAATTATCCCACCCAAGTTTGACAGAACAACCTTGGGAGATGGAGCTGAGAATTGGTTGAGTGAAATGGAGAAGTATTTTGAGATAAGAGACTTCTCAGAAGAAACCAAAGTTGTTTGGAGTGCCTTTTAGCTCTCTAATGAGGTTTTTCTCCTAGTAGGATAACAGAAAGGTGGAGTTAGGTATAGATACAACGAATATAACTTGGGATCAATTTAAACATTACTTTAGATAATGTTGGTTACCATAGTTATATTATGACTAGAAAATGTCTAAGTTTCAGACCTTGACACAAGATAAAATGATCAGAATCGAATATCGGAGAAATTCACTAAATTGTTAAAGTATGTTTCGTAATACCAAAATGATGAAAATCGAAGACACACGTCATAATGGGATTGAATCCCATCATTGGCAGAGAAGTGGATGTTCATGGTCCTTCGACCATGGACGCTGTTTTTGAAAAGACCATAAGGCAAGAGTGGAAGCTACAAGCCCGATGCAGAGTGTCACTCAAACTAAGTAGATATGTCATGTTGACATTAAATTTTGGCTTGAAGGTGTGATTGCAGGGTCCTAGAGGTCATTAGGAGTCACTTAGATGTGTTAGTTGGAATCTAGGCTTTTCAAATTTTGAATATTTCACTTTCCCTCCAAAAGTGCAAATTTGAATCTTGAGGCCATTTTTGGGTTGTTCAGGAGTTTTAGTCCACTTTTGAGATCATTAATAGAGTGTTAGGTTGGTAACAAGTCCTATGGAGAGTTAAAATCGGGTTCATGACTTAGGACATGGAAATTCCTAAGCTCTAGTCTAGAATTAGGCTCAAAGTGATGTAATAAAGGTAAACTTGTATGTTTTAAAGGTCTAAAAATACTCCATTTGGTTGAAAACCAACTTATGAGGTATAAAGAACTCTTTGTAACTAATTCCCATTCATCATTCAAATGGTCAAGAAGAGGAGAGGGAGATCTCGGGGAGAAAGAAGCATGTTTTCTTGTGTATATACGTTGTGATAGTTGAACTAGTTCTTGCGCATGATAGTTTGAAAAGGATCCTAGTAAATTTCTTGATGAATTTTGGATGCATGCATGTGATTTTTGTGAGGTGTGAATGATAAGATGCTCAATATTGTGTATTGCATTGATTATAGTGAAGTTTTATAATCTTGTGTATGGAAGCAAGTTTAAGTTCATCAGATAACCCCGTAAATGCAGGTTTGTGTAGCCTATATGATCAATGTAAGGTTGAAGTCTTAAAAGGTAAGTGTTCTGAGGAGTGAGAAGTTGAGTTGAGAAGAGATAATGCATTGTGTAAGGTTTATATGCACCCTTAACACCCCGAGTTATGGTTGAAACTATTTGTGATTTGTTACTTATAACAAACTTGTGTGGTTACAATAGTTAAGCTAAGAAGACTAGATGATGAAAATATTGATTCAAAGGATTTGAATGTTGATTGAGGAGGATGTTTAACATTTGAGAATATTGAATTGATCTTCGAAACCTCAAGGAGAGTGATTTAATGCTTTTAGACAAAAAAGTGATTTAATAAGCTTCCAAACTTAGTTCTTGAAGTACATAGCAATTATAACAAGTTATCGACTCACTTTGTTAAGTTTGAAAGATCGAGGAAATTGATTCAACCTTAGGGAGTGATCTCAAAGATTGAAGTTACGTGGAAAACAAATTAATGAGCAATTAAGACTTCTCGGGTCTATGAGAAACCCTTTCAGGGTCTAAGCTAAGAAAGGTGTTTGATAACGAACATCCCTGAACCAAGGCTTGGTATTTGTAATAAATGATCTTGACCTACCTCTCATGCAAGTGGTGGAACCTCGTAACCTAATACATCCCCGATTCACAATTTCACAAGACAATATGCTAAAGGAATTCTCATGCAAAGCGGTGCGGTGGTACACGAAGGTTGAAAGGAAAGTTGATGGTTAAATGGGTATTATGGAGATTTGCATCTTTTGAGTGGTTAGGTATCACCTAAATGAAGGGAGGAAGGTGATTCAAGCAGTTTCAAGAGCCATCAATTCAATATTTTCTCAAAATTTGTGACAGCCCATATTCAAGTGATTCATAGAGTTGAAGAGACTTAAATGGAAGTCCGAGTAAATGAGTTTGAGCCATTTGTTACAAAGGATGTTTCCTTAAATTTTGCACATTGGTAAATTACGCAAAAGGGTATTTCAAAAGGATTATAGTTTGTGGAATAAGCTAATGGTGAGAAAGTTATCTCGGAAAATAGTAGTAATAGGGCTAGAAGGATGCTTAACCAATTAAGAAAGAGAGTTGATGGAAAAAGGTACTTAGGAAGGGAACTAAGCCAAGAAATTTTGCATACCTATCAAATAGTCTAAAGGGTGCTAGGAAAAGTATCTATCTGGATCTGGCAAGTGTAGATTGCTCCAACCTTGGTTCACCAGAGCAAGCCTTAAAAAGCTCTTAAAAGGAAGTTTTTGACATAAATAAGGTATCTTATGAATTTCTTTTGCATGGTTTACATTTGATGATTGATTTAACATTGGATGAAGTTAAGAAACACAATACAAGAGGATTTTAAGCCTAAGTAGGTGTTGTAAGTTAGATTAGCTTCAAGAAGGAAGGGCTTCACTTAGGGAAGTGAGTGATTTAGCTTGAAAAACATTGTCTTTAGAAATTGTGATCAAACTATCACTATGAATTGTTTGAGGAAATGTATAGGATTTGCATCAAATCCTTAGCTACTCACAAGGATGAGAAGCAAAATATGGACTACAACTCACCTTCACCAATGTCACCTAGAAATACTTGGTGGAAAAATATTTGCAATAAGGCTAGAAATGGTGAAAATGACACAACAACAGAACTTGCTGCAAATACAAAAAAAAATGGACAGAGTATTGTTGTTGGTATTGACAACAAGTTTGAAAGGAAAAGACCTTTTGATGGGTGTTTCGAGTGTGGAGGTGACCACTATGCCGGTAAGTGTTCCTTGAGGAACAAGGAAAACAATTTGCAACAAAGAATCCATGCTATAGTGGAAAATCGCTAGGCTGAAAAATAAGCAACACGTATTGAAGTGCCGAGGTTTAGGACCTAAGAATAGTCGTGGTGGAACCAACTAGAGCACTAGGAAAATTTGAAGGAAATAAAAATAACATTTCCTTATTTGTTTGAATGATAAAAACTTCTATTTTTGAATTAGCTAATACTTGTTATACTCATTATTATTGATGATTTGGTTGATTTAATGACAACTTTAACCATATTTCTAATTGTTTTACAATTATTTCGTTATAAGGTCAAGTACATTCTGGCCCGGGATTTATGAGTAATAATTGTCCGAAAAATATGGAAATTTAGAAGTTATGTGAAATTATGTGTTTATTTTCCTTAAATAGAATGCATGAAATGATTGACTATATTTGGTTATTACATTTTATGACAATAAGTTAAAATCATCGATCGATGATTCTTCAAGGGGTATATCTACTTTGATGGTTGTACACCATCATTACTTTGTTGTACTTGACTTGGATGTTGAACACTTCATTGTTATATTTGATGATTTCATAATTGTTCAATAAGTTGATCTATCGCTATGTTTGTACTATTTTGGTGCTTTGGAATAATTATTGTCTTGATAATCTCCTTGTCATTGCAATATTGGTCATCGACTGTACAACATTAAAAAGGGTAATTTTCATTATCGAATGGGTCTTCATTAGTGACAAGGTCAATGATAAATGTTTGAATTTCTATTTCTAGGTAATTAAAATTGTCTTCATGAAGGCCTTAGGCTATGGTTTGATGATGATGTTACTATTACCAACTCTAATAGTGATCTTAGACATATAGGTGGGTAGAGCTTAATGCTAACTGTTTAAGGTCTTAGAACTTGCAAACTTGGTAAAGTTATGATTTGGTGTTAATAGGTCTAAGACCCCAAAGCAATTAAATAGATTTGTTTCATATAGCCACCAACCATAGAAAAGGTGGCAAGGCTATTGTTTGATTTTACTTTTAAAGGTCTTCGACCTCACCATGGGCATTGTGAAATAATAAAAAAACATTATTGGGGTCATTGACCACCATGCAAGTAAGGAATACGCATGAGTTTTGATGTGGTCATTGACCACCATATAACTTTGGATAAAGTTATATTGTTATTAAGTTTATAAACATGCATTCGACCATTTGTTGGAAATCGCCATGCAAAAATTAGAGGGTAAAGAATGGTGACAAATTGTTTGAAGCCATAACGTGGCACTCAGGGGAATTAATGCCTATTAATGTATTGAAAGGCAAGCGTGGAGGTTGTTGGGAAATGGGAGCTTCATTGCGAAGCCAATGCATGTGAATTGATTACCTTGTTTATTGTTATTTTATCATTTTTTTGAGCCCTTCCTCCTTCGAAATGTGCATGTAGGAATAAAATATAAGGGTTTTGTATGATCTTTTAATATATTTGCAATAGAAATAACAATATGTTATTTTTGTTATAATGGCTTATAAATTGTTTGGATCTCTGGGTGGTTTTGGAGTTTTATTTGTTCGGTTTTGTTGGAGTTTAGCGCGTGGAAACTTTGAGAAAATTTGGAAACGACACGGGAAACTTTAGACATGGTTATTTACTTCTTATCCTGTTGTATTGCTTTGAAATAATGAAGTATTATTTGGTTTTTCCTTCTCTGGTTTTGATTCTAAATAAAAATACATTTATATATCTATATATTTTATTTGTAAACCCAATAGAGACTTAGATAACAACATGTTTTGGGAAATATGGTTTATTCTTGTTATATCGATTGGGTATGCGTGTTTGAAATATTTCAGACTATTTCTATCCTATTAGTACATGTTGAAAACAAAGATGAAAATGACCTCGTGTATATAAACTCCTTAGGGTCGTTGAGAAACTAGTTTAGTATTTATTTGACTGTTATGAGTTTGTGGTATTCATCCCGAACAGTAAATATTTTGGATGTTTGGAGCACTAGGTTGATGCTCAAGTCGTTTCTAAATGTGTATTAGTATTGGGTTATGTGGTAACATTTTAACTTAAAAGTGATGCTTTGCTCGATTTTCCTCACCTGAATCGTTTGGTTAACATATATTCTCTCTTGAGTTGGTATCTGATGCCTACTTGAGTCCTTAGTTGTTAGGGAAGATTCACAATGGTCGATTGATAAAATAATAAGGAATTGATTGATAGTTGGGGATGGCTCCTTTGAGCCCACCAAGATAACCATGTCTACTTTAAGGTTTCACCTTTAATGAAGACAACTATAGCTTGCTTGTTATTATGAACTTGGTATTTTGGGTCGTAGGAAAACTATGTCTTGATATGATAAAAATGGATTCATTGTTTGATTTATAAAATAGTAAGATTGTGTGTCTTATTCCTTATCGATGTAGCAAATGAAAGGATTATAGCTCCTTGAGCTCGCTAAAGGAAATATTTTTATTTCGTAAAGCTATCAAAGAACAAGGATGTGCTAATGGTTGCTTTCTTGTAGGAATAATTATTTGATCCTAGGGTTGTGTATATACATGTGAAAAAGAGTTTGACCTCGCTTTGAAATAGATAGATTGAACTCCTTGTTGCAAAATAAATGATTAGGGAAATTAATATAGTGCATTATTGTTTTTGTGTATGGATTGGTATCAAACTGTTTGAAAAGGATATATGGTGATGTTTTAGAAATCAATGAAACTTTTTGTTCAAATTGGCCATGTGTGTGGAGTAAACTCTAATGGCAGATTCAAGTAAAACTTAACTTGGGATATTTTTATATGTCTTAATTTTAATCATGCTGTTTATAAATCAATTAAATTGATTTGTTTAGGTGCTTCTATCATTGAGATGAGTTTTAGATAAATAATAACTATATAGAATATTGCCTTACTAGATACATGTTTGTTAAGGCCGCATGATCATGAATATATTTTATTTCATGATTGTTTATAATCGAGGATATACATTATGATATTATTTGATTGTTTGTGTTTATTGATTAGTTATATTATGAAGGTAAAAGGGTAGATAACCTTATTATATTTCCTTATTTCAAACTAATGTAACATGATTATGAGTTGGTAATTCTTGCTCGTTTGTTGAATCGCCATGCAAACTATTTCTTTATCCTACAACATGCAGGCGAAGTAGTTGCAATGAAGTGATTGAATTGAATATTGCGCATAATTTTTCCATGCATTGGTTATTATTATCCATTACGGATTATTGTATTATTTATAATGCGAAAGTTCTACTTTGCAAAATTGTTTAAAAGGCATTTTCCTTATGTATTAAAATTGATTAAGTTACTCATTATTTCGGAAGAACATGAATGTATTTTATATAATTAATTAATATTAATCAATTTGTTTTAATAACTTGTTGTAAGATACGAAATTGTTAAAGAATTGGTTACAACATTGTATATTTATCATTGATTGATGTTGTTTTACGATATTATATTTGTTATCATGACATCATTGTGAATGAACAATTATGTTTTAATTAGTCATCATATGACGATGAAATCAACAAGATGAACCAAAATATTATATTAATGTACTTGCAGAAATAAATACACAATAATGATGTTATGATATACCCGCTTTTGTAAGATTATTACTTAAGAACAAATATGATAAGTATCGTGTATAAGTTATAAACTAAGAGAAACATATTGTCGTCTTTTAATAATGGTAAACAAAGATGTTTATGATAATGACTATACGTTATGAAAATCACAATTGTTCTATTGTACCTTTACTCAAAAACAAATACGTCGTTAGTAAACAAAGAACAAAGAGTACAATATAATCATAATGAGATATAATATAGATGTGCTTACTTCACTTGAGTATACAAATGTGAATAAGTGACGATGAATGATTATATGTATTATCTATCCTAAAGTTATAATTGGATTATCTTTACATTAAAAAAATATTAATCGAATCATCGTAAGATGACATAAATTATTTACGCTATCGTGATACGAGGTACTTATTTTAGATGACGACTCGATAAGTTGTTGTACCCTTCAATCGAGAACGATACAACTTATCCCAAGACAAAAACATAGTAAATTAATATAAAGTGTAGATATCATGAGATGACATTCATGTCGTATGAATCTTGTCCATGTCATCTCAGGATGGCTACATGGAGGATAACGAACGTGTAATGATGCAAGTCATTATGTGAGCGTTACCTTTCCTATAGGGATCCTAAGATAGGACTGACATGACCCATCTAATCTGAATATCGAGTCGTGATCCCTACAGCTTCATAACTAAAACTTAATTTCTTAATCAACGAAAACTAATCTTGATAACTATATTGAGATAGTTGTGCGGTGAAGGGAAGACAAGTTTCATAGACTAGTGTGCGGTATCAAAATTGGCTTTCTAGCACAATGCTAAATAACTATGACCATAGTAGTTCAAATACCGATCGCATTATATGTTCACCATTTCTTTTTTAGTGTGTCTTGAGTTGGAGGGAAGTACTTGGATACGTTACTCACTGACACTAAGAAGATGTGTAGGTTTTCAAAACTTGTAAAAAGGTTTAACCAAAGGTATACAATGTATACACACTCGGAAAAAGTGATTAAAGGAGATCAAGAAAGATCTAGGACCCTTACAATTGCACATGGTTAATGTATGTTGTCAAGATGGATTCTGAAATATTAATAATCTTTGATTACTTAGCGAAAGAGCTAAGTAATAATGTTATTCATTAAAACATAAAAATAATTAAGGGATTTTGTAAATATTAATATGTTGGATTTTGTTTGTTTTGAGGTGAAAATCATCAAGGCATAAAGAGCAATTAAGGGGTTTGTTTAAAAAAAAGGTTCGCTTGATTTGGATGAATCATAACATGGGTGTTACAATTGATCAATCACCTACCTTTTTTGCCTCTTGCCTCCAAGTTATTTATTTCATAACTATGTCAAAAAAACTCCCCACCCCCAAATGTGACCGACTTTGGATGTTGGTTTCAATCGAATTTACGGTTGTATACAATAATAATGACACAATTTAGACTTTTATATGGAAATAGAAAATGCCCTAAAGATGACACTCCAAGCAAAACTTTGGATTGTTTTGAGACAATTATTTGTCCCAATAGTATTATAGTGAATATCACTCTCACCAAGATCATTGCAACAACGTTATCATCACAACCATATAAAACTTATGCACAAAAAATAACATTGCACATGAGGAAAATATTATAGACAACAAATGAATCAATAACGTCTTATCATATTATTCAAATCACAAATAATTATAAATCCTAGATATAAAATACAAGGATAAAGTGGCTATTATAGGCTTGAGAGGTGGTTAAACAACAACTAATAGATTTTCATGATCCCCTCAAAATAGGAGAATCTCCCAAGAAAGTGGATAAAACAAATTCAACTTACACTTGAGGGATTATTTCCAACAATAATAAACAACTCCCAAAAATAAGTTGGAACTCTTAGTTTTAGTGTGCACTAATACTAGATTAGGCTAGATAGATAATATCTAGATAAACTAGGCCGAGTGTGAACAAAAACTCCAACAAATTGTTTATAGACACAACATAGACTACAAATTTAATTTCTTTTGATGGATCAAACTATTAGAATTATTGAGTCACCTTTGAAAGAATTTTTAAATGATATTGTAGATTAATCTATACTTGAAATCAAGATAAAACAAAAACAAATGTCTTACAGCTGGTAACCCTCAAATAAACGTAGATAATAGAAATAATTTCCATTATTGATTATGCACGATCAATTTTGTTATACACACTAAGGTTGGATTTGCATGAGTAAGGTGAAACCAATTGTCTAATATTGACGATGAGATACCATTTTTCAATGATAATTTACATGGATTAAGAAGTGTAATCTACTTCCGAACCAATTGTAGGATCCAAAGTTGTTTCGAACAACACAAAGGCGTAGTCTGGCATTTACTCGTAGATAAATTTTGACAGATTATGTGAAGCTAATAAAGATTGCGGAATAGTTATGCATGTTGCATACAATGAGAGTAGTGAGAATTAAATAGCGAAATGAGGATTGAAGATTGCGAGATGTACGCCCCTATCCCTCACGTATGTTTGCAGTGAGGGTGATGTGGTATGTTGTGTATGTGGAATTTGACTAACTGTTTCCGTCTGTCTCCATCTCCATATACCTCCGTATTTGTTCGTCCGTTTTTGTCTTGTAAAATTATTAATTATTGTGGATATGCAGGCCATCGCAGGAGTCAAATCATTAGCTGTGAAGTAATAAATTTCAACTTCAAATTCAAAATTTACCCGCTCATCCATTCTCTTTCCCTTATATCACGCTTATAGTTTCATTATCCCCTGTTCTGTTGTGGGATGTGTGAATATAGTTGGTTCACAAAGCAAGAAGAGGAAAACAGGTTTTTGAAAGAACTGTCGCTGCTACCTCCAGCATATTGTTCAATAATGGCAAAGCACCAAGTGATTGTCTCCTTGGATTTGGCCTCCGTTGCCATTCAATCTAGTTATTTCTCTCCAAGACAGGTCACAGTTCAGTGACAAATCTCTTGTTTTGATTGTTTCATTTTTCTGTTACGAAGTTTTTGATATTTTTTTGAAAATTCTAACGAAAATATGTTGGTAGGATGTCGATAACACAACATCATTTGGGAAGATGTTAAAAAGATATGCCCGTCTCTTCATTTTCAACAAATAACAATAAATATTTGGGATGCAGAGTCGTCCTTAAGAGCATTATCCATTACATTGGCACTTGTGGGGGATCATTCTCATGGTAGTTCTTTGTTTGGAATAAGAAATTGAGTGAAATATGTTACTTTTGGGAGCCCAGTAACTCTAGTTACCCACAACGAAGGTGCTCCATCCAATTTCCATTAATGGTTTTTAATTCCATTCTTCTGGTTTTAGAGTACCATTCAAACTTGCTCACTATTTTCTCATTGTTTTCTAATGCTACAGAACAGAAGGGATACTCCCCTGAATCTGGGTTACTTATATTACAGGAACAACATTTTAATTTCAGCTTAGAAGCACTCGCAGAAGCCACTGAAGATTTTCATGATAAAAATAAGCTTGGAGAGGGAGGATTTGGCCTAGTATATAAGGTATGAGTACAGAGTATCCTATCCTAGATATAAATTATAATCTGTTGAATAGGATACACTCTTGAAAAGCATGCATGTTTCATGAAACTTTTCCTTTAAAATTTGTGGGTTTGTGTTCATTCTTAGGGAATGACTAGAGACGGAAAGGAGATAGCAGTGAAAATGTTGTTTGAAAGATCTACACAAGGGAAAAGAGAGTTTTTGAATGAAGTGATGCTGGTGGCCAATGTTCAGCACCGAAACCTTGTGAAGTTGTTGGGATGTTGTGTTGGAGGGATGGAAAGGTTGCTTGTTTATGAGTATTTTCCGAACAGAAGCCTTAAAAAATAAAAGCATAAATACCAAATTTTGGGAGTGCATTCTTTTGTGTAGCATTATTGAAGTTCTCACAAGATCTTTCAATGTCATTTATATATGTTCACATGTCTAGCAGAGTATCATATCATTTTTTCAGAAATCTCAGTAGGAAGTGGTGATGTAATTTTAGGATAAGCCTATCACAAGATTTGTCACTGCCTTGTAATCTCTTTATGAAATTGTGTTTTTTTAAGTTTATAGTGTTATATTTAATTTTTGATATTTTTACTACATGTCAACAACGTATAATGTTTTTAACCTATGATAATTCTTACACAATGTGCCTTTAATTACAAACTATCCTCTATATACTTTATTAAACTATAGTGTCAATTAAAGGTGTGAGTATATGCATTGTGTCAAAGTAGCATGATTTCTATACCTAATACGTTGTTACCTATGAAACTTACATTTTGGATATTCATTTTGCAATGCATAGTGTGAGGAATACAATCAAAGTGATTTCATTTTATTATTTTGGAATAATTTCTAGTGCATTGCCCGATACTTTTACTACAACAATTCAACAATAGATTACGTTGTTACCCCTAATAATGATGACTCAATGCGTTATTATTATAAACAATATTCATTATATTGTTTCAAACTGCAATGTCAAAATTTTATGAGCATACATGATATATATCAAAGTAGTTTATTGTTCCACGTACTACGTTGTTACATCAAAAACATGCATTTTCAATGCTTGTTTTGTAATACATAGTTTTATGACTTTATTCAATTGATTTCATTCAATTATTTTTGAATAATTTTCAATTGATTCCCCCTCCTTTGATTACAACAATTCAACAACGTATTTTGTTGTCACCCCTAATAACGATGATCCAACACATTAGTCTTATAGAAGATACTCAATGTAATATAAAAAAATACAATGTCAAATCTTAGTGTGCCTACAGAATCTATATCAAAGTACGTTGTTGATCCATGTAATATGTTGTTGCTTTGACAACCTACAATTTTTAATGTTTGTTTTTCACTGCATAATCTATTCAAAGTTGTTTCATTCAATTATTTTAGAATAATTTCCAATTCATTCCCTCCTACTTTAACTACAACAGTTCAACAACATATTATGTTGTCACCCATAACAAATGATGAACGAACATGTTATTCTTACAAGATATAGTCATTATACTATATAAAACTATGATGCAAAATTTTATGTGCCTACAAGATCTATATGAAAATAGGTTGTTATTCCATGTAAAATGTTGTTGTGTCGATGACGTGCATTTTTAAAGATTGTTTTACACTACATAGTGTTATGAATCTATTCAAAGTTGTTTCATTTAATTAATTTGAAATTATTTCTAGTTCATTCCCTCCTACTTTGAGTACAACAATTTAGCAATGTATTACGTTGTTACCCCTAATAACGAAGATCCAACACATTACTCTTATAGAAGATACTCGGTGTACTATATAAAACTATAATTTCAGATCTTAGTATTCCTACATGATCTATATCAAATTAGGTTGTTGTTCCACGTAATACGTTGTTGCATCAATGACATACATTTTTAATATTTTTTTGCACTACATAACATTAGAATCTATTCAAAGTTATTTCATTCAATTATTTTTGACTAATTTCCAATTCATTCCCTCCCACTTTGAGTATAGTAATTCAACAACGTATTACATTGTTGCCCCTAATAACCATGACCCAACACATTACTCTTACAAAAGATACTCAATGTATTATATAACACTACGATGTCAAATCTTAGTGTGCTCACATGATTTATATCAAAATAGGTTGTTTCTCAATGTAATATATTGTTACCTCAATGACATGCATTTTAATGTTTGACTTGCATTGCATAGTGTTCTGAATCAATTCAAAGTTGTTTCATTCAATTATTTTTGAATAATTTCCAATTCATTCCCTCCTACTTTGATTACAACATTTCAACAACGTATTACGTTGTTAGTTCTAATAAATAACTTTTTTATAGGTAAAAAGTGATTTTGAAGGGATCAAGAACCTTGTACAACCGAAAGATAAACATTAGAGAACAAACAAGAAACCATAGGCCGATTGCATGATGTAAAAATAATGATATGGCCATATAAACATTTTTTATTATAATCATGTTTTTCCATTGTATTTGTCCATAATCTAGGTAGTCATCATTATAATATGTAAATATATTGGTTTTATAATTTATTATTGATATAGGAGCATCCGAAGTTCAAATAAATCCTACACAATGTTTTTCTAAGTATGGGAGACTACATGGGTGATGAGAATAAGGGTGATGTATACGAAGCACATTGTAATAGTCTAGTAATTAGGAGTGAGTGAAAAAAGGATCTACACAATGGTTAGTGAACATGTAGTGCGTGGAGACTTTGATAAACGTAAAGGCATGGATGGTATGCATAGAAGTTCAATGATAAGATCCTTAAATGAAAAAATATGAATACTATGTAAAATATAACACAACACAAATGATATTGGTGCACCAGAATCCTAAATATTCAATATATGTAGAATAATACCCTTAAGGTAGGGAAACACCATACAATGCTCCTTCAGGAAGGAGTAACTCCACAATCTCACAAGATGGTAATCCACTTCGAAGGGGACACCTCCAATATACCTCTAATAAGTATAAGACATAACACATACAACACATGACATCATAATTATACTCATATGCTTTATATAAACATACATCACTCGTAATGGATGGGTAACATGACCTAATCCTAATGTGTGCCGACTGTGCATTACCCAATATAACTAGTTCTTATATGACCCCATATATTATAAACATATAACTTATTAAGGGGATGTGTCCACATGTCGACATTCCATCAACCCATATACATTATAATATCATATCCCTCCATAACATTCATGCCCTCCTTGACATATTTTTCATCCCATCGAACCCATAATATATCATATTAGTTATTCTTCTATAATTCATGCATAATATTCTTGCCCTCCTTGACATATTTCATCCCACATATAGTGCATATATCTCATCCATTGACCCATATGAGATCTTAGTGGGTGATACTTCTCCAAATCTGATTCATATTCCATCTACTAACCATAATTCCATCCATGTCCATATTTGTTAACATTAACAATTTAATATGTTCTTCAATTAGTGTAGTCAAAGTAGGAGGGAATGCATTCAAAATTATTCCAAGATAATTGAATGAAATAAATTTGAATAGATCATAACATTATGCACTCCAAACAAAGGAACATATCAAATATCAATGGTAGGCATAAAGAAAACCAGATAAAACTGATTAACTAAAAATAGAGAAAGATAGGTTTTTCTTATTAACTAAAAATAGGACAAAACTACTTTGATATAGATCATGGGTATGCATAGAAAAACATCACACTTTTAAACAATATATGAGTTTTTTATGACATATGATAATGTGTTATAATCCATTTTAAGGACCTCTTATCTCATATCTTTGGAAATGATTAGGATATCACAAAACGTCACCCAATTGATAAATCATTCTGTCAAGCACATCATCTAGCACTGAGTAACGTAAATCCTATATAAATTCCCTAAGAAATTTTGTAAATTCATATTCTACACTAATGATAATTTCCAAATGTAATAACAGGTTACTTTGAGGTCTTTCATAATACATTAAAATATTGACACTATTTACAAAAAGTATATAGAATGATAACTATTGTAATTTCACCCATCTTAAAGAATTGGTACATAGTTAACAAATCACACCTTGTTGACATGTATTAGGTCATTCCTACCTATACATTTAACAAAAAATATTTTATGTAGATTAATGTCTTTTAAACTTTAAAATTTCTACTACAATCATCACTCTTTCTATAAGAAAGATAATCATTCATAACGTAATTTTGTTAATTATCCTACAACATCACATTTTTGTACAACATAATGAGTATATTTTGTAAAATAACGTTTGGGTCATTTTATTAGGATGGTAACAACTTAAATACGTTCTTCAAGTAATATAATTAAAGTAGGGAGGGAATGCATTGAAATTATTCCAAGATAATTGAATGAAATAAATTTGAATTCATAACATTATGGACTCCAAAACATGAAAACTAATGGAATATTAGAATCTTTTAGGATCTATAACTATCAAATTTGAGGATAAAATTTTAACTTATAAACATAGAGAAAGATAAATTTTTTTATCCTTAAAAATAGGACAAACTACTTTGATAGATTCATGTTTGCAACATGAAATGACATCACACTTTTAAACAATATAATGAGTTTTGTTAGCAAGAATAATGTGTTGGATAATCATTATTAGGGGTACCAATGTAGCATGTTGTTGAATTGTCATAATCAAAGTATTAGGAAATGAATTGGAAATTATTCCAAAATAATTGACTGAAATCGATTTGATTATATTTCTCACACTATGCATTGTAGAATGAATATCTAAAATGCATGTTTAAGGTAACAAATAATAGATATAATAACATGTTATGTAGTGACACAATCTATGTAAGAAAACTAAAAAAATGACAAAAACCACAAATTTGGTCTAACTAAATCAAAACCTATGCAGGTCGACGATGACCCAAAGTATATAGAGGATAGTTCGTAATCATAGTGGATTCCAATAAATAGTCTTATGGTTAACAACATTATACCTTGTTGACATGTAGAAAAAAATTCACTATGGATTTAAAAATAAGATAAAAATAATGTAGAGATTAATGTCTTGAGTAAACTTTAAAATATTCTACTACAACTATCACTCTTTCTACAAATAATATTTACATAACATAATTTATTTTATGTTATTATATTTTCTAAATAGAGTTTCAACCTAGTACCATGATTATTTTCAGATACCCATTTGGATTTTACAAGTGATGGTGAAAACTTTCAAATAGGTTCTTAAGGGAAATTACATAAAATGAGAATACTAAAGGGTGCTTCAATTAAGTCTCCATCGATGAACTAAGATGAAGAAACAGAACAAATCTATTATGGATTTGATCCATCCATGAAACATGAAATACCATGAAACTAATGGAATATATTAGAGAAGGTGGATATAAATGCTATACCTATCAAATTTGAGCCAATTTCATCCATAAACATAAAATGACAAGAAAATGACCCGCTTAAAACCTAGATCTAAGCATGAACAAGAGGGAAAACTTGTTTCCAATATGAAATCGTAGAAAGCTAACAAATTTCCAAGTATAATAGGGTTTAAGGTAGATCAACAAATGATGGGATAACAATGTCTTGTGTAAAATGAGACATCTTCTCAAAAAATAAGATGGATTTATAAAAAGAACTCAACATGAAAAAATGGATTAATAGATAGATGGGTGGGTTGCATCAATGTCAATCCCGAGAAGTGAAAACTTCCTAGGATGGATGTCAACCCAAAGGTAAGATAAAATAATGATTGATAAATTAGATGTAGCAGAATCAGAGATTAAAAAAATTGAAATGTAATAAAGATGATAAAATACAAATCTAGTCTAACTAAATCAAACCAAACCGTCAGGTCAAGGTGACTCCCCTTTCAAGCCCATGTTGATGGAGTGTGAGGATTCTAAGTGAAATAGTGATAGAAAAATGTAGATCTGAAGGCCTTTTCTCCTAATGATGAACTGAGATGAAGAAACATGAACCCACAAGAGATCTCAAACTGGATCTGACATAAAGGATGTAAGAAAATTATGAAATATGAAGGTGAATGTAATGAAGACTGATTTGGTCTATGATGACCTGACTGAGTCGGTGATGAATGGAGCTAACAAAATAGATCTAAAAGTGATAGGAGGGAAAAAGACAAGATATGAGGGTCTGAGTGACTGTGAAATCAGAGAGGGGATGACTAGAATATGAATGACAAAGAGGCTAACAAAATGGGAGTTGATGGTTCAATGAAAAATATATAATTCAATGGATGAATGGCGCTAATCGAGGATTTGATGGAAAAGGATGCACAAGGATGATGATCTGTAGATGGAAAATGAAGACCTGAGAAGGTGGAGAAAGGGCTCTTGATAGGATAGTTGAACCTGCACAAGATCTGATGAAGGAATATAATGACAAGATTGCAATAATAGCTCTAAGCATGCAAGAGAGAAAAAAATCTCCAAATATCCCAAAGTGAAGCACAAGATTTCCAAGATTATGATGGAAATTGTAAAAGAGATCAACAAATGAAGGAAAGAACACAAGAAAACCTGAAGTCTCCAAAATTACATCTTGAGAAAAAGAGGGTTAGTGTGGCTTTACTTAGGTCGATGGAGACCAAATGGGTCAATTCTGATCATATGCGAGGATCCATCCATTTCCATGTACGTATGAATAGTTTTATTAATTCTTCTTCTTGATAGATATGAATCATATCTTTCCTCAACTAATGCACAAACATAGGTTTCTTGATAAGATAGAAGACCTAAGTCTTGTCAAATATCTTCCTAAAAAATAATATACTTGATTTACCTTCTCAATGCAGGATTCTCCCCTTTCAAGATGTTGATGAGGTGTTTGTTACATTTACATGAGGATAAAAGGGATTTTACATCATGCTATTGACATTCCACAAGAAACTTATCCTTTAAACCATTTCATATTTTTAAATCAACTATTTGGCAGGAGTATGGATTATGATTTCTAAAGAAAAATGAATTTCATTAAATACTTATTATTGACTTCCAAAGACTTAATAATAACCTACTAAACCACACTTAGACTATGTACATGAGATTTACATAACCATTATGATGCTCCTACATCAAGTGCACATAAAAATATTGTGTGACAATGATGAAACATTGATAAAAGATGAAGAGAAGGGATTGAAGGTTTCCCCAAAGGAAATGGAATAAGAGTGGTGGGAAAGGGAGGATGAAGTATTACACATTGAGAAAAATGTAAGAAAAGGAAAGAATATCCATATAGATCTTGAAGGAAGACATGGAAAGTAGTGTGTTAGTGATATTTTACATGGAAATAAGGAGGAACAATAACAGGGAGTAGAGGTTTCCACAAAGGAAATAACATAAGAAAAGCTAATGAATAAGGTTTCAAAATTATGCAATAAAGTTAACACAAAGAAAGAGATAGAGAAGAAAGAGATCTAGGTATATCTCAAGAAATAAGGTGAAAAGAATAGCACCAAGGAATGTGTGTGCATCAAAAAGGAGTGAAAGAAAGGGGAAGAGGAAAGAAATCCCATAACCAGAAAGGAGGGAATAACACAAAGTGATGAGTGCATGAGAGATAAGAAGGTACACAACTAGAAGAGAACACATGAAATCACATTTTTATACAATATAGTAAGTATATTTTGTAAGAATAATGTGTGGGATCATAATTTATCAGGGGTAACAACGTAATACATTGTTGAATTTATGTAATCAAAGTATGAGGGAATGCATTGGAAATTATTATAAAATAATTGAATAAAATAACTTTGAATAGATTCATAACATTATGTAGTGAAAAACAAACATTAAAAATGCATGTCGTTGAGTTAACAACGTATTACATGGAACAACAACCTATATTTATATCGATCATATATTCACATAAAAATTTGACATCACAGTTTTATACAATATAATGAGCATATTTTGTAAGAATAACACATTCGACTATCATTTATTAGGATAAAAACATAATACATTGTTGAATTGTTGTAATCAAAGTAGCAGGGAATGAAAAGGAAAATACTCCAAAATAATTGAATGAAATTCATGGGTATGGATTCATAACACTATCCAGTGCAAAAAAACATTAAAAATAAATGTGTATGAGGTAACAACATATAATGTGGAACAAGATACTTTTATAGATCTTGTATGCACACCAAGATTTGACATTGTAGTTTTATATAGTACAATAAATATATTTTGTAAGAGTAATGTGTTGGATCATTGTTATTAAGGGTAACAACATAATACATTACTGAATTGTTATACTCAAAGTATCACACAATGCATTGGGAATTATTCCAAAATAATGGAATGAAATAATTTCAATAAACTCGTCACACTATGTATTGCAAAACAAACATTGAAAATGCATATTTTCGAGGTAACAACATAGTAAGTGGAACAAAAAGCTACTTTTATATAGATCATGTATGTACATGAAACTTTGACATAACAATTTAAACAATATAATGAGTATTGTTTATAAGAATAATGTATTGTTAGTGGTAACAATGTAATATGTTGTTGAAATGTGGCAGTCAAAGTATCGTAAAATGTATTATAAATTATTCAAAAATAATTGAATGAAATCATTTTGATTATATTCCTCACACTATACCTTGTAGAATGAATATCCAAAATGCATGTTTTAGAGGTAATATCATACTAGGTGTAATAACATAGTACTTTGACACAGTTTATATACTAACACCAAACTTTGACATTATAATATAATAGAGTATATAGAGGATAGTTTGTAATTATAGCACATTGTATAAGAATTATCTGGGTTAAATTATAATGCATTGTATAAGAATTGTAATATAGTATATAGAGGATAGTTTGTAATTATCAACTGCAACAACTTAGCTGGAGAGCATTCCTCATAGAAGAAGAAAATTTTATCTCTTACTCAGGAAGAGGAATGTAAATTATTACATAACAAGGAGATGATATATCCTTTTTCAATACCTTACCATTTCCATCCAAAATATTTGTAAATGATATAAGTTAACATAGTAAAAACAACTAAACAAATTCCATCACTTTCATTGGTTTCTCTTCTTATGAATTGTCACTATCCCAAAGTGCCTGACCTTAAAAAATTACCATATTATGCATATTTGAAACACCAAAATAAATTAACATAAATAAAAAAACCAAAGTAATGGCACCAAGAAAGGGGAGTAAATACAATAATGTAAACATGAATTCATATATGTAACATTGAATACATACAATTGCAGATTCTAAATTGACTATGACTATCAATCACACATGAAAGGTGCAATGAAGATGAAAATGGGATGTATAGAAGAATTAAAACTTGAGGGAGTGAAACATTTCTCTAGGAAGAGTGGAGATGAAGAGGGAGTTGAAACATAGAGTGATGTCAAACTAGTGTCACATACAACACAAATGGGAGATTTGTGTGCATAGTGGAGATTTGTGTGATCCATATATCTTGGAACAAATAATTTCACCTAAATGGTCAATTCAAAGGTTTATTAGAGAGAGGGGTTAACCGATTAGGATGTCGATGTGGGGACATGTGTATGATTGAAGATAGACGTGGTTTTGTCCTCACAAATGCCTTAAAATATGTCAAAATGTGGATTTTTCTTGTCAATGTAAATCTTCCCAAACCTTTTCTATTTTTTCATCTTGAGTGCAGTTAAGAATCTTGGTGTTTGCAAGATGGAAGACAAGATCTTGGAAGCCATCAATGTATGTTTTCTAATTAACCAAAAAAATTGATGTATCATATATGTTGATGAAGGAAAGTATTTTGTTGACCATTTTAGCGTTCTTACTTTGCTTGTTGGTTTTCCCTCAAACTATGTAATAATGTATCTGAATTCTCTAAAAAATTTACCTCTATCTCCAATCTCTATAACATGATGGTAACATTGACCTCTTAGTTCATCTTTGTAGATAAATTGGAGTTTTGACCAATTTTTTAATCTTCCTACGCTAATAACACCCTTAGATTGAAGCCAACATTTACCATGTTTGCACATATTTTTCCCATCATCAAAATTTTAGTCACAATATAGACACCAAAAACAAAGGAAAATGTGTGTGTGGAAATATTGTCACCCTCATTGTTTAACTTAAGTAGAACAACAATGTCAACCAAGGTGTTACAAATAACAACCAACATGTGACCCAAGAATGTGGTTATGTGAAGGAGGAAGGTACGTTTATAATGACTACAAGGTTTTCAATGGGACACTGGTTAATTTTATTATGACTTATAGTCCCAAGATGACTTTATTCTCATGGAATTCCTTAAAATCTTTCAAAAATCCAGAAGTTAAGAATATTTTATTGACCTGAATAATAATCTCTTTTGTTGTGAAATCGCTCTTCAATTTATGATTCTATGTGGACTCGAGATGTATGAGGGAAGGATATGTATATTTTTAAAATGTTATAATCATGTTTTACTAATGGTGGTGGATGTTGTGGAGCAAAATAATACTCAAGTCTGGAATTATTTTAACATTATTTATGTTTATTCTAATCTTTGTAGTGTACAAAGGAATGTGACATAGGTTTTAAATACTTAGTTATATTTTAGTTTAATTAATCTACATATTAAATGAATGCGCGAGGACATGTAAAAGGATTGTTCAAGGAAGATGAAGATATTAGTGGAAAGTTTGAAATAGAAAGGTGGGAATTAAATCCCTTCATGTCCCACACATATTCCATAATTTAGATTGTTCCTAGCCATTAAATAATATTTTCTATGTGCTCCACTTTATCATCTCGATCTCGCACGTAAATCACACTTAAAGGGGCCAAAATACAAAAAGAGGAAAATCCAATAAGCACACCTTTTAGTTTAAAATTTGAGTAATTGTAGGAAAACATGTAATACACGAATAGTCATCAATAATTGAACTCCTCCAATGGCTTATGATATAAACATAAGATGTATTTTATCTACCGTTCGAAAAAGAGAATTTTACAAATAAAACTATCATATTGTACCTTGTAGTGTCCATCAGGGGTTCAATTTGATGGTCGTTTAGATGTTTTCAATGATTTTAGCTATAAAATACTTGTAAATATTTGAATTAACCGTCAGACGTAACTTACATATTTTAAATATGATAGTCCATTTTTTATATAGATTTACATGTAAAATATACTAATATATATCAAACTGGTTAAATATATATACAATAATCTTTATAATATTTTATTAATAGTATAAAAATAACACTATTTTATATTTTTGAAGGTTAATATTTGAGAATAACCATCACCTAAAAATTGTTTGATAGACATAGGTGGCCGTCAAATTTAACCCCTGGTGTCCATGTTGAAAACAATTTCTTGTTTTCTCAATTAAAAATTTAATTCATATAGACTTTGAAATAAAAATAATCTCACCAATAATAATAAACAATAATTTAAAATTTAATCCCAATATTTTAAAAAGAAAAAAGAAATATAAACATTTACCCACAAAAAAACTTATAATAAGAATAATTATAACTATTAAAAAACAAAATTAAAACAAATCTCTACGTAAAAACTTCTAATAAGAATAATTATAGCTATTAAAAAACAAAATAAAAACAAATCTCACGTTGTGAAAAATTCTCGGTTTTCATATGCCATGAAATTAGATCCTTTATTTTCTTAATTTAAGAGTGAGCACTTATTCAACATTGAAAAGCTGATTTCTTCCCAATTATGTCGGTCGAATTCGTGAACTGTCCATTCGCTCATACTTTTTCATCATGGTCCGCTTCAATGTTTTTGGGAGTTAATACAATGGTCCTTATATGTATGTAATAAATGTCACAACTTACAAACTCCACTCGGACAGTCCCGCCATTCAAAAGTACAAATTGAAATGATAAACTTGCCATTAACCACTTTAACTTTGTCAAACAACTTAGCAATATCAAGTCAAAAACACATCATAAATTTATGCAAACTTACGTGAGAGATAGGCTCACCAGAATCGGTATCATACAAAAATGGAATTTTAAAGGACTATCAAACAATGTTACATCTCTAATACCACGTTACCATGGAACATTTGAACAAGAAAATCACCCTAAATATTGGCACAAATATATCATATCAAGCCACGTTATACGGTGAAGGATTCTAGAGGTAGGTAGGGCATTGGGAAATGTTGGATTTGGCTTTGTGTATTTCTTTTCACGCGAACTCCTCGTACATGCATTATCTTAAATGCATTAAATAAACATTTGCATGCATCTAATTATTAGAACATAGGTTGAGAGAAAAACTATAGCAAACGAGGGAAACTTTGAATAAGTGCACACAAAATGGTCTGGATAACTTAGCGTGAGCATGATAAGATATTATAGTCATAAATGAATTGTCATGAATCTACAAACATATGCATGAATTTGAATAATATTGCAACAATTTGTAAGTATTAGTTTGAGATAAAATGTTGACAAGAACCATTTTACTTCTAGTGGTCTTGGATTACATAATTGGTCTATTATGAAGAGTATTAAACAAATGATGTATGGTAGTCATTTTCTCTCCTATTCATTTATTTACAGGGAGTTTTAGTTTTACATCACAAAATAAACTGAAAAATAAATGTTTGAGGATCTTACCTCATAGTTTTCATGTCTAACCTATATTGTTGCCCATTGCCAATTGATTGTGAACAATGTAGATTATCGCGAGGTAACCTTTGGCTTTAGTCGGTTTAGGCGCAAACATTGGTGCCACTATTACAATGTGTAGCTTCAAAGATAGTGAGTGACTTGAGGTCGTTGATCACCCACATGTTGTTGCCTCATTCCTCTAATTGGTTAGCTTAGATAGTTATGTTGAAAAAATTCCCCCACAAATGTGATTGACTTTGGATGTTGGTTCGTAAGTAGATCACACTTCCTAATCCATGCAAATTATCATTGAAAATGGTATGTCATCGTCAATATTGACAATTGGTTTCACCTTCCTCATGCAAATCCAACCTTCACGTGTATAACAAATTTGATTGTGCATAATCAATAATGATAATTGTTTATATTATTGACGTTTATTTGAGTGTTACAAGTTGTAAGACATTTGTTTTTTTAGTTATATAGTCTTAGATTGATTTTAAGTATAAATTAATCTACAATATCATTTAAAAAGTCTTTCAAAGGTGAGTCAATAATTCTAGTAGTTTGATCCATCAAAAGAAATTAAATTTGTAGTCTTTGGTCAGTGTCCATGAACTATTTGTTGGAGTTATTTTTTCACACTAGGCCTAGTTTATCCGTATATGATCTATCTAGCTTAATT
This sequence comes from Taxus wallichiana var. yunnanensis, assembly GCA_018340775.1. Classification (NCBI taxonomy): domain Eukaryota; kingdom Viridiplantae; phylum Streptophyta; class Pinopsida; order Cupressales; family Taxaceae; genus Taxus; species Taxus wallichiana. The sequence goes on from CM031235.1 coordinate 507,388,543, forward strand.
TACTATTACCGCACACTATAACTAAGAGTTCCAACTTATTTTTGGGAGTTGTTTATTATTATTGGGAGTTGAATTTGTTTTATCCACATTCTTAGGGGATTCTCCTATTTTGAGGGGTTCACAAAATCTATTATTTGTTGCGTAACCACGCCTCAAGCCTATAATAGGAACTCTATCCTTGTATTTTATATCTAGGATTTGTAATTATTTGTGAGTTGAATAATATGATAAGATGTTATTGATTCATTTGTTGTTTATAATATTTTCCTCACGTGAAATGTTATTTTGTCGTGCATAAGTTTTCTATGGTTGTGATGATAACGTTGTTGGAATGATCTTGGTGAGAGTGATCTTTATTTAAATACTATTGGGAAAAATAATTGTCTCAAAACAATCCAAAGTTTTACTTGAAGTTTCATCTTTAGGGCATTTTTCGTGTCCATAAAAGTCTAAATTGTGTCATTATTATTGTATACAATCGTAAATTCGATTGAAACCAACATCTAAAATCGATCACATGTGGGGGATGAGGGGATTTTTGTTAACATAGCTACGAACTAAATGGCTTGGAGGCAAGATGCCACAAAGGTAGATGATTGATCAACCGTAACACCCATGTTATGATTTATCCAAATTAAGGGAATTTTAAAATTTAAATAAACCCATTAATTACTCTTTATGCCTTCAATGGTTTTCAACACACAACAAACAAAATCCAACTTATTAATATTTACAAAATTCCTTAATTATTTTTATGTTGTAATGAATAACATTATTACTTAGCTCACTACTAAGTAATCCAACATTATTAATATTCTAGAATCCATCTTGACAACATACATTAACCATGAAAATTCTAAGGGTCCTAGATCTTTACCGATCTCTCGTTAATCATTCTTCCCGAGTGTGTATACATTATATACCTTTGGTTAAACATTTTTATAGGTTATGATAATCGCACATCTTTTTAGTTTCAACCAAGAATTATCCAAGTACTTCCCTCCAACTCAAGACACTACTAAAAGAAAAAATGGTGAATAGAAAATGCAATTAGTCATTTGCACTACTATGGCCATAATTATCCTAAGATTGCGCTAGCAAGCCAACTTTGATATTACACACTAGTGTATAAAAACTATCTTTCCTTCACCGCATAAGTGTCTTAATATAGTTATTAGGATTATTTTCTGCTGATTAAGAAATTAAATTTTACTTGTGAAGCTTCAGGATCATGACTCAATATTCGATCGGATGGGTCATGTCACCCCTATCTTAGGATCTCTATGGGAAAGGTAACACACGTAATGAATTACGTTATTACGCGTTTGTTATCCTCCCTGTAGCCATCCCGAGTTGACATAGACAAGATTCATACGACACAAATTTTGTCTCATGATATCTAAACTTTATATTTATTTACTATATTTTCATCTTGGGATAAGTTATTCTTTTCTTGATGGAGGGGTATAACAACTCATCGAGTCACCGTCTATTATAAGTACGTTGTATCATGATATCATAAAGAATCTAGGCCATCCTATGATGATTTGATTAATATTTGTTTAATGTAAAGATAATCTAATTATAACTTCAGATAGATAGTACATATAATCATTCATCATCATTTATTCACATTCGTATACTCAAGGTTAATTATGCACATTTGTACTATATCTCATTATGATTATATTATACCCTTCATTCTTTGTTTACTAACGACATATTTATTTTTCAAGAAAGGTACGATAAAACAATTATGATTTTCATAAAGAATAATCATTATCATAAACATTTTTTTACTGTTGTTAAAAGACAACTAACTATATGTTTATCTTAGTTTATAACTTATAACCGGTACTTATTATATTTGTTCATAAGTAATGATCTTACAAAAGTAGGTATATCATAACATCATTACTGTGTATTTATTTTTGTAAGTACATTAATATAATAATTTGTTTCGCTTGCTGATTTCATCATCATATAATGACTAATTAAAACATATTTGTTCATTCATAACAATGTCATGATAGCAAATATACTATCATAAAACAACATCAATCAATGATAAATATACAATGTTGTAACCATCTCTTTAACCCTTTTGTATCTTACAACAATTTATCAAAACAACATGATTTATATTAAATAATTATATGAAATACTTGTTATCATAAAAATCAACACCCTTTGATTTGTCATGAATAGATAGATGAGCAATCAATGTTTTCTTGGGGATGGGATATGAGCTAATTCAGGGGTTTTATGAGAAGTAGGTGTCTTAATCTCTCGGGAATATAAGTATTGGAGGTCTAGGAGCAAGCTTCCAAACCTAAATAAGGCTATTCTCATCCCTAATAATAATGTCATAAGCATATGGTAATGCCCTACCCCTATATACTGAATCATGACCGAAATATCACTATTCAAATCCTTTAGATAATAAATAAATGCATATTAGGGTATAAGTATTACCACTTGAGGAATTCTATCCCAAGTCCTCTAAAATATGATGTTAAAATTTGTCATCTGCTCATTTGGGGATCTCTTTGTAGTGGTCAACTGCTCTATCAAAGACAAGTGATTTGATTTGTCCTCGAAATGATCACAATGGGATGTGCCAAGTTGATCCTAATTATGAAAATATGTTATTCTTAAACTCATGTACCATTGAATATATTTCCCTTTAAATGATGAAGCCAAGAGTTTGAGTGCTACATCATCCTCAATAACCAAATGGATTGAACAAACATTAACAATGTCTTGGATGTGGTCACCAAGTGTAGTATGGTTTTTCCAAGTGAAAAAATGATACATTTAAGTGCAGAGACTAGTAAATCATGTTGCAAATTGAGCGCTAAAGGGCTACCACCGCTGAAAATGAAAAAATGAAAAATCCTTTGAATTTTCATGATTGGGATGGGTCTTAAAACTCTAGAAGACAACAAGAAGGGCCTACCAAGAGGAGGAGTATATAGGAATTTTTTTGGAGGTGATGGTGATCTTTAAACTGGTCTGTCTCTTCTTATTCTCCTCGACGACATCCGCAAGTAGTCAAAATATTCTTTCATTGTTGTTCTTGACCTTGTCTAAATCCTTTTAATGAAATGGGCACTTTAACTACCGAAATCAGTAGATGTAGTGTTTGGAGTCACTAGATGTGTTATTAAAAAGCCTCCAAAAGGATGAAATTCACCAAGATACACACCAAAACTTAGTGAAAGAACAATAAAATCTCAGACCATCTCACCGGCCGTGCTAGAATTGTTATCACCAAAAACAACACCCTTTTATTTGTCATGAATGGATGGATGAGAAATCAATTTTTTTGGGTAACATGATATTGTATCCAAGTTTTGGAACTTGTTTCTTGAGATAAACCTCCAAAGAAGGCTGGTTCCTCTACCTAATCCTATTGCTAAACTACTCCTATAACAGGAAATGCAACTATCTAGTTGTACTCTATGATTCCAAGGGACCAGGGGAAGAGAGAGATGCATGAAAAAGGAAATCCTAAGCTAACAAGAAGGTGATAACATCAAGAAGAGGGGTAAAGACATTCTCATATGAGTGAAAATGGGAGGAAAATGGAGGAGGAGAGGGAAGACATGAGTGCCACAGTCCAAAACAACATTCAAACTCTCATTTCCATGGAGCACAAAAGAAACAAACCCCGAAAAGGAGAATAGACATGTATAATATACCTGAAAATAGATGAAGAGGAGAGGAAATAAAATAAAATACCATCTAGAGAAGAAGATAACCAAAAACATGAATTTTATTACTTTATAAGGATGCACAATTCATTACAATGAAGGAAGAAGGCACAAAACCATTGCAAAGATTCAAATCTAAGGCATGTAGCTCAAAGTAAACACTTATGCAACACTTGTGTGACGCCCTTGCATTCCAAGAGTATCTAAACTTTTAAATGGGCATCATTTTACAATATATAGAAGATGAGAAAGAGAGAGGAGGGAAAAGAGAGGGAAATTCAAATTTTTGCCTTCAACCACCAAAATCATGCATTACATGTCCAAAACAGGCATGGGAACTCTACCAAAGTCATTCCCCATGATACTTTGCTTGTAGGAGAAGGAATGGGCACCATACCTCATCAATTATGGTGGTTGAGCTACCTGGAATTGCATCTTTAATGTTGGGATAGTTTTTCTCTTTTAAACCTGCCTAACCTCACCAAATTTATAATTTCTAGTTTCCATGGTGTAGTACATGATGATACCTTTCCAACAAGTCCAAGTTTATGAAATTTGGAGTTAGAGGAAAAAAATTATGGCCATATGAATTTCAACGTACTAAGGAGAGTCGTAACAGGGGTTCCCTGCTGCGGGCTGCCACAAATCGGTTTTAATCCTCTCATGTATAGTGTAGATGAATTAGACAACATCAAAAACTAAGGAAACATGGGAACTCTTCCTCCTATTCCCATGGTGCCCGCTTTATTCACTTTTTACACACTCATATACCCCCCGCTTCACCCACCACTTAGTTCCTCCTTCTACTTAGTCGGATGTGTTAGATGATCGGTGAACCAATGAAACATGGTAACTATTCCATTTGTTCCCACGGTACCCACTTTATCTAACTTAACCGATTTAAACCTCTTAACTCCCCTCAGGGCTTGTGGCTAGATTGGCAATGCAAAGAACAAGAGGCCTTGAGGAACTTTTCCATTGCTTCTCGAAAGACTTGACTTATCCTCTTCAATTCCCCAAAACCCCTCTTGTGGAAGATGTGGCAATGCGCAGGAACCTGGAGGAATGTGGTAACTATTCCTCCTATTCCCCCAAAGGAAAATTTGGCTAATTCTGCCCCAAATGACCCAATTTTTTTGATTTTTGGCTAAGTATGGAAATGATGGGCTTGGCAAGGAGGTAAGGAATGTCTCAACACCGATTTTCTTCATTTTTGATCATTTTATACCCGCCAAGTCCAAATGAAAGGTGTAAGTTATCAAAATGACCTCGAGGTGGGTGGGAGCGAATTGGATAACAATACTTTTATGTTCTTCCAAAATAATGAGTAACTTAATCAAGTTTAATATATAAGGAAAATTGCCTTTTGAGTAATCTTGCGAAGTAGAAATTTCAATTACAAATAATACAATAGTCCGTAATGGATAATAATAACCAATGTAAGGAAAGTTCATGCAAAATATTCATGAAAGAGGATAAGTCAAGTCTTTCGAGAAGCAATGGAAAATAGAGAAAACATTCATTATGTCTACTCTTTCATGCATGTTGTAGGATAGAGAAAATAGTTTGCATGGTTAGTTCAATGAACTGGCATGAATCAACAACTCATAATCATGTTGCATTAATTTGAAATAAGGAAATATAATAAGGTTTTCTATCCTTTTACCTTCATACTATAATTAATAAATAATAATATCGATGATAAAATAATAACATAATGTATATCTTCAATTATAAACAATCATGAAATAAACTATATTCATGATCATGCATCCTTAAAAACATGCATCTAGTAAGGAAATATTCTATACATTATTTTGTTTTACATCACTCAAGAATTACTCACTTGAAAGTAATAACACTTTCGTTTTGCTTCTCTATTTTCTTGTGATTGGTTCAAAGTATATTTCTTTCCATCCTTCGCCATTGTGTATGTGTTTATGTGACCATCATGTTGCACTTTGCTTGGTCTAACTCGCCAAGGCCTATCAAGTAGTGCATGATATGCATCCAAGGACATAATTCCACACATTATTTCACCTTCATATCTTCCAATATGGAATTTAACCAAACATTTCTCATTCACCAACAATTGGTGTCCTTTTCGTAACCATGAAACATGATATGGATTCAAAAGATCAATCCTCTTCAAATACAATTTATCCACCATTTTTTTACTACTAAATAATTGGTTCTTTCAATGTCCCCGATTATTTTATAGATTTTTTCTCACGGCTTACATGTTTCCCTAAACAAGCTTCTTCCTTACTTAGGGTTGCTCTCCTTTTTTCTGGTTTCAACACTACACACTTGAACATCAATATTTCTCCCATATTTGGGTCATCTTCATGACTCATCAAGCTATTCTCCTTACACATAGAGGACACTTCACTTTCCATTTTTTATCATATACCAAAATTGTTCAAAATTTCTAAGTCAAAACCCAAAAATAGAGTTGTGAAAGTTTCATTTTCCTTGGTGAACTTTTTTTTTTTTGGGACATAGTCATTTTTTTCAGTCCTAAAGACCCCCTTTTTGGGAAAATTGGATTTTGGAGGAATAGAAGGAACTATTCCTAAGTTCCAACTATTTTCCGATCAAATGATTTTACTTGATTTGGGCAAAGGCATCACTCATATTAGCTCCAGTGGAACAATACAAACAATTCCATTGTTTGTCCTCTTCCCCGCATCCCCTTAGTTGCCAATTTAGTTGATTGTTGGGGAAATTTAGCTACATGGGCACCACATAACACAATTGGTAATGTTCCATCTATTCCATGCATCACCTACTAAGTTAGGCAAGTCGTTGAATCGGAAAAATCAGCCCCACACAACACTAAGAGAAAATTCCCTTGTTCCATCTTGCCCCGATTCACTACCTTAAACTACTATAAAGTGTAAATTACTACTTTGGGGCCTACCCAATCATATAAATAGGTAATATGAACATTTCCCAATTGAATTCTTCTTGTTATTTTAAATAAAAATATTTTCTATGCCCTTGTGATTTTCCTATGACACCATAGCCATTTTCTTGTCTCTAGCTTTGTAATTTTTAATCCAAATTCAAAATTTCAAACACCAACAAGATTGTGTTGAGAAGAGCTCCAGCTTTCATCCAATTGATAAGTGTTTTTTTTCTTTTTTTCCTGGTTTTAGTTTTTCTCTCCATTTTGTTGCCCATTTTCCTTGACATTGCCCAATTTACTTTATGTAACTAGTTTCCTTACGATGTTGTTCCCATAATACTAAAATCTTAAAATGAGTTTATAATATGTAGGATATGATCCATTTTACTCCTTGGAAACTATTGTGCCTAGAATTGGGAAAAATGATGTCAAATAAATAGATTTAGCTAAATTCTAGAGCATAATGGAAAATGACAAACAAACTCCTCTGGATCGAGAAATTTTTATTGATAGTGGATTGGCACATGTAGGTGATTTTCCCACTTCAGCCTAATGCAATGCTCTTACCTTGTCTTGTGCATCTTTCTTTGATTCTTAAACCAAATATCCGAGAGATACGCAAGGTTAGGTAATTACCTAGCTTGATGGACATCACATAAATTTAGCTCTTGGAATAACTCCCCCGCAAATGAAAAAGTTTTAACCTTTGAAGAATCCCAAAAAGAGTATGACCTAACTCTTAACAAACATCATACCATGATTTCCAAATCCTGGTTAAAAACCAAGAAAGGTCTTTCAAAACTTCCTAATGCTCTCTACAAGAGTGATTTTATTTAGGACTTGTTGGTTCCCAATCTAACACCCCAAACAAGGCCTAAATACAAATGACATGGAATGAATGGAAAGGAGGGAAGATAGACTTGTTGATTTTTTGTATTTTAACTAGGATGGATTTATCTCTCTCACTTGACCAAGCCTTGTGGAAATGATAGGGAGGCACTTTACTGAGGGTGTGACTTTTGACCTAGTACTTTTGGCTCTACTTAAACTAGGGTGAGAAGAACCAAGGTGTAACTTTAAAGATAGAGAGAGATGTGCTATTTAAATCCCTAAAAATTATTGGAAGGTTAGTTTGAGACCAAGTGCAGCCACTAAATGCAATGGTCACTTGAGAGAGTGGTCAAAAAAACACTACAAACACTTAGTGGGTAAGACACAAGCTACTATAGACAAATATAGGATGTGATCACAAATGTCACTCAAATGGTATTGTTAACAACTTGGAATTGGGTGATGTTTGGGATACTAAGCTTTGTAAATAAGGGAAAACACACTTTATATCTAACAAAGGTTGTGTGATGTTTCAGCAAATAACATGTTGGGTATGTAATGGTGATGAAATATGCAAAGGGGTAGGACAAAAGGATAATGAAAATGAAAGGGGATATGGAGATGGATGGAAATGGGGGAATGGGGGAACTAAAGGGAAGACATAAATTATTAACTATCTCTGACTTGATATCTTTGCTACATCCAAACCTGAAATCAAAAGAAACTCATCCTCCCAAGGTTACTTGCCTTCATGGACACCCAAACAGGGAAAAAATACAAAATAATCTCTCAAACCCTAACATAGATACTTTAGAATAAATTTTAATGTACTAATCATGTTAAATCCCTAAAACTAAAGGACACGCCAAGATAACAAATATTCATTCCCAAAATCACAAAGAGGAATTTACAATTGAAATAAATGATACAAAGTAACACTACGAAACAACATTCCGTCAATACCCACCTCAAATCAACTATAAAATTATTCTTTGTAGTTTTTATCATGATAAACATAAGATTACAAAGGATAATAGAGATTTATTCATTTCAAATCATTAACAATAAGAAATAACAAACATGTACATGATAGTTTGATCATGTGTGTTCATTTGCGAAGGAGATAAGGGAAACATGTAAAGATGCTCTCAAAACTTTCTAATGGTTGTATAGCTGAAACAACCTTGTCATAAACCCCAAATGGAACCATAATTAACCAATAATTTTTAGAACTCAACCCAGAAGAGGAAAAATCTAGCTCCTGAGAGGAAAACCCCAATAACCAACTAGAAGAATGTCTAAAAGGACACCCAAACTCGACTAGAAGAAGGTAAGAGAGGAAAAACTATCACTTTTATACAATAATGTCTAAAACCTAGATGAATATAATTTGTAGATGAAAATCAAGGGCTAAGATGACGATCCATGTGTTTTGAGGTGAAATCAATGAAAGAGCACAAGATCATGAAGATGGATGAAGGAAAAAATATCAATTGTCTATTCCACAACTCACGATCAAGTAATCATCACTTGGTAAGGGAAAATGAGCATATATTGATTGCAAAATCATCTAGGGTCGAAACAGGTTCAAAAGAGCATCTCCATATGTTAATTTTGTCATTACATTCATGAAAATGATGTTTTGGCCTCCCAAACTTCTACAACCGTAAAATCCAAAAATACTACACTAGTTCCTCCAAATTTTCCCTCATTGAAATCCCTCGTTATCATGATCCTAATGCAAAAAAATCACTAAAATGGATGCCTAGAACAAAATTTATGAGAAAAAATGCAAAACATATTCGGGCCTCGACATGGGATTTACATTACAAATTGCAATCTTGAATATTGTATTTGACAATCGGATCCTCGTGGAGATGTCATGTGGAATTCAATGATTTATTAGGGAGGTCAATCCTAAAGGTGTAATATGTAGTTTACAAAATTCAATACTATCATCTACAAAATTATAATTTCCTTTGAGCTCCCAAAATATGCCACGTGTCCAAACTACAATCGAACCTCAAACTTCGCATGTGATTTATAGTTTTGTAAAACTATTATTTTCCAGCCTGTATTTTCCATTGGAAGTTCCCGGATGATGCCATGTGGCATGATTTTATTAGTCCCATGCCTCCAAGTTGAAAATGTAATTTGTAACCTCCTTTGTCTACGTGACAAGGTCTCATTGGTGATCATCTTCTTTGGGAAGTTGGGGAATGATGGAACAATTCCAAATGTTTCTTGTAATGCCAAAATAAATGATAGAAGGGAAACTAAATCAATGAACAAGTTAAACATGAGAATAGTTCAAGTTGTTCCAATATTTTCTGATTCAACCGATCAATGAAGGGGTTGTGGAAGTGGGGAACATGTAGAACACTTAAACTATTCCAATAGTTCCAAGTGTCTCTCGAGTTGATCAATTCAAGGATTTATCCAAATTTTCAAGGTTTGGCTCGTGGATGTGAGACTTAGATGGAAGTGGGGTAGAGGTGGGACAAAAGCACATTTCCTTATGTTCCTCAATATGACGATCCAACCGACATAGAAGGATGTTTATGTAAAATGACTACGTGAAATTATTTCAATTAGTTGGAGGTGTTAGAAGAGGGGAAGGTAAATGGAGCAATTTTGAAGTTTAGCATATGGGCTAAACACCATGAAATTTGCTAATAGACCTTGTAATGCCTCATTATCTCATAATTATGCCACAAAATGCTTAGGATGATAAAAAAATTGCAAATTTATCCTGGAAAACCCTCCCTTCTTAAACAATGCAATAATAATCTAGAACATCACCAACACTGCAATTTATCCTCTTGAAAGTTTTTCAAATCATGAACAAGGTAAGAAATAAACATAGAACATCATGAAATTGCAAGATCATCCTTGGAACTTCTTCAACCTACAAATAAACCTTGGGAGCCCTTCAACCCTTCTTGAAAGATAGTAACAAGTACCTTAGGAAACAAAGGAACAAAATGAAGGTAATGACAAGGTTTATGTCAACATACAAATGAATAATCTTGCATGATAGAGGAACAATGAGTAACAACATGGGGAAAGAAGGATTACATCAAGAAAAAAATGAAGGATTTTGCAAAGATGATGCCAAGGATATACAAGGGGCAAAATGGGCACTAAAAAAATTGTCAAACATCATTACCCTCTTAGGAGACAAAGTGATGGGTCTCTTATTTACCAAGGAGTTTCAAGAATGAATGTGCATTTTTATTAATTTGATATGTGAAGGTAAAAACTTTACATATGGGTGAAATAATTTTTGAAAAGTTAACTTGAAAACTCACCCAATTCCATCAAGCTAAGTCCTTCTACATGACCTATTATGTAATATTAATCATTGATAGGATATAGGATTTGAATTGGCCTGTCTAGTCAAGGGGGAAAACACCATATTTCTCGAACTATCTATGAGTGTTATAACCAGTTAACTCTTGAAAAAAACAACATTCACTTGAGAAGACTAAATGGTGTTTTCACATTGTTCATAGTTAGGTTAATAGAAGGGTGTACTACCAACAGAGTCTCTCAAGATCCCAAAAGATTAATTAAAATTTTGTTTAATTCAATTAAGAGATTCTCATATATTAGAATTTTTGGGTTTGAGGAAATACCATACAAGCTCCCAATCTATTGTAATGACAATATTATCTTGATTGAGTTGTGCAAATAATTAGACATTCTCCATAGGACCCGCAAAGATAAAAAAGTTTCAGAAATCTATTTTCCCCTACTCTTGGGAGTTATATTTGTAGATGAAAAATTGATGCTCAAAATATCGAGAGAACCATTTATATTTTCAACATAAATCCTTTCTAAAAAAGGGTATCCTTTGATAGGAAGATCTTCATCGATCACGAATATTCGATTATCATACTCTCATGTTCCAACAATAGAATACTATTGAGAGGATTGTGATGATGAATTTGAAGTTATAAAGTGATTGTTTAGAAGGACAACTCTGTAGTAGATCCAAGATTTTATAATATACCAAGTGCTTGAGGGGATGGTTGATGATGGGTCAGATTTGATAGAGCTCGATTCATTAAATTCCATTCAACACTCTCCTCTTCCCATTATTGATTGGTCTCTAAAGGAGAAAGATAATATTGATGATCTCACAACTCTTGTTCTATTGAGAACCAAGAAATGGTTCATGAAAACATTGGCAAAATTCAAAGCTCCTGAAGAGGTCGCTTTCTTCTCAAGATAACTCAACAAGAACTCGAGCACAAAAATATATGCATAAACTTTGAAAACTGATTCTGAGAAAGAAGGAAAAAGAAAGATGATAACAAGAAAGAATAAAATAAGCAAGAAGAAAACAAGAAAGTGAGGAAGAAGAAAGTGACAAAGAAGAGGAAGAAGTTAGTGAAATCTCAGCTCAAGACTTTGGAAAAGGAAGTACTTCTAGGTAAAAATTATTTTACTGAGACCTTCTACCTCTCCACAGATATCCACTGAAAAATCTCCCTCGGTTGAAATTACTCCTACACAAGTTCCCTCTCATCCTGTCACACTCACTGTACTAGCTACAAACCCAACCACTAAGGAAAGTTTTTGGTACCTCTTTTCCATGGGTCCAATAAATGGTTGAGACTAAGAAAATAAAAACTAAATCATAAATTATAGTTCCCAATTATGATGCAATATTTTCACTTCTTAGTACCCATGCTCCTAAAAATCCAAAACAACTTATTGCCTTGTCAATGACACCTTAGGTCAGTATTTTTTTGATATTGCAAAGCCAATAGTGGAAAAAAGAGAACGTGAAATAACTCCAATTGATATGAGTTAACAATAATATCACTAGGCGAGTCCACTCCTTAATGAGATGTACACAATCTAAGAGGAATAGTTTCAAAATTCATTGAGAGAGTGGAGAAAGGAAAATAGACACATGAGCAGTTTAAAGAAAATGTCCAAACTCTTTCAACATATATCAAGGTTTTTCTCTCCAAATACAACTCCTCTCACTCCTCTCCCATCTTCTACCCCTATAACTCGATATTGGTATAAAAGGTCTTTTAGAAGCTCACAAGCACACTATTTAATGAAAAGTCATTAAGGATTGGGTAGAAAAAATGCTAATAAATGGGCTAAAGTTCATTAATGAAGGGTAAAAATTATATGAGAACTTAATAGTTCATAAGAAAAAATCAACTTCAATTGAGAACATTGAAAAAGAAACAAAAGTTTGGGTTGATATAATTTAGGATCTCAAGATCACGGTAGTCATAGATGAGAAGCTCTTTCTTTCTAAAAATATTTTTCAGTGATTATAAAATTAATATATCTCACACTTGGTCATTTAGCATGTAATGGAGACTCAAAAAGCCTCTAAAAATCTATAGAAGTTTGTACAGAAAGGTGAGTCTCGAAAGTATAAGATTTTTACAGATTTCAAAGCTCTTCGTTGTGATATTTTCCAAGATAAATCTTCTCAAAGAAACACAATAAATGAAATCAACGAAAAATTCACAAATTTGATTAAAGAAGAGTTGTTTAAAATGAAAAATATCAGTCAAGATAAAATGGATGAGCTTTTTGAGTTGAATAATGTGATAATTGAAGCTTCCAAAAATATGGTTCAGCTAGAAGGAAGGAGTTCCAAAATGGAAAATTCTTTTGGAAGTTGGATGAATAAATTGGAGAATATAATAGTTCCTAAAGAATCATAGATAGATGATGTGGTAACACATTTGATAATGCATACTTTTAACTCAAAGTTTTGGCTGATTCTTTTCCTTCTTTAACTACTTCCTAAAAGGGTAATTGTTATATTATACTTTTGAATTTTTATTTCAAAGAGATAAATTAAATATAAAAGTCACTTACTTAGATACAAGTATAATTATTTAACAAAAATTAGTTATTCTAAGATAGTTACTGTTCCCTATGCCTATAAAAGATGTTTTTCTCATTTGTAAAGGGGTTGGATGTTGGTTGATCATTGTAAAGAAAGAAAGAAGGGTTTAATACAGAAGATATTGTCCTCTATTCTTCTCTAGCTTCCTCTTTTTCTCTCTAATTATTCTGTTTAGTAATCATATATTTTAGTAGAATGTGAAACATTGTGTTCATTCATGTCTTTCATGAATCATTGAACTTTGTGTCGTGTTTTCTTATAGACAAGAATTTTCCATTACATGTTAATTCATACATCTTGAATTATTGGCATGCATGAGTAAAATAAGATCAATTTTTTCTTATTTGGAAGTGTTGTCTTTGCTCTCTTTCCCTTCATTTTCTAAATCTGAAATCTCATATATTCACTTATTTTTGTATTTTACCTATAACATCTCGCATAAAATTACCAACATATGCAAACTCCATAGAATGCAAGACTAGACTCCATATCCCTCCATAAATGTATTTCTTCATTGTGTGACTCCAAAAATATAACAAATTCTCTATAGAATGTAAATAATGATTGGGTACATGCATTGATTTTGGTTGACATAGTATTGCTTGTGAACCCAAATGCTCCTATATCACTTAACTTGGCTTAATACCAAATGAAATTTTTGGTTCAAGTTAATATAATAATTTTTCTTTGTTAATCAATAAAAATAAATATTATGTGTATAGTTCTCTAATACTAAGGAGTGAACTATTATATTTATTAACCACTCATTCCTATTCTCTCTCAAACAATCTCATGCTCACAAATACATTGTAGTATTCTAATATAACCCACTAATAAATAAAAGATCCATTAGTGTGTTGGGAATTGTTTTAAGAACTGTTTATGGCCTGATCATGTGCTAGTTACTGACTCTAAAAAAATGCATGGATATCCAAATTAAAGATAAATTTGTCCTTACCCTAGTATATGGGGATGTACATAGTGGTGTTTAAGAAGTTACATTTATGATTAGGTCCTTATGATCTTATGCATTTCACATTACATTCATTTTCATTATATCATCCATGTCAAATTAGCATACATATACGAGGCATCAACTAAAAGCATTTTATGTGGAAATACAAAACAAGACCCAATAATGAAATATTTATTAAAATCACACATACAAAATTTTAGACATTTGAAGTTTGTGCCTTTTTAAAAAATTCTTTAGTAAAATTGCTTCATTTAAACAATAAAGAATATTTTTTCAAAATTGTTATGCATCATTACAATAGTTAAAAAAGGAGGGTACGATAAAAGGTGACTAAAAAGAGTCACGACTCAATATCCATGTTGAAATAAAACACAACTCAATACAAGTCAACTTGCCACCAGGAAAGAAAAAAATAAAGTTTATAAAAATGCAAAAGGTCAAGACTCAAACACAAGGTCCTCCATGGAATGGGGATCCCAAAAACTAGTAGGCTTATCATTCGAGGATCCAAGGTGGGCCATACGTCTAAGGTCTATGAATTATACATAGCCAAAGGTGATACCATCATTCACTATCCAAGCAACGAAGAGCACACAAAAATAATACTTCCTTGCACTAGAGAGGGCTAGTGAGACAAAACAACAATAGAGGGGATAATAATATGTTCCCCCAAGGTGGTGGTAGACTCTATTGACCTTAACATTGAGGTTGTGGGGTAGAGAAGCAACTAAATATTGGGGATGAAAGTTGATTTTGAGAGTTCCTCCATCACACATCACTAAGATTCAACAAAATCGAACTCATAGTACAAGGGGTGCTCCCCGGTGATAATAAATATCATGAAGATGTTGAAAATAAAGTGCCACCTTTTTGACTTGTATTTTCTCTCCATGCACACACTAGAGATAACAATTATTTTTTCATTGACTAAAAATAGTTGATAAATAACATCATTATAAAAAGTAGCAACATTTATGTCTTTTAATAATTGAAAAATAATAATAACTCTAAACATTCCAAAAATGGAATATAAGTAGGCCAATGAGATTGGTCCCCTAAGAATTATATTTTCCACATGAAGGGATTAGGATGGTAAGGCTTAAAGAGGGAGTGAATCCAAGTTTAGGCCTCACAAGCTCATGGGAAAAAATAGAAGATGTGCTAAAAGGTATTTTGTTTAGTAAACATAGGAAATTTGTGAGTGGAAACACCAAGATGTTTAATCCTTTCACCTAGAGGGATACCTTGATAAAAAAACACCAAAAAAGTGTGAAATATTGCACTAGATTTTGGAAGTCCAGACTTGTTTAAGGTGATGAGATACCTTGATAAAAATCTAGTGCAATATTTCACAAAATCTAGTGTAATATCTCACCTTGAAATATTCCACTAGATTTTGGAAGTCCGTACCATTAATGAGATGAGTGGAGTATCTAAGAAATAAAATACCGTAAATCAACCCATGTAAAGCTTCGTGGGAAAACAAATATCCAAAATCTTCAAAGAACCAAAACAAATATTATGGGAGCTAGCAGACAAACTCTATTAGATATATTGAAAGAGGAAAACTATTTCAAACTTGTGATCATTAATCATTAAATAAGTATACACATCCTATAAGGGGAGTTTGTACAACCTAAAGAAAAACTTTACTAAATCCAAGATCTTGAAGCATGATGAGGATACGGTCATATACTTTTTCAAAATCCATATTAAGGAATACTGTTCATTTTTTATATGCACATGATTGAGATGCATGATCCCATTTTGTGCCTTCCCACTTAGCTATGATATTATTCAAAATATACCTTTCACGAAACCGTTTTTTCTAGGGTTTAAAAATAGCCAAAATAATGTGGAAAATACGTAGCGTTAAATTTATAACAAGGATCTTATAAGAGACATGAAACATGGTGTTTGGTTGCCAATTGGGATGAGCTTAGGATTTCTCGTCTTAGGTATGAATTTGATATTTCCTTTATTGATAATTTTACCTAAAGATTGAGTAGATAATGCCTTGTTGTAAACAATTTCTAGGTTATGGCCATAAAAATATAAGTGGATTTATAAAATTCATAATGAAAACTGTTAACAACCAGGATTTATTATTTGCCATGCATTGTAGATCCAAATAGAGATAATCTAATGTGAGTAAAGAATCAAATTGTATCATAGATTTATGTGAAATATTGCAAGGAACAACATCTAGACATTTTTGAAGAGATATTTGGCATTCCTTAGTTAAGGATTAGACTTGAAAACTTGCCTTTAGTGCTTAGTAAAAGAATTATAGATCTTAGAAAAGCTGGTAAGTCAAATATGAGATGTTTAGATAGCCTTTATTTTCCATCTCGAACTAATTTCCACAAAGGGATTTGAAAAATTCCTTATAGGCATGATATTAAATCTTAAGCCAATGTAAACGAGCATCGATATTAGCTCCTCTAGCTATCTAAGCTTCGTTGAGTTTGAGCTTAGGCCTAGGACCACCACAACCAAAGATTGTAATATAATATCTAAAGGATTGCATTCCAAACAATCCAATATTTTTGAAATTCATTACAAAGAGCAAAATTCGTTCACTTGAAAAATTGTGCCACCTACTTTCCAAAGTGACGAAAGAAGGCAAGCGTGTTATGGATGGAATCATTCCACCATTAAATCTAGTTGGAAGCATAAGTTAATGTGGTGCTAGGTTTCAAATCCTAGAAATGATATGGATGGTCCCTTTATGTTGTAATAATGACATGTTGATGTAGAATTGATTAGGTGGTGGTTTAACTTTGTGTACCTCCCTTAGTGAATTGGAAAGTGATTGGAAAAAATAAATTCTCGTTGGATGGTGTTAATTGACTCAATGGAGGTATGAAAATAGAACACATGCTATTTAGTTATCATCATGATACAATCCATACTTTTGAGAGCCCTATCCACTCTAGCTTAGAAATTAGACCAAGTAAACTAGGGTTTGAAAGTAAATGCATGTTGTCGGAGAAGAAGAGATGACAAGTGTAACGAACCGTTACACCAAAACCTCAAGGCGTTAGTGAAATCCACACATGAAGATCATAACATCCCACCACGCTTCCATAGAGCCTGACTCGGGCTGGGTTCATGCCCGCACTCCCATACGTACGAGCCCCACTTCATCGACGTTTAGGCACCCCACGGGCCTCGGCTACACGACGTAACCAACCGAGTGGGATTCGAACATGGGTGGTCACTCTGATACCAAATGTAATGAACCATTACACCAAAACCTCGAGGTTCCATGGAGATTTTGAACTGTATCCATAAAAGAGATGGCAACTTGTACTAGTGGTATCAAAGTTTGATCTCAGCCAGGACGACGCCAAACCCTAATTCTGAAGGTTTGAATATATCTCAAGATTGGTAGCGAATTTTTCTGTAATTTTTTTTATGGTGTTGTGAAATAAGTTAAGTAAGCTTCTCTCCAAATTTCAATACGTTTTGAATTTTTTTGCAAAATTTATTATGGTTCTATATTTATTCATAATTTAGCTCCCTAGGGCGTAATTTTTGGAAAATTTTCAAATTTCTTATATTTTCGAAACCCCTCAAAAACTAGCTAGGGTTTCTTTTTTATAAATTCCTATATTCGGCCAAAAATTACAAAACCCTAAACCCTAAAATTATGCCCTCTTAAGCCTACCCTAGGCCCAAACCCTTCGTCATGGTGGTAGATCTACCCGAGGCCAAGGAAAAGGACAAAAACTCCAAGAATGACCCCAAATAAGGAAGATATTGCTTCTAATTCTACTTCTTCAGGAGTATCTAAGGTGGTCATCCAACTTCAGGAAAGGGTAAACAATATGGTGAGTAAGGATGACCTTAATGTTGAGCTTCATCAACTGAAAGGTAGCCTTAGGAGTGAGATTCAAAAGGATTTTCATGCAATGCGGTAGGAGTTGTTGCATGCTACTTCAAATACAACTTCCAATGCCACCATATGGGTTCCACTAGAAATGGTCACACGATGTAAATCACTCCAATCAGGGAGGACCCTTTAATAATTCAAGTGGATATTCTCACCAATGGAGGGGCATGATTCCAAAAGTTGACATGCGTAAATTTGATGGAAAGGATCCACTCAATTGGATTACCCAGGATGGAAAATTTCTTTGATCTCCATCGAGATCCCGGAGGACAAAGGTAACTGTGGCATCCTTATACCTAGAACTTGATCAATTTGTTTGGTATCGTTAGTTATGTGCTCAAAGGTAGAAGAATGGCCTAAATGTCAACTCGGATAGTTTTCACTGAAGAGCTTCAATTACACTATATTTGGAGTGTTTCGAGAATTACTTCACCAATTAGCAAAGTTACGCCAAACTGGTTCAAATACTAAGGAGTATGTCCATCAATTCCAATTTTTTTCCTTTCGTGTGGAGGATATTACAGAAGAGTATTTGAATGACCTATTTCTGGGGTCTTAAGGACCACATTGAGCATGAGGTACACATTTTTAACTCACTCAAGGTTGCTGATTCTATTATCTTGGCGCGTCGAGTAGAGGAAAAATTTCTTTCTAGTAGAAGGCATAAAAGATCGTAACACCTTGTCTCCTTATTACCCTCGGCCAATTCGGTTGACACCTCAAAAAATTGAAGAAAAAAAGAGCCAAAGGGTTATGCTTTAACTGTGATAGAAAATATCGACCAAATCATAAATGTTCGAGAAAAATTGTTCTACATTGAAGGATCTAGTGATGAGGAAGAATATGAGGCAACATCAACAAAGGAAGTGGAAAAATTAGAGGAAGAATATGGAGATCCTCACCCACTATTTCATGTCATGCTTTATCGAGATATTAGTACTTCACAAACCCTTCAAGTTGTGGGTTATCTTAAGAAGCGAAGGTATTGATCTTGATTGATTCAGGGAGCACACATAATTTCATCAATAATAAGTTGGCAACAAGACTAAATTATTTCATCTACCCAAAGACTTGAATTTCAAGTAATGATTGCAGATGGTGGCACAGTCCAATGTTCAAGTAAATGCCATAAAATCAAACTTATGATGGGTGACTACACATTGGAATCTATGATGTTTTCTATTCCCATGGGCGGAGCTGATATTGTCTTAGGTGTTTAGTGGCTCACAACTTTGGGCACCATAGAGATAAATTTCCAGGAATTGTTCATGCACTTTCATTCGAGGGTTAAAAAAATTGAACTTCGAGGTCTAAAAGCTAAAGATCCTCTAGTGGTGAGGTCTCACCAAATGCATAAGATTCTTAAAAAGGGGTCTGAAGGTTTTGTAGCATGATTATTCTCTATAGAAGTCTAACCACCAATGAAGGTATTGCATCTTGATCTTCAAAAGGTTATTAATCAACATGTAGTTGTCTTCAAGGAACCAAGAGGATTACCGCTGAAAGAGAGCATGATCATGATATTCAATTGATTCCAGAAGCCAACCCCTAACATCGGCCTTATATATATCCATATGTGCAAAAGAGTGAGATCGAGAAGATGGTGGAGGAAATGTTGGAAATGGGTATTATTTGTCACAGTCAGAGTGCCTATTCTGCTCCTGTGGTGATGGTACATTGCAATGATGGAAGATGGCACATGTGTCTAGATTATAGAGAGCTTAACAAGTTCACTATCAAAGATAAGTTTCCTATTCCCATCATTGATGATTTATTAGATGAGTTGTATGGTGCCATTTATTTTACAAAACTAGATCTATGTTCTGGGTATCACCAAATTAGAGTCAAGCAAGAAGATATTCATAAGACAACTTTTAGAACTCATCAAGGCCATTATGAATTCCTAGTGATGCCATTTGGTCTTACCAATGCTCCCTCCACATTCCAAATCTTGATGAATTCAGTGTTTAAACCATTCCTAAGAAAGATTGTCTTAGTATTTTTTGATGATATACTCATCTACAACAAATCGTGGGAGAAACACTTACATCACGTCAATACTATCTTAGAATTCTTAGAGAAACATCAAATTTATGCCAATCCTTTGAAGTGTTCTTTTGGGGTACAAGAAGTGGAATACTTAGGCCATATTGTTTCTCATGAAGGTGTTAAGGTGGACCCTCACAAGATCTAGGCCATGGTGGAATGGGAAACCCCAAGATCCCTCAAATAATTACGAGGTTTCTTAGGTCTAACAGGGTATTATCGTAGATTTGTCAAAAGCTATGGTAGTATAGCAACACCACTCACAAAATTATTAAAGAAGGACTCCTTTCAGTGGAATGAGGAAGCATCTAGGGCATTTGAAAAATTGAAGGCAGTTATGTGCACCACTCCAGTATTGGCAACCCCATATTTCTCCAAAACTTTTGTAGTTGAGTGCGATGCTTTAGGAAATGGAATCAGAGCAGTACTAATGCAAGAAGGACACACCATGCTTTTGAGAGCCGCGAGATAAAAGGAAAGAATTTGTTAAAGCCCGCTTATGAAAAGGAAATGATGGCAATACTACATGCAGTCAAACAATGGAGACCATACTTGATGGGTAGACATTTTAAGGTAAAAACTGATCATGATAGTTTGAAATATTTCTTAGAGCAACGTCTATCTTTAGAAGAACAACAAAAATGGGTCACTAAGATGTTGGGATATGAATTTGAGATTGTTTATAAGAAAGGAAAGGAAAATTTGGTCGTTGATGCTTTGTCTAGGAGGGATGAGTCTGCCGAAGCATTGTTATGTGCCATCTCTATACTAAATGCAGATTGGGTGGATCAAACACATGAAGAATGGAAGAAAGATGCAATCACACATACTCTCATTCAAAATCTCTAGGTAGATTTTTCCATATCAACTCAATTTATATGGAAGGGGATACATTGTGGTATAAAGATCGGTTATATCTATGTAAGAACTCTACACTTAAACACCATGTTCTTTCAGAGCTACATTCTTCTCCAATAGGTGGCCATGTTGGGGTCTTGAAAACATATCATAGAGTTAAGAAGGATTTATTTTGGGAGGGGTTGAAAGGAGATGTTCAAAAATTTGTGGCAGAATGTTTGGTTTGCCAAAAAAATAAGGGTGAGACCATTAAGACACTGGTCTTCTCCAACATCTATCTATTCCTAGTGAAAGATGAGAAGACGTATCAATGGATTTCATCACAGGATTACCTAAATCAGAAGGGAAAAGTGTCATCATGGTCATGGTAGACAGACTTACCAAATATGCTCATTTTTGTGCCATGGCTCATCCTTTCACAACTAGTACAATTGCCATCTCTTTTATGGATACAATTCAAAAGCTCTATGGCACACCAAAAATTATAGTAACTGATCGTGATCCAATATTTACAAGTAACTTTTGGATTGATTTGTTCTCTTGTCTAGGTACCCAACTAGCCCAAATTTCCTCTTATCATCCCCAATCAGATGGGCAAATTGAGGTGGTAAATAAATGTTTAGAGGGATATCTTCGATGTTTTACTTTAGATAAACAAGAACGTTGGGTGCAATGGTTGCCACTTGTAGAATGGTGGTACAATACTTCATTTCATACCTCCTCCAAAATGTCTCCATTTTTGGCACTTTATGGGTACCATCCTCCATCACTCATATCTAGCTTGAAGGTTAAACCAAAGGTGAGAGCAGTCGAAGATCACATTCAACATCAACATGAGGTACTCTCTAGTCTTAGAGAAAATTTGGCATGGGCACAAAACCGTATGAAGCAACAAGCTGATCAACATAGAAGTGAGCAACACTTTGAAGTGGGAGACTTTGTTATTACAAGGTTATAGCCATATAAGCAGTTATCCTTAAAACAACAACAAAAGGATAATAAGCTTGCTCCTAAATACTACGGTCCTTACCAAGTTTTGTAGAAAATTGGTAGTGTGAATCTAGTCTTCCATGTTTCTTGCTTAAAGAAAGTTATTGGGCAACACATTTGCACCTAATCAGTGCTTCTAGAACTGGATGAGGAAGGAAGGATCATATTGGAACCTGAAGGCATTCTTCAAAAATGCACCAAAAGATTGAGGACCAGAGTCATTACCGAGTACCTGATCAAGTGGAAGAATATGAATATTGAGGATGCATCAAGGGAAGATGAAGCATTCAAGTAACATATAAGGCTTCCCAACATTAGGGACAATGTTTCTTTGAAGGGGAGGGGCATGTTACACCCTTAATTATATATCTTACATGGGATGGATATAGCTGACTTGTGGCTATCATAACTTCTTATCATGATGTATCTCTTTCATATATGATCTATTATCATTGGTTGGTCAGCCTTGTTAATGGCCATATCATAGGAATAGTATAAATAGGGGTTATAGGTAGTGGATGATCATTATGTTGAGTATTTGAGTCTTATTATATGTTTTGGAGGTTTCCCCCTCGAAGTGGCCAAGCTATTATACTTTCATATTAAGAGAATTTATCTGCAATATTGTGTTATTTGGTGTTCTATTGCTGGTGATAATCATAATTAATCAAGTAATTTCATTACAAGTGGTATCAAAGTGACCACCCGTGTTTGAATCCCACTCGGTTGGTTATGTCATGTGGTCGGGGCCCGTGGGGTGCCTAAACATCAGTGAAGTAGGGCTCGTACGTATGGGAGTACGGGTGTAAACCCACCAGTCGGGCTCTACGGAAGCGTGGTGGGATGCTATGATCCTCATGTGTGGATTTCACTAACACCTTGAGGTTTTGGTGTAATAGTTCATTACAACAAGCCCTAATGGATTTTGAAATAAAACCATGCTTCACATTCCCTAACACACCAATCCATTGGTAGGGTACCCTCTTTATCTTGGGGATCTTAATCATATAAAATTTGTTGCATATGACCAAACATAGCAATAATGCCAAAGGAGTACTTGTTAATATTCAAAAGGACCCATAAGCCCCAATGTCGTGGATCTTCCCCGAGGATGCCATAAAGGGTATAAATCTCAAAGATATGGAAATATTGACACCACTGCGACCATCATCATGCAAGGTAGGAAAATAAGTGAAATGTGACATTATGCACTTTAATGAATTTTGAAGAAGGAAACCTACAATTTTAACTTTGTGCAAAAAAAAAATCCATTTCTAATTTTTTTACAAGTAAAATTGACAAATAATTTTTGTGAGGATTCTATAAGACCTCTTACATTTGATGTTATGAAACCGATGCAGAAACTTGAACATGTTTAGTTCCTCTTGTCCTTCGTAAAAATCAAAGACAATCTAAAGTAGAAAAATTGTTAAATAAAAGAGGAATTTTGTTTTTCTTAAGAAATTCTCGATGGAAATGGAGTGAAACTTAGGCCCATTACCTCCACTTAGTGACTCGTTACCACCTTGTGGTGGCCTACAAAAATGGTGAGAGCATTGTGAAGACATCATTGAAGTCCCATCATCGAAAATAACTATTGGATTTGATTTTTCTAGGTTCTCAAAGGATTTGAGGTAGGATTGAACAAGGGAATAAGTGTAGGAAGGAAAAAGAGATTTAAGATTTATGCACATGAGTTTTGTCATTAATAGAGTATTTAGTCATAGAGGAATGTTTATTCCCTACAAGATATTTTTGTTTGTCACATTTATCTTACCATAATATTTGTTGGGTGATTTTGGATTTTTAGTTGGTACAATGCCCTCAATAGGCTTGGGTCTAACCATGAAATAAAAATACCAAATTGTATAGTTAGGGGCTTGAAATTTGAAGCAAGTGTTGGGAAAGTTAATATAGGTAAATTTTTGAGTGAAATACTTAGAATCAACTTGAATATCAAGTGAATCTTCCAATTCATTAATCAAATCAACCTCAATAAAAACTCGTTGGTTACGTCGAGTTGAGTAGAAGTAGTTAGGATCATGAAAAATAACTCACGCAATGAGCTTGAAAATATTTGATATAAAGAACTAGAGAGGAACTGAAAGGATAGGATGATCAATTCAAAAAGGCACTTTGAGGGAAACTTTCTTTGAGGCTTTAAAGTTTCAAGTCAAAGGAAAAGAACAATTAATGTGTTTTTCACATACCATTTTGGGGTCCCCAAATTTGATGTCAACACGAGCCATCAATAGGTTAGATTAGATTATTAAAGGTGACTTCAAGAAATACACCAACAAGATTAATTAACCATTGGTAGTCTTAACTCACACCGACATTGTTTGTTAAATTATTGTAACTTTATTTATCATGGCATTATGCTCTTGAGCAATATGATGATGTATAATTGATTACGTGTATATTGCTAACCTTGAAGGTCTCACCTATGTGTTAAGAAAACAATATTTTTATTGTATGTATTGAGTATGATGACCTCATATCAAAGAGACCTTGGGATTGTTAATAATTATCTTATGCTTCAGTGAGTTTGTGATAAGAAAAGATGTCTATGACTAATAAGGAATCATTGCATCGAATTGGTATGTGTTGGTGTTGAAAAGCATAGCTCTTATGCTACCATTAAGTGCTTAGTACATATATAGCTTGTATCCATAATTTTAAAAATAGGTTGATATTTGGATTTCCTTGACCGAGAAAAATACTAAGGTTATAAGTATCAGTGCAGTTCTTATTACATTGATAAATCCGTTGTGAACAAATGATGGTCATTATGACCCTAGTATGATTTATATATGATAATTATTAAAAAAATTATCTTTTGGCTTGTATCTTATAAATTTTTCCCAATTTATTAAAAACTATTGGGAGTTGATTGTATTGTTCAACATTTGAGTACCTAAGATATTGGCATGAAAGGGTATTATCTTTATTTAAATATGACATATGACTAGCTAGATAGTCCTTATGACTCTAGCATTTGTTAATGTGTGATAATATGCCATCTCTATTAATAAGCATTATCACTTTAATAGGTGAAGATCCTATGTAAGGTAACTTAGCATTATGAAGGTTAATATGATGCATGATGGTTATAGTGTATATAGGGCATGGTAATATCTATAGTTTACAGGTCCATTAATAAACAAAAATGTTGTTATAGTATTATTTAATATTTTGATTGATTGATTAGTTTTTGTAATCAATGGGTTTTCTTGATTATGTTGTTTAACATTGGCATTGAGGTATTTTGACATTTCTATTGTAATGATTTAAGGGACTGATGGTTGAGGGTGACATAATAAAGTATGTTTTAAGAGTCATGATTGGGTGTAGACTTGACAATTTAAAATTAATTTATGTTTTCACCTTCATGGGTTATGTAATGATTAATGGCCTGCGTGTTTTGCTAAGAGATCAAGGGACACTATAATGGGAACATACTTATATGCGAATTGGATTGTGTTATCAATGATCTATCATGGACCTTATGCTTAATCTATGATAAATGTTTGTGAATTTGTGTATTTCAACCTCATGGGTTGTTATTATAGGAAATCATATATATGAATAACATATCCAATAGAGAAGTAAGGGTCTCGAGATCCAATCAAGATTGGAAAAGAACTTTAGAAAGTTTAAAGATGTTTATATGGACATTTTTACCTTTTAGAAAATTTGTTTTTGTTTTTCTTGGGCGAGTATATGAAGATACTTGAAACTGAATCTCATGGCGGTAGGTTGCGTGGAGAACTAAAATGTGCATGGATTTTTTCATGGTGACACTTTCTATTATTAACTATACTGCGGTATTTTGGTGTTGCTAATTGTATGGCTATTTAGCTTGAGAAGTGACTATTTATTTTTAGTTGCACGCACTTTTAAATGGAATATGATGAATATATAAGGAAACCATTATGTGAATAACAACAAGGAATATATATATTTTGAAGATTTATGGCATTCATGTAGTGTGTTACGAGTTGGAGTTGAATGAGAGAAATATGGAAGGGTTTTTGTTCTCTTATTTTAGACATGATTTCTTTCCTTATACTAAGTAGTAGGTAACACTAGATGATGCATGTCGATTTTCTTGCTTTTTTAACATACACATTTACAAATGTGTTTATTAGCTTCTGGTTATGGTTTGAATGATTTACGAATGCATGTTTTATGGTATACCATTTTATGCATGTGTGCATACATTGATATATATGGGTAAACATCCATGTTTATTTATATATTTTTCTTATTTTTTGGGTGATAGGCCCATATGGTATTATGTGGAGGTTTAATCTAGTGATCCCTACTTGGTCACGGGGCACTTTGTGTTGAATTATTTGTTAATGATATATTATTTCACTCTTTTAAATATGAAATCTATTAAATTTTGCCATGAAGGAATTATGTTGAAATACTTAGAAAAAATATTGTAATTTCCTCTCTCTTTAACCTTTATGATGGAACTCTTGGTTGCATGAAATAGACTTTGTATTTCTAACCCTAAACTCCTAGATGGGAAAATAATGAAGTGGGAAAAATATTTGATTTCCTTTCTATTATCTAGTTGGAAACATGAATGTGCATGATTTATTATTGACTAATGATTAATGAAAAGGGATGAAATTCATGCTAGTTCATATTTTAGCTCACCCAATATCTCGCTTCATGTATTGAAAGAAAGATAGAAGAAATGATGTTTACTAATTTACCTTGAAATATTTTCCTTGCTGAAATGAAAGAAGATTAAGGAAAATACATATGATTTGTTGAACCTGTTTGTATATGTGAAAATAACATTATGGAGTCTTATGCTTCATGTGAAATATTGTTTGATTGTTATGAAAAGAAGAATTACCCAATACGGAAAGGATGAGTATACTTATATTCATTTCACATTTCAAAGAATGTATTCGTATACTTTCATTTATTTCTATAAAAGTTTGGTTTTAATATAATGGTGAGAGGGTACGATTAGTTTTCTCAAGTTTGTATATTTGAAAGGAATTCAATGAATAAGGTTTTAATTGTGTTTAAGTATCATACCTTTTTTGTGATAAGCATATTTTATTGGGAAGGTCTAACCTTAGTTTTTGTATTGTAGTAATTGTGAAAATTTAGTAGTATATGCTAAATTTAAGTATGCTATTGTCATTATATATAATAATAATAGATTTTATTTATTATTATATTTGATTACATATAAATTAAGTCCAACCCCGGTGTCTCTATTACCTGCCACTCTCATATTGAGGTTGGGACTTGATAGACTAATTAAGCTACATATTAATTTGGAATAATAGAAATTCTTCATCCAGTAATGATGAATATGTAAAATGGTATGAGGTCTACTTTTGCAAGAGGAAGGAAATGCTTTATAAGTGAAAATGTTTATCGTAGACTAGACACCTACAATGGTGATATTATACTATAATTGTGTCTTATACACCTTGAGTGAAAGGTGAAGGATGAAAGATCTTAAGGAGTATTTTATAATATCAACTCACATCAAGTTACCATAAGCATATGGATTTATAAGTAACAAATTGTATGGGTGTATTCTTGCCTTGAAATAGGAGAGAATAGTTATTCTCTCATAAGGGATAAATAGAAAAAAAATGTTTATGGAGTAAATTTCTCGTTGAAATTGAAATTCTATACTCATAATTTGAATATGAAATATACATACAAATATGAGTAGAGAAACATAAATATATGATAAACTAAATGGCGATCACCCTTGAAACCTTATGAAGGTAGAGATCGTGAAATATGAGAAACTCTGTCATAACTCTATAATGTGTACTCTTATTAAAATATTCATATGAGTTGTATGAACAATATGATTTATATTTGAGTTTTAGCTTTAATGAAATAAGGAATTATAACGTGGAAATTTGTTGCTATCTCTTGAATTACTTGTATGTATAAAAATGGAAAAAAATATTAAATGTTATAGATTATAAATGGTTAAGGTAACATAATTTAATGAGATCATAATGACAAGGATTGATATAAATTTTTATTAACTTATCTTGTAACATCCCGAATTTTGGGACTCTGTATTAATAATGAATCTGTTTTGGTTGTTTCTTCTTGGTTGTAGTTTGTGTTTTTGTCAGTCACTCATCAAGGTATGAGTGTAATGCACGAAGGAATGGACATTCGTCCATATACCCATATGGGTATGATCATAGGTACATGAGCATATATACTTGTGTATATATGCTAACGTACTTGTGTGCATACACATGCACATATACGCACAATTTCCCACTCTTCTCGTGAGTTAGCACTCACCCTTTGATTAGGTGATGATGTTTTGGAAGTTTGGGTGATATTGTAGTGTGGTTGGTGTAATATTCTCCATGTTCTTAAATTTGAGCATTTGTGAATTATGTTGACTTAGCAATAAAGTGCTTGGGTGATCACTTGGTAATGTGACTTGGCATTTATTTGGTGGCATTAGGCTTGTGAGTATCTTGGCATTAATTTTTGGCTTAAATCATTCTTTATGGAATGTGGCATATTTATTTAAAACTCAAACTTAAGCTAAGAGGTGGCATTTTGGAGTCTTAATAATATTTTAATAGATTTTTAAATCCATGACATAAATGAGAATTAGGTTTTTATTTTAGTAATTTTGCATGGCATGAAGGAATTGGAGGGGAAACTATGTCAAAATTATGGGAGGATTTTCTAGAGGTTTGTTATGGTAATCTTGGCTTATTTTTGGGCCTCCATTATGGGATTTTACCTCTTTTGGTGTATCCACTTTAGTAGATATTTTTTTCGGAAAATAAAGAAGGTTTTGGGGTTTCATTTTGAGTTGTGTGGAGCTAGGAAGTTGGAGAAAATAGTAGATATGGAAAATATTTCCCTTTGTGGGTATTGAGAAATTTGGTTTTCTCATTCTAGGTATTTAGATTTCTAATTTTTCCATTATGAGTGTATGAGATTTCATTTTATTTCCTATTGGATACTTGGAATTATTGATTCTATTCACTTGGGTATTTAGGAGATGACATATGATGTTTTTGGGTTGTTGTGTTTTTGGCTAGGTTCTATGCTTTGCATTTTAGCTATGAGTTCGTTGTGTTTTTGTTGGGTTATTTGTAAAAATTTAACTGTAAGTTCATTATTTTTGGATGGATTCTTTCTTGTGTTTCTAGATATAAGTTTGTTGTGTTCTCGTTGGGTTCATTGTTGTAGTGTTGGTTGTAAGTTCGGTGTGTTTTAGTTGGGTTCTTTCTACAATTTTGGTTGTAAGTTTGGAGTGTTTTGGTTGGGTTCTTTGTTGTAGTTTTGGCTATAAGTTTGTAGTGTTTTGGTTGGGTTCTTTGTTAGATCTTGGTTGTAAGTTTGTTGTGTTTGGGATGCAGATTCTGGGGTTTTGTCATGTAGAGCTCCACACCTCTCTTGACCATTCTACATGTTATCAACAACTCATTTCATGCATTCAACACCTAAAAAGAACTAATCTCAGTTCTTGCCCTAAATACTGCTTCTAAGAAAAATATTCTAATTTCTTAGAAGGCTAGACTTGCAAATTTATGTCCTCTAAGGAAAAGAATCTTTAATAAAATTATACTCTAATTTCCCACCTTCTTTATGTGCCCATTCAATTGTGGAGATAACCTATTTCAATTTCCTTATCTGCCCTTACCTTGCTTAACTCTTGGTCTCTTTTACTAATTCCCGATTCAATGTGGACTCATTACCTCCTTTAGCCTCCTAGAACTGAACTTTGTTTACACACTCCAAACAAACTCGGATCAATCAACATAAAGACTAAAAATGACCCAAAATCCCATATTACTATTCTAGGTCAGATTTGCTTACTAAATGCTCTTGAGACAACATGCTTGTGGAAATAATAAGTGGAGTGATCTAATAGTTCCCAAATAAATTTCTCAACTCCATTATTATTCCTTCATTCATCCTAAGGTGTGTACTTAATTTTATGATCCAACTCCCTATACTTCCCTTTCAAACTCACTTTTGCCTTCTTATGACTGAGATTTCCTTCTAGGTCTAAGATTTCACTCTGTTAGACTTATATGCATTTGTCTAGGGTTTCAAAATTAAATAAAGGTATTTTTAACCACGCACTATCTTATTGCAAATGTATGCAAGTATTCATAACCCAATCCCAATCATCATCCTTGGTGTCTTTGTTATTGGGTGTATCCTTATTAGGCCTTTCATTGTAATATTCATTGTGATAGTCTAGGAAATAACACTGGTAAATAATAAGACCAAGAAACCTGATGAAAATTTAAAATTCCTTCGAAAATTTTAAATAGGTATCTCCATAGTGTTTGATTTCAAATCTTATCTCAAAATTCAAGGCTCCAAGACCCTAACTATTAAACCCTGGTGTAGTGTCAAAATTAACCCAAGAAACACCATTTTCCCTATAAAATGGAATGAATTCACTTTCAAGGTCTATAACCCACAACACAGAGACCATCCAAGCTTCCTCAAGAGTTATGAGAAAATAATGAGTAATGTCAATGGATTAGTGAGATCATCTTCATGGAAATTAGTCTTGCATGCAATCGTGTAAAACATGATGTTGAAGGCTTCACCCTTGCCCAAAGAAATAGAGAATCCTTTTCTATCTAACTTTCATCAAAGAAATAGAGAATCCTTTTCTATCTAACTTTCATCCATTCATCGAGACACACCTTATCTCACTTCTCCAAGGCTTAGATGAATCAAATTTTGTAAAACAATACAAGACACAATTTTGTAAATACACAGTCTTTTCAAGTATTAACATTAACATAATCTTCAGTATTTCATGAATGCACATGCAATATCAAGGAACTAATCTTCAAGACCTAGACATAACACACCTTCCAAATTTTTCACATATTTACATTTGAAGAACCTTCTAATATTATCATGCTTCTAAGGCTCTGATCATTTTGCCAAACAAATCAGGATTTACCCAACACAGTCACAATTTTTTTATAGTTGTCATTCAAGAATCATATACTCTAAAAAAGAACATGGTGTTATATTCAAGGACTATAATAATTCATCAAGATATTCCTTGCAACAAATCCACATTACAACTACTGAGTTCTTGTTAAGATCACATAGTCACTAGACTTCACAAAGTTTGACTAATACAATTTATCTTATCTCATACATATAACATCTGAATTCTCAAGATTGGAACATAATTTATAATTTCAACCATCAAAAACTGCTCATTGATCTTCAATACTATCAAAATCACTAAATGTCCTCACATAACCTTCCTTTACATCCTTATGAAAAAAAAATCATAAATTCATACATTATACTCTTCAAACTTAGAATTATTCATACCTAAGACAAGGATTCTTATAAAAACAAAGCTATTTTATTTTACGCTATGTGTGTGTGGTGTGCATAAATGTTTTCACCTCCCCTCTGCCTTGATGATTATTCTCCCCATTCCTCTATCTCTCGAAGGAATTCATGTTTATAACTAAATATTTTTCCTATTTATCTCATTCTCAATTACACCTCCCTAAAACTGACTGACGTGTTGATGACTCATCAATGTTTCTTCACTTTCCATGCCTAGGAATGAATAGTATCTTTTACAATTTTTCAACATTTATGACCTAATACAACCTAGGAATATTTTCCACATGTGCACTTAACCTTTTACATGCTTGATTAAACTTAGAAATCCACCTTTACTAGTCTACAAGTTTGAATTTCAAAAAGAAGGGAAGGTGCACATTTTGAAATTTTGAATCTAGTTATCCTCCTAAGACTCTCCTTAAGACATCATCACCTTATAACTCAATGATTTGGATCTTATGACCATGAGAATTAAATTTTGAATTACTTTTTGATGATGTTCTTGTATCATGCTCT
Source organism: Taxus wallichiana var. yunnanensis (assembly GCA_018340775.1). Classification (NCBI taxonomy): domain Eukaryota; kingdom Viridiplantae; phylum Streptophyta; class Pinopsida; order Cupressales; family Taxaceae; genus Taxus; species Taxus wallichiana. Next base: position 507,420,562 of record CM031235.1, read on the forward strand.
TGAGGGAGAGAAAATCAATCTTGTCCTCTTGTGTTAAAACCTACAATTTTTTTTTCTCTTGATGATTCTCGAGTCTTCTTCGATGTCTTTGTTCTTTTTCCTACTCTCCCACTCTCCTTGTTTTCCTTAAGGCCACCTAGGTCCCAAAATTGGTCTTTATCTTTACATGTTCTTTGAATTTGTTTCTTTCTTCCTTGATTTTATTCTTCATATCCTCCATATTTAGTACTTCATTAGCTACACCTATAAAATCAAACACAACAACAACACAAACATATTGATCTTCATAATATATGAGGCTGTACATATCCTCCTTGTATTTTCCTTGCATGATTCTATCATTTTCTTGACTCAAATGGACTGTTAGTTTTCCATACTCTTCACTTTTCTTTTTTCACTATCCTCGTCCTCCTCATTGGTGATTCTTCTTCTTTTAGAACTTTTTTAGGTCCATAAGCTCTTCATCACAAGATTTTCCTTTCTCTCTTTCATCTTTCTCTTTCCTCATTTCACTTTCTTTCTCTCCTTTTCTCAACCCTTCCTTCTTTTCACCTTCTTTCTCAAGTGATTTCTCATGGACTACACTTCTCTTATTGTTTCCAATTTGTAAAAACATGTCTAAAGCCTCATCTAAGGCATCATCATCACTTTATTTATTTGTTTCATACCTATGAATTATCACCTTTTATTTCATTATTCTCTTATACCTACATACCTGTATGCTTATTTGTCATCAATAATATTTTACTAGCCATCCATATGATCACATTCCCTAAATTGGTTTCTTTCTTGTCAACGTGCAACCTACATAATTCTTCATTATTTACAAAACTATCAAACTTATCTTCTTCACTTTCTAAGCTATTTTCAATCTAAAAAAACTTTCATTTTGTACTTGAAATTGATTACATACCTCTTCATCACCTTGCTTTGCTGATGCTGCCATATCATTGTCTTCATCCATCCTCTGTAAGATCTCATACAAAACCTCTTTGATATCTTGTTTCTCTAATTTTCTTACTTTCTTCTTCATTTTATCTAGTTTATTTTCTTCCTCCATGATTATCTTTTACAACTGCATCCTTTGATTCTTCTTGAAAAGATGACCTATAGGCCATTTGACCCTTTTCTTCATCATAAATTCCAATTTATAGCTTTCTTCCATCAACATCTCTTCTATTTTCTTCAAATCTTCTCTTAATGCATTCATCTCTTTCTCCATCGATGCCTCGTAGTCTTCTTTTCTCCTCTCTCTTATTTTTATCTTCTTTGTCTTTTATTTCTCTCTCCTTTCCTATCAAATTCACCAACTCCATCAAAATTTATTCTCTTTTCATCCTTGCATTGGTCTCTTTACCCTATCACTTTCACAATCGCACACAAACCTTCACAATTCCCGGTTAGCATTTATCAATTCAAAATTTCATTTAAATCACAAGCCTATCTCTGATACCAATTGATGTAGATCTCCACACCTCTCTTAACCATTCCACATGTTATCAACAACCCATTTCATGCATTCAACACCTCAAAACAACTAATCTTAGTTCTTTTCCTAAATACCATGTTCTAAGAGTCATATTCTAATTTATTAGAAGGCTAGACTTGAAAATTTAGGTCCTTCAAGAAAAATATATATTTACCAATATTATACTCTACTTCCTCACCTTCTTTATGTGCCCATTCAGTTATGAAGATAACCTATTTAAATTTCTCTATCCTCCCTTACCTTTCCTAACTCTTGGTCTCTTTTATTAATTCATGATTTAATGTGGACTTTTTCCTTCTTTTTCCTCCTATAACCTACACTCTTTTTAGACACTCCAAACAAAATTAGATCAATCAACACAAAGACTCAAAAATGACCCAAAATCCCATATTACCCTTCTCGGTTAGATTTGGTTACTAAATGCTCTTGAGACAACATGCTTGTGGAAATCATAAGTGGAGTGATCTACTAGTTCCCAAAGTAATTTGTTAGCTCCATTAGTATTCCTTCATTCACCCCAAGGTGTGTACTCAATTTTATGATCAAACTCCCTATACTTCCCTTTCAAACTCACTTTTGCCATCTTATGACTGAGATTTCCTTTTAGGTCTAAGATTTCACTCTATCATACTTATATGCATTTGTCTAGGGTTTCAAAATTCAATAAAGGTATTTTTAACCACCCACTATCTTATTGAAACTATATACAAGGATTCATAACCCAATCCCAATAAGCATCCTTGGTTTCTTCGTTATTCAAACTATCCCTATTAGGTCTTGCACTATAATTTTCACCGTGACAAAGATGAGAAATGATATTGGTAAAGAATACGACTAAGACACCCAACGAACCTTTAAAATTCTTTCAAAAAAATTAAATAGGTATCTCCACAGTGTTGGAGTTCAAATCTTAGCTCAAAATTCAAGGATCCAAGACCCATTTGTTAAACCCTAGTGTAGTGGTTGAATTAACCCTAAAAACACCATTTTCCCTATAAAATTGAATGAATTGACTTTCAAGGTTTGTAACTTGTCAACACGTACCATCTAAGCTTCCTAAAGAGTTCTGAGCAAGTAATGAGTCATGGAAATGATTTAGTGTGATCATCTTCGTGGAAATCAGGCTTGCATGCAACTGTGTAAAATAGGGTGTTGAAGGCTTCACCCTTGTAAAAAGAAACAAAGAATCCTTTTCTATCTAACTTTCATCCATGCATCGATACACCTTATCTCACTTCTCCAAGGCTTAGGTAAATCACAGTTTGTGCAAACATACAAGACACAATTTCGTAAATAGATAATCTTTTCAAATATTAACACTAGCACGTTTTCTGGATTTCATGAAGGCACATGCAATATCAAGGAACTCATCCTCAAGACCTAGCCATAGCAGTCCTTCCAACTTTTTCACATATTTACATTTGAAGAACCTTCTAATATTATCATGCTTCTAAGATCATTTACTAAACAAATCAAGATTTACCCAACACAATCATAGTTTTGTTATAGCTGTCATTCAAGAATCATATACTCTCAAGAAAGAACATGGTGTTAGCTTCAATAATTCATCAAAATATTCCTTACAACAAGTCCACATTACAACCACTTAGTTATTGTTAAGATCACATAGTCACTAGACTTAACAAACTTTGACTAATACAATTTCTCTTATCTTATACATACAACATCTAAATTCTCAAGCTTGGAACAAAGTGTATAATTTCAAACATGCATAAAATGTTCATTGATATTTAATAATATCATAATCACTAAATATCCTCACATAACCTTCCCTTACATTCTTAAGAAAAGAAATTATAAATGCATACATTATAATCTTCAAACTCATATTATTCACAACCAAGACATGGATTTTTACGAAAACAAAGTTATTTTATTTACAATGCTATATTTGGTGTAAAAAAATGTTTTCACCTCCCCTCTACCTTGATGATTCTTCTACCCCATTCCTCTCTACCTTGAAAGAATTCATGTTTATAACTGAATCTTGCTCCCTTTTATCTCATTCTCAATTACACCTTCATAAAACTTTATTGACTTGTTGATGATTCATCAATGTTTCTTCACTTGCCATACATAGGAATGAATAGTATCTTTTATACATTTTCAACATTTATGACCTAATACAACCTAGGACTATTTTCCACATATCTAGACAACCTTTTACATGCTTAATTAAACTTAGAAATCCACCTTTACAAGTCTACACGTTTGAGTTGCAAAAAGGAGGGAAGCTGCACATTTTGAAATTTAGAATCTAGTTATCCTCGTAAGACTCTCCTTAAGAAATAATCACCTTCTCGGGTAAGTGCATGAAGTTGGGGGGCCAAAAAGTAGACAAGAATATGAAAAAAGCAAAAATCATATGCATTTTTTTAAAACGCACTTGCGTTTTATTTTTTTGGCTTAGAATCACCAAAGCATAACGCGTACGTGTTATGCCTACTATAAACAAAAAAAGAGGCCCGAGCCTCTATCATTTTACCTCCCTCAAATGTGAGTTTCAAAGCTTGTTCGTGCCCTCACATTTTTTCATTTAATTGGATCTCAAGCTCAAAGGATCATTTCTAGATCACTGGGAAGATCTAAATCGATGATGGCGCCACGAGAGAAGAGGTAAGCACAATTATTTTCTCAAATTTTCATTGAAATATGATAATTATAGATTAAAATTTGAATTGAATACATATTTTTATTGTTACAGTTAGAGGTCGAGGGAATCAACCACAACCAAACCCTATTATTCCTGACATCCCTCTCGACACTCCCATAATTGCTCAACATCCCTCGGGTAGTCAAGAATATTTAGCAGCCCAAATAGTTGAAAACAAAATTGAAATTGAGGATTTAATCAAAAAAATGAGGGATGCACAATCTACAAACCCCACCATGCCTCTCTTACAAACACATTAGAGGCATTACTTGTTCAAATTGACGTGGCAATGGGGAAAATTGATCATTGGACAACTTACAGAGAGGGTTGTAGGGTTTATTATTCCAAAAAATTATCATATGTGGATGTAAAAAAAAAAGAAATTTCAAAAGAACTCATATGTGCCTTATTCACGGACCCCCACACTAATTTTCCTGTTCCGTTGACATGTAAACAATTTCCCATCCATTGGTGCAATAATAATTTGATTAAAAATAATTTTTGGGACCGATGGTGGATGGTGTTTGATTTTACACCTTGTAATAACAATGAGGTGCCACTATACTTTCTGAGGAAAATCTATTGTGAGTTTATCCTCAACGAGATCCCAAATTATTTTGATTTCTGAGATTTCTAGGGCCAAAGAAAAGGATATGCACAGGATCAACCAGGTGCACAACATGCACCTATTCAAAGAGGGTAGATTCCTACAGAGAAGTACCCTCACCCCGAGATTGTCCCTCAAGCAGTGAAGGAGACAGTAGAGATTGATACACTCCACACACTTCGTGGGCTATCTCGTGACCCTTGTTGGACATATGAGGGAGATTTTTAGCTAGATTCTCACGAGGTACAAAAATATTCCCTTAGGGAGTACTAGCATGAGGCCACATTTTTCTCGTCATGTGGTAGCATATGTTTGGGGCTCGAGGAGGATGATAATTTCATGTGTGTTGATTTTGGTGCACTGGTGCTAGGGGTGAACATGATAATGTCACTACTATGTCATATGTCCTTTTGAGTGAGACATTTGGATTACATTCATCAGTGTCACCTTCGTAGGTCAATTTGTTATGTGTGTTACAAAAACTTTAGAGTACTGTGTTGGCTAGATTTTCTGCATAACATCAAACCTAAGCAGTCATGAGATAAATCTCCCTCATTTAACCGGTGAGGCTCCCATGTCAGATTTGTCAATATAAATGTGTTTTTATCTATGAGGGGTTTTACTTTAAGTACTTAGTTCATGAACCATAACTAAGAAGTTCTACAACAAGTAATCAGCTGTTTAAGAAAGGGAAAATTATAGAAGGAGAAAGTAAAGGAATTACAGAGAAGAAATGAGGAAGATGTGCATCCCAATTAGTAGATAGCAGAGCTAATTGCATGCACATAGAAGAAACTTAATAGATTTGAACACACGAATTATAAAGCAAAGGCAGCTCTAGATCCGGATCTAATATAACACAAAGTTTACTTAAAATATCTAAAGATTTAAAAGCAAGAAACACAAAGACGTTGTGACACAAAGTTCTCTAGAAACCTGCTTCTTTGTATTCCTTTGGAACAAGTGGCTCTCAGGGGTTCAGCACAAAGTCTAGAACACAAGATTGCTTCTTACAAATTCTGATCGATCATTAACCCGGAGGTTCTTCTCCTACTTATAGAATGTAGGAGGGAAAGTACAAACAGAAGACTCAAACTGAACTAAAGTATGAACAACAAGTAAAGATGACATTTGGCAATCATCCTCAACTAACTTCTCCTTAAGTGACACATGTATCACTTAACTAATAGAATAGTTCCACATGACTTCAAGTAATGGTTGCAAAACCAATAACTTAGAAGTTTTACAATTTCATCTGGGAACATAGAAAATAGAAGAAGAAAGAATAGAAGAAGTCATGCCAGCTGTAACGTTTACATCTTCTTCTTGTTCTAATATCTGATATACTTGTCGAACATATAATTCAGCATCCTTCCATCTGTTTTAGCCACTGCTTCCTTCTTTGTCCTGAACTGCAGCAACCCTTCATTCAACACTTTGCTGCATGCTTCCACCTCTTCCAAACTCGGCCCGAACCTCACAATGTCTTCCTGCAGCGCCACCAATCTACTGATAGAATTCATTGTGAAAGGCTTGGTAGCTTTATCAATTCTCTTTTGCACCATCAGAAGAGAACCTTCCAAGGAATCATGCACCTCGTTAGAAACAATCCGCACATATGAAGTAGCACCTCCGTCCACTCTTTCCTCAGTGAAAGAAATGCTACTGTCTGGTAAATCTGATGTTCTACTCTCAAGCACCTGCATCTTTTTCAGCAAAACTCTGCAGATTTCCAAACGGAAAGATACTGCAAACTCTAGCTGCTTCCCTTTCTCGACTGATCCATCCGGTACAATTTGTTCTGTAACCAATACATCTCCCGGCAGCTTGTTGATCTCGGCCAAAATACTCAGGTTACTCTCTGCAACTGTATTCATGCCTTCTATGCTTTCCATCAGTTGCTTTAGTTGATTTGCTGCATCTTTCATAACCTTTAGGCGGGCTGACACTTCCCCAAGTTGTACAGAAGCTTGACGAATAATCAGATCTTTCCATTCGTCAATAGCCTTTACTTGATTGCTTGCATCTTCCATTTCCTGCATAAGATGATCACTCACCTGCTCTGAAATGGGCTGAATGGAAGGTTTAGCAACCTTGGCTATGATCTCACATAATTGAGATATTTGCTTCTGCAGCTCTTCTTTCTCCGCCTTTTCACTGTCAAGCCTAAGGAACAAAGCATCCAGCAACGTTTGCGTGTCCTGCTTCAATCCTTCAGTGGTAGCTTGACCGAGTGGTATTTTGGTCACCGTCACATCTTCTGCCGTGAGCTCCTCTTCTATCTTTCCTTCCGCCGGAATTGATATCTCAGCAAACTTCTCTCCCGAATCTTTGATGATCAACCTAGAAGTTGCTTTAGCAACTTTAGGTCTTCCGTCTCTTCTGCTCACATCCTGAAGTAGCTGCAAGTCATGTTCCTCTAAGTTCATCTCTGCTCTTGCTTCCGGAACCAACTGCAAAGCTACCATCTCCCGCTCTGCATCCTCTCCATCAGAAAGTGCCACAGTGTCATGGCTGCCATCTTCTGAAACATCCAAGGACAAAGTTCTTTCGAACTCCGTCATCTGAAGCTTCAACATCTCCTCTGGAATGGGTGTTGAACGAAGTGGCTGTGGAGAGAAAACGAATGTCACCGGTTTCAATGAAGGCATGGAAGCATTCTGCTGCGGTGCAATAGTTGGTGATCCTCTGGGTACTGGAGAAGTCGGAGTCAAAGCTATGGTCGTAGAAGTGGTCTTCTCTTTCTCTTGAGATCTTCTGTGTACTTTCAACTTCTCGGACCTTCTGCTGCTTTCTCCTTCATGCTTTCGTTTGAGGGAATCTCCTGCGCCGAAGTTGCCCGTGATTTGATTCATCAATACTTCATCAAGGCAGTATCCCTTCGTTAGCAGCCAGCTCGAAGTATTCACCAACACAGCTCCAGATCTCTCTTCAATTGAATGGCAGCCTCCAATGTTATCCTGCAGTATAGCTTTATCTCCTCCCATCTGATGATAAGTGTCAAGTACCACGTTCCCATCATCTTTAAGATCCGCAGGTATCCGCGCTAGTCCAAAGTCGAACACTTGCTTTGCTGATAGCCTGCTGAAATCTTTCTTTCTAACCTCGTACTCACTTCTGCACTTCATCCAGAAATCTTCTAACGAAGGCACATGTGCGTACTCCTGGGAGATTGTCTTCCTGGCTACTCCAAATGGATCGAAGTTAAGCCGTGCAGGGAAAAACTCTTGCTCATACTCGGATAACATTTGCGCTTCCATCCCTCGAGCTCTGTGAATGCTGATGCAACTGTAATATCCCACAGTGATTGGGAAGAAGCCCGTAGACTTGTGCCGTTTCAACTGAAGGTCATGTAACTCTACGAGTTTCCTACTTAGCTCCATGTTGGTCACTCTATCACTTGGATACCTGGGCATCTTTATAGGTTCTCCAGAAAAGCCCGTAACCCTGAGGTATGTGAAATCTGCAAACTGGATGAATAAACTGCCAATCTTGGACACTGCTTCCCACGCTTCCTTGCTTACCCTGTGAGTCTTCAAGTCTTTGTCTAGCCTGCAGATGAAATCGTAGAAGAAGTCATCGTTGATCACTTTGAAGTCCTCGCACGCAGGTACAGTAAGCTGTGGGTAGCACTCGAAAATGGGGTCCTTGGAAAGAACACCACATCTATCCAGCTTGGAAAAGACACCCTGTGAAGCTGCAGCATATACCAAGTACGAAGTCATCTTGAAGCTGAAAGTACGCTTCACGTTCCGAAGTTGCTCACCGATGTTGCTGCTAATAATTTCCGACCAATTGATTATAGAATCAACCTTGTTGATTTCAATGGTCCTGATGAAAGCATACATCCATGTACGGAAAGTGTAGGCATTCGCTTCGCCATTCAACCTGCATAGCAATTTGACGACATCATCTGCTTCCTGCACCAAATTGGACCGTGGAAGAGTTCTCGGGAACTTTGAAGGGGATCTAGGCTTCTTCATGAACCGGCTGTTCATTATGCTCACGCAATCAGCTCTATGTTTCTCCCATCTACTGTCAGCATCCTGAATGCTAATAGAAGTCACCACCTTTCGCACTGGAATCTTTAGACAATAATTGATGAATTCCGCATCCAAACGAATTATTGTCTTTCCTGCAACATCACGCACTGATATGGATGAAGGATGATAAGATCTAGCACACTCCATCACGAACTCTGGCAATTGGGCTATATATGGGAAAGCTGCAGCTCGGATAATTCCGCTACTTTTGACCACATGCATGAGTGAAGTCTTTCCCGCTCTGGATCTATCAATCAAATCAGAAAGAGGTTCTGGGCCTAGATCTGTGTCTCCTATGTCTGAAAGTTTGGAAGCAATGCATGAATCCATTGTGCTCTCTTTTTCATCTCCTTTCGCCATGGCTTTATCAATCTTTGTCTGAATAATTCTTTTTCTTCTAACTTGGCCGGATTTCTTCAATACTGGTGCAGATCTGGACAAATCTTCAGATTCGGAGGATATTTGCAATGTATTGGACATTGATAAAAACTCCTTTTCTTTTGTAAAGCACCTGTAATGAATTCCTGCAATTTATTCAGACAAAAATGGCCACCGGAGCATGAATAGTGAATTTAAATTATAAAAATCTGCACTTTTCAAGCCTGCTGCCCCAAAAATTGGTGTTTAATTTACACATAAAGAGAGCATGAATCCTTTCAATCAACACCTGAGCTCCTGTAACACCTGTGAAAACAACTATGCAGACGAAGATCAACCTTCTCCAAAGCATGCGCCAAATCTGGAAGCTTTTAGCCTTGTTAGCACTTTGTCTGAACAAAATCCTTCCTCTAATGGGGGCGCACTTTTCCTCCTTGCTGCAATTCTTTACCTGTGAATTAAATTATTCACCCATATGGCTGCCCATGCTTATATAACCTTCACAATTCTATAATTAATAATTGCCCTAACAATTAAAGGTAATTAATTAATTAAAAATCATGCTTTTCTCCTTTAAAAATAGCATGTTTAAGGACAACCATCCAATAAATTAAATTAATCCAATTTAATCCTTCACACAGCACTTCACTCAAGCCCCACAGTGTGCTTTGACCATAGCCACTGAAAATAGAAATTAATTTAATGTTTTAATGCTTCAAAAAACATTAAATAATGCCCAAATGGGGCGCACTTTTTGAGAGGAAGGGGGCAGCCACTAAATAAATTAAATTAAATTAATTTAATTCCTTTCTTTTATTCCACCTTTGACTTGTTGACCTCCTCCAAGCTTGGGCGCACTTTTTGAGAAGAAAGATTAATAAAAATAATCAATTTTAATTCTTTTAATCTCTCACCAAAGGGGGCGCACTTTTTTGCACATGTAATTCTATTTTTAAGAATTTTTTGATAACGGGATGCTTTACCCTGCCAGGCAGGCACCAAAACCCCGTGATCCACTTAAGTGATTTTTATAACACGGGAAAAAGTACCCTGCCAGGCAAGTATAAAATTCCCACCCTGCCTGCGGCTTATATTTTTCCCATCGCAGCTTAAATCCTTTGTTTTCCAAAAATGCGCCCATCCCCGCAGGGGCTTTTCTGTGCATGACTTCGCTTTTTCCCAGTGATCCAGACCTCCGATGGCGACTTCCTCCGGGCACAATGTGCGTATATGTTTTCTAGCCGCTCCAGGCCAAAAATCGGGCTTACCCGGCAAAGGAGTTGTTCCAGAGAAATTTTACAGAAAACAGAACAGGACACCACAAAAACACGAAAAATTGCCAAAAGTTACAAATAGAGCCCAAAACTTAAAATAAGTTAAAATCCTTCAGTACATAGGAATAATAACATATTCGCTTATAATGGAGTTAAAACAGAGCGCAAATAGCCTCATACGGGGCTCAAAATAATTAAATACAAATTTCCATTCTAAGTGACAACCTGATTTACTTATATATGTTAAATTTTTGAAATAATTATATTTGTACATGTTAATTATGATATTACGGTTTTGCATCTTCATCCCGACCACGGCGTACATACACCATGCATACACATACATTCACGAGAGGTAATTTAGAATGTTAATTATGTAAAATTTTCACATACATGCAAATATAGCATGTATATATATATATATATATATATATATATATATATATATATATATATATATATATATATATATTAGTTTTGAAGTCAAATATATGTATGTTCTTGTATGTCCATCTAACTCACGTGATATACATGTTTGATAAATATGTTGACTTCACTAGACACCCCACCATCTCTATGACAAGTAGATAAAGGTGTTGCCACTGCGATTTCATCTGCGCAACAACTCACTAAGGTATTCAAACAACACATAAATTTTGTTAAATTTCTCATATAATTCATATTATGTTAAATTACATGTTAGTAATGTATTTCATTATAGAATTATTAAATTATGTTAATAATTTCATTCATTGTGTGTATGCAGGAGTTACCTCATGATAGGTAACAACCCCTGTTCATTTGATTCACAAAGTGTGGGCGGGGTAAAAACAATAGTTATATATTGATAAAATTAGTTAAAATATTGTCATTATGTAGATACATGTACTTAGCTCTATTTCCTAATTCGATGTTAGATTTTCTGATCTTATGTGTATGTAGGGAACTTCAACCCCCTCCATTTTGACTTCGAGGGCATGGACTCCTCCATCTCCTCGTCTTCGTACCCTCATTCGTACTACAGAGAGCTCCCGATGACTCATCTGAGCGTGAGATGCAAATTCAGCGTGATTGACAAAATATGGTAAGTTTGTGTATTTATGTAAATACTTTCATTCTAGCATGGTCTTAAATACATGTTGAAAACATATATAAATTAAGTTTTGACAAAAAATTGTTTGCATTTATAGGCTCATCTACAAAGAGTATTCAGTGGAAGAGGACTCAAGCATGGGCTCGAATGATCCAAAGTCATCTCATGGATCTCCATCTTCATCTAAGGGAGGGCCTTCGAGCAAGGCCAAGAGAGGGATATATTTTGATGAGTAGGAAATATATATGTCTTACATGACATTGTTTTTGTATGCCTATGTGCATGGCATTATATGTACGCCTATATGGCATTTGAACTTGATGGTATATGACCTATTTGGGTATTTTTGTATTTATTATGCACATTAAAATACTATTTGGAACTTGATAATTTTGTATGAGACCTTACATTTCTGAGATTATTTTTGCATGAATCTAATATGATGTGCACTTGACAATATTTAAGACATTATTTAAGACATTATGGATTATTTTTTCATTTATTGGTGATGTACATGTACTAGCATTTTCAATGTATAATATGCATCAAACTTTAGAAATCAATATTTATATAATGTATGTATATAAAGAGTTACCTAATCTGAGTAATTATTCATTCAATTTATCAATGTGTATATGTGTATTTACCTTACTTGCACTTCTTCTTGCTCATGGTCTCTTTGTACTTGGTTCCTATCTTATCATGCACTTACTACATTCTTCTATGCTTCGTAGTCTTCTCCCCTATTAAAACACCCGACAGTCATCACAATTTGATGCCTTTCATCTATTGATATTTTGAGAATGTCTCTCCATATACATTACTCCAATGCTTGAGAATGTCTCCAAATGCAATGACATTCTGATTCAGACACTCAATGATTCTTGATTGTCTAATCCTATCCAATTCATGTTACTACCTTTAAATCTATAGGCATTTCAAGTTATTTGGAAATCACATCACACCCTTCACTAGGCTTGATGACTACCCCTATCCTTTTAAGGCACTTTTAAAAGCATCCATGGGTTTATCATAACATAAATTATCAATGAATGGAAGGTCACTAAGCCGTAGGCCAGCTGACTCCCATCCAAAACTAAACAAGAAAGATTTACTAGGTGATTGATAACTCTCATGTGTTCTTAGACATACCCCTATCAAATTCATTCTTAAGACAATCTAGTCATTCAAGGCTCTTAAGCGACTACGCTCGGATGAGGTAGCCCTACACTGACTCAGACTGCACTATTTCACGCGTTTACAAACAATAACACGAGAGAACCGGATGGAGATGGAGAAAACTGCGAGAAGCTTTTGTAGAGGGCCCCGACATGGAGGTATCGGATCTGACGAGATGTCTCTAGGTGCCATGGAGTCTGAGAAATCACCCGTCGAAGATATGGTGTGTTTGGGCCTCAGGGCTCTTAAGCAACTACACTCCTACGAGGTAGTCCGAAAGCACAGGGAGTGTAAGGAACCAAAACAAAGCCTCTAATAGTGTTCACTGTGCCACCCCAATGTGTTGGTAGTTGGTTTAGTCCCATTCCGCTTGCTTTACAAACTACAACATCTGGCAGCCCTACACTGACTTAGACTACACTATTTCATGTGTTTGCAAACAATAGCACAATGAGAGAACCAGATGGAGATGGAGAAAACTATGAGAGGCTTTTGTAGAGGGCCCTCGACATGGAGGTCTCAGATCTAACGATATGTCTCTAGGTGCCACGGAGTCTGAGAAATCACCCATCGTCGAAGATATGACGTGTTTTGGGCCTCAGGGCTCTTAAGCGACTATGCCCGGATGAGGTAGCCCGAAAGCACAGGGAGCGTAGGGAACCAAAATGAAGCCTCCACTAGCGTTCACCTAAACACCCCGATGTGTTGGCATAGTTTGGTTTGGTCCCATGAGCTTTCGTTTGCAAACTACAACCTCTCGACCCTCTACACTAACTTAGACTCGATACACTATTTCACATGTTTTACGCAACAATAATAGACAACGAGAGAACCGGATGGAGATGGAGAAAACAACAGAGGATTTTATAGAGGGCCCCAACATGGAGGTCTTGGATCTAAAAGACATCTCTAGGTGCCACGGAGTCCGAGAAATCACCCGTCAAGATATGGCGTGTTTGGGCCTCAGGGCTCTTAAGGGACTACGCCTGACGAGGGTAGCCCAAAGCATGGGAGCATAGGGAACCAAAAAATCCTCCACTAGCATTTACTAGGCCATCCGATATGTTGGCATAGTTGGTTTGGTCCCACGAGCTTCCGTTTGCAAACTACAACCTCTAGCAACCCTACACTGACTCAAACTACACTATTTTGCAAGCATTTGCAAACAATAGACAACAAGAGAGAACCGAATGGAGATGGAGAAAACTATGAGATAATTTTGTAGAGGGCCTTAACATGGAGGTTTTAGATCTGACAAGATGTCTCTAGGTGCCACGGAGTCCAAGAAATCACCCGTCAAAGATATGGCGTGTTTTGGCCTTAGGGATCTTAAGGGACTACGCCTGACGAGGTAGCCCGAAAGCACGGGCAGCAGTAGGAACCAAAAAAAGCCTCCACTAGTGTTCACCAAGCCATATAGATGTGTTGGCCTAGATGGTTTGGTCCCACAAGCTACTATTTACAAAATACAACATCTAGTAGCCTTACACTAACTCAAACTACACTATTTCGTGTGTTTACAAACAATAGGACAACGAGAGAACCAGATGGAGATGGAGAAAACCATGAGATGATTTTGTAGAGGGCTTTAACATGGAGGTTTCAGATCCAACGAGACATCTCTAGGTGCCACGGAGTCCGAGAAATCACATGTCAAAGATATAAGGTGTTTTGGTCTCAGGGCTCTTAAGAGACTACGCCCGAACGAGGTAGCCCGAAAGCACGAGGAGTGTAGGGAACCAAAAAAATCCTCCACTAGTGTTCACTGGCCATTTGGATGTGTTGGCCTAGACGGTTTTTGGTCCCATAAGCTACCGTTTGCAAAATACAACATCTAACAGCCTTACACTAACTTAGACTACACTATTTCGCGCATTTGCAAACAATAGGACAACGAGAGAACCGAATGGAGATGGAAAAACCATGAGAGGAATTTCATAGATTTCCCCAACGTGGAGGAGGTTTCAGATTTTACGAGACATCTCTAGGTGCCACGAGTCCGAGAAATCACTCGTCAAGATATGGCGTGTTTGGGCCTCAGGGCTCTTAAGCGACTATGCCCGACGGGGTAGCCCAAAAGCACGGGAGCATAGGGAACCAAAATGAAGCCTCCAATAGCATTCACCTAGCCTCCAATAGCATTCACCTAGCCACCTCGACATGTTGGCATAGTTGGTTTGGTCCCACGAACTTTTGTTTGTAAACTACAACCTCTAGTAGCCCTACACTGACTCAAACTACACTATTTCACGCGTTTGCAAACAATAGCACAACGAGAGAACCGAATGGAGATAGAGAAAACCATGATAGAATTTTGTAGAGGGCCCCAACATGGAGGTCTTAGATCTAAAGAGATGTCTCTAGGTGCCACGAGTCCGAGAAATCACCCATCGAAGATATGGCATGATTGGGCCTCGTGACTCTTAAGAGACTACGCCCAACAAGGTAGCCCGAAAGCACAAAGAGCATAGGGAACCAAAAAAAATCTTCCACTAGCATTCACCAGGCCATTTGGACATGTTGGCCCAAGTTGGTTTGGTCCCACAAGCTACCATTTGCAAAATACAACATCTAGTAGCCTTACACTGACTCAGACTACACTATTTCGTGCATTTGCAAACAATAGGACAACGAGAGAACAAAATGGAGATGGAAAAAACCACGAGAGGCTTTCGTAGAGTGCCCCAATGTAGAGGTTTCAAATCTAACAAGACATCTCTAGGTGCCACGAGTCCGAGAAATCACCCGTCAAGATATGGCGTGTTTTGGCCTCATGGCTCTTAAGGGACTACGCCCGACGAGGTAGCCCGAAAGCACGGGTAGCATAGGGAACAAAAAAATCCTCCACTAGTGTTCACCAAGCCATACGACGTGTTGGCCTAGTAGATGGTTTGGTCCCACAAGCTACCGTTTGCAAAATACAACATCTAGCAGCCTTACACTGACTTAGACTACACTATTTCACGCGTTTACAAACAATAGGACAACGAGAGAACCGATGGATACGGAGAAAACCGTGAGAGGATTTTGTAGAGGGATTCAACATGGAGGTTTTGGATCTAACAAGACATCTCTAGGTGCCACGGAGTTTGAGAAATCACATGTCGAAGATATAAGGTGTTTTGGTCTCAGGGCTCTTAAGAGACTACGCCGAACGAGGTAGCCCGAAAGCACGAGGAGCGTAGGGAACCAAAAAATAAGCCTCCACTAGTGTTCACCAGGCCATTTAGACATGTTTGCCCAGATGGTTCAGTCCCACAAGCTACCGTTTGCAAAATACAACATCTAGTAGCCTTACACTGACTTAGACTACACTATTTCACACGCATTTGCAAACAATAGGACAACGAGAGAACTAAATGGAGATGGAAAAAACCATGAGAGGATTTCATAGAGTTCCCTGACATGGAGGTTTCAGATCTAACGATACATCTCTAGGTGCCACAGAGTCCGAGAAATCACCCGTCAAAGATATGGCGTGATTGGGCCTCAGGGCTCTTAAGCGACTACGCCCGGACGGGGTAGCCCGAAAGCATGGGGAGCGTAGGGAACCAAAATGAAGCCTCCACTAGTGTTCACTTGGCCACCCCAACGTGTTGGTGTAGTTGGTTTGGTCCCACAAGCTTCCATTTGTAAACTACAACCTTTGGTAGCCCTACACTGACTCAGACTACACTATTTCGAGCATTTGCAAACAATAAGACAATGAGAGAACCGAATGGAGATGGAGAAAACCACGTGAGAGGATTTTGTAGGGCCCCAACATGGAGGTCTTAGATCTAACGAGACATCTCTAGGTGCCATGGAGTCCGAGAAATCACCCGTCGAAGATATGGCATGTTTTGGCCTCAGGGCTCTTAAGGACTACGCCCAAACGAGGTAGCCCGAAAGCATGGGTGGAGGAAACCACCAATGTTCAATGATTTTTCCACATGATGCAACTATGTAGACTATGAACTTAGTTTTGTTGGGGAGACCACCAATGTTCCAACTGTTCATTTTGAAAGAATGAATATCTTCAATCAAACAAAGAATGAAGAGCCTGAATTTTTTTGGACATTACAAAAGGTTGTTTATGCCCAAAAAGAAGTCAAGGCCATATAAATTTTCAATCTTCAACTTTAGATGACAATGAACATCGTGAAGAAAAACAATTAGGTGAAGATGTCACTATGATTCAAGAAGAAATGCCTCCTAAAAGTCATAAAGAGTCAATTTGATTACCCAAAAACATCTGGAAGAACTTAAAGAGAAGATACGAGTAGAAGAAAAGGAAAAATGGGAAGCATGGAAGGATCACAACTTAACTAGAATGGAAGATCTATGTGATGTTGTTGATAGAATCATGGATAATCTTAAGGACAACATGCCAAGTTGATTATTTTTATTAATCCCAACTGCTTCAACTTCACAAATCAAACCAGGTAGTTCCAAAAGCAGCATACTGGCAAGAAAAACTGCAATGAAGTATTGATAATTGAGCCTAAAACTCGTTTAGAATTGTAATTTATTTTTTGATTGAGCATTCACCCATAGTTTCTTTTTTGAAGGAAGAAATTCATTTTATATGTGAGAAATAAAATGTTGATTTAGTTTATTACTCTGACTATTTAGGTTAGATTTCTGTAGTCATTCAATGAAAGTTTGAAGCTCTTCAGTACTAACATGGAAAAATTGTCAGGGCCCTACGAAAGCCTCTCGTGGTTTATCTCCATATCCATCTAGT
This sequence comes from Taxus wallichiana var. yunnanensis, assembly GCA_018340775.1. Taxonomy (NCBI): domain Eukaryota; kingdom Viridiplantae; phylum Streptophyta; class Pinopsida; order Cupressales; family Taxaceae; genus Taxus; species Taxus wallichiana. The sequence goes on from CM031235.1 coordinate 507,438,025, forward strand.
TCTCTCGTTGTCCTATTGTTTGTAAATGCGTGAAATAATGTAGTCCGAGTCAGTGTAAGGCTGTCAGATGCTATAATTTACAAATGGTAACTCATGGGACCAAACCATCTAGGCCAACACATCTAGATTGCTTGGTGACCACTAGTGAAGTCTTTGTTTTGGTTCCCTACGCTACCCATGCTTTTGGGCTACCTCGTTCGGGCGTAGTCCCTTAAGAGCCCTGAGACCAAAACACGCTATATCTTCGATGGGATTTCTCGGACTCCGTGGCACCTAGAGATGTCTCGTTAGATCTGAGACCTCCATGTTGGGGCCCTCTATGAAATTCTATCGCAGTTTTCTCCGTCTTAGTTTGGTTCTCTCGCTGTGCTATTGTTTATAAACACATAAAATAGTGCGCCTGAGTCAAGTATGGCTGCCAGAGGTTGTAGTTTGCAAACAAAAGCTCGTGGGACCAAACCAACTACACCAACACATGTTAGGGTGGCTAGGTGAATGTTAGTGAGGCTTCGTTTTGGTTCCCTATGCTCCCCGTGCTTTCGGGCTACCCCGTCCAGGCGTAGTCGCTTAAGAGCCCTAAGGCCCAATCACGCCATATCTTCGATGGGTGATTTGTTGGACTCCATGACACCTAGAGATGTCTCATTAGATCCAAAACCTCCATTTCATGACACTCTATGAAAGCCTCTCTCGTGTTTTTCCCCTCCATTCGGTTCTCTCGTTGTCCTATTGTTTGCAAATGCATGAAATAGTGTAGTCTAAGTCAGTGTAAGGCTGCTAGATGTCTGTATTTTGAAAATGGTAGCTTGTGGGACCAAACCATCTTCTACTGCCAACACATCCAAATGTCCTTTGGTGAATGCTAGTGGAGGCTTTGTTTTGGTTCCCTACGCTCCCCGTGCTTTCTTTCTACCTCGTTCGGCGTAGTCTCTTAAGAGCCCTGAGGCCCAATCATGCCATATCTTCGACGGGTGATTTCTCAAACTCCGTGGCACCTAGAGATATCTCATTAGATCTGAGACCTCCATGTTGGGGCCTCTACAAAATCATATCACGGTTTTCTCTTTCTCCATCTGGTTCTCTCGTTGTGCTATTGTTTTGCAAACGAGTGAAATAGTGCAGTTTAGTCAAGTATAGGGCTGCCGAGGTTGTAGTTTGCAAAAAATATCATGGGACCAAACCAACTACACCAACATGTCGGGGTGGCTAGGTGAACACTAGTGGAGGCTTCATTTTGGTTCCCTACGCTCCTCGTGCTTTTGGGCTACCCCGTCCGGTGTACTCGCTTAAGAGCCTTGAGGCCCAATCACGCCATATCTTCGATGGGTGATTTCTTAGATTCCATGGCATTTAGAGATGTCTTGTAAGATCCAAAACCTGCATTTCATGGCACTCTCTACGAAATCCTCTCATGGTTTTTCCATCTCCATTAAATTCTCTCGTTGTCTTATTGTTTGCAAACGCACGAAATAGTGTAGTCTAAGTCAATGTAAGGCTACTAGATGTTGTATTTTGCAAACGGTAGCTTGTGGGACCGAACTAACTATGCCAACACGTCCAAATTTCCTGTGAATGCTAGTGGAGGATTTTTTTGGTTCCCTACACTCCCCGTGCTTTTGGGCTACCTCGTTCGGGCGTAGTCTCTTAAGAGCCCTAAGGCCCAATCACACCATATCTTTGATGGGTGATTTCTCAGACTCCGTGGCACCTAGAGACGTCTCATCAGATCCGAGACCTCCATGTTAGGGCCTTCTATGAAATCTTCTTGCATTTTTCTCCGTCTCCATCCAGTTCTCTCGCGTTGTGCTATTGTTTGCAAATGCGTGAAATAGTGTAGTTTGAGTCATTATAGGGCTTCCAGACTGTCAGAGTTTAAAACGAAGCTCATGGGACCGAATCAACTATTCCAACACTTCAGATTGGCTGGGTGAATGCTAGTGGAGGCTTCGTTTTGGTTCCCTACGCTCCCCGTGCTTTCGGGCTACCCCGTCCGGGCGTAGTCGCTTAAGAGCCCTGAGGCCCAATCACGCCATATCTTCGACGAGTGATTTCTTAGACTTCGTGGCACCTAGAGATGTCTTGTTAGATCCAAGACCTCCATGTCAAGGACCTCTATGAAAATCATCTCATGGTTTTCTCCATCTCCATCCGGTTCTCTCGTTGTGCTATTGTTTGCAAACACGTGAAATAGTGCAGTTTGAGTCAGTGTAGGGCTATCAGAGGTTGTAGTTTGCAAATGGAAGCTCGTGGGACCAAACCAACTATGCCAACATGTTAGGGTGTCCTGTTGAATGCTATTGGAGGCTTCATTTTGGTTCCCTACGCTCTTCATGCTTTTAGGCTACCTCGTCCGGGCGTAGTCCCTTAAGAGCCCTGAGGCCCAAACAAGCCATATCTTTCACGGGTGATTTCTCGGACTCCGTGGCACCTAGAGATGCCTTGTTAGATCCAAGACCTCCATGTCAAGGCCCTCTATGAAATGATCTCATGGTTTTCTCCATCTCCATCCGGTTCTCTCCCTTTGCTATTGTTTGCAAATGTGATAAATAGTGTAGTCTCGAGTCAATGTAGGGCTCACCGGACGCTAAGTTTGCAAACAGAAGCTCATGGGACCAAACCAACTATGCCAACATGTTAGGGTGGCCAAGTGAATGCTAGTGGAGCATTCATTTTTGTTCCCTATGCTCCCCGTGCTTTCGGCTACCTCGTCCGGGCGTAGTCCTTAAGAGCCTTGAGGCCCAAACACACCATATCTTCAACGGGTGATTTCTCGGACTCCGTGGAACCTAGAGACATCTCGTCAGATCCGAGACCTCCATGTCAAGGCCCTCTACAAAATTATCTCATGGTTTTATCTATCTCCATCTAGTTCTCTCGATGTGCTATTGTTTGCAAATGCATGAAATAGTGCAGTCTAAGTCAGTGTAGGGCTTCCAAAGGCTGTAGTTTGCAAACAAAATCTCATGGGACCGAAAAACTATGCCAACACGTCGGGGTGGCCAGGTGAACACTAGTGGAGACATTCATTTTGGTTTCCCTATACTCCCCGTGCTTTTGGGCTACCCCATCCGGGTGTAGTCACTTAAGAGCCCTAAGGCCCAAACACGCCATATCTTCGATGGGTGATTTCTCAGACTCCGTGACACCTAGAGACATCTTGTCAGATCCGAGACCTCCACGTCAGGGCCCTCTACGAAATCCTCTCATGGTTTTCTCCATCTCCATTTAGACTAAGTCAGTGTAAGGTTGTCCATTGCCAATCACCTGAATAATATAGGTGGTGAAATGAGAATTTTAATAAGATATTTTTACAATATAGGTGGTGAAATGAGAATTTCTATTTGTTGTTCCTTTCTAATATTTAATTTCTTTTAGCTTCACTTGGCTTCGAGAATAATAAATTCTCTACTAGATGTGTGAAGCCAACCACGTGAAGGTGGAAGATTTTTTGGCACCACTAACCTACATAAACATGTTAGTAAGAAATTAAATAGAATTTTAAATCATACAAAATTTAAACAAAATCATTTAAGTAAATATTCAAATTAAATTCATGAAGAACATACCTTTGCAAATTCAATCCAATGAACCACAAGGATCAACTCTATTCTTGATAATAGCAAGAATTTCTTCATGATCTATTCATGAACCTTCCACAGATTTGTTTGATGGCCGAACTCGATATTTGATCAATTTAATATTTGTTAAAGGACCAAATGTGAATAGTGAAGTATCTTCCGATGTACTTCATAGTCTTCAAACAACCAAATGTTTGATTTTTTGATAGGATATCACCGAATCCAAGTTCCAAAGACTACTACCACCGATCCAAAGGGGATACTCAAGGTCTTCACCATCAATGACTCGTGAAGTCAATTTTTTCCTCTCTACACAACGAGATAAGAAGTAGTATGTTCCTCTTCGTTAAATTCCATCGCAATAACTACAAAAATGTGCCTTATGTATCACAAAGTAAAATTGTTCAATCAATTTATAAATACATTAAGAGTTGACCATTTAATAATTTATAAATCTAAAACATGGCATGTACATATATGTATGTACCTTGTTGCACTAAATCAGAGACTTGGTCAAAGTCAGTGATGTTGTCATTTGATCTGAAGACCCTGCAAGTTGTAATGCTTGTGGAACTTGATGTGTGTTGAGTGGAATTAGAGGTCTACAAGTCCATTCATCCACCCACTGTTGTGACTCACATTCATTCCATGCAAAATCAATGCATGATATACAAAAACATGTCATGCACCTAGTATAAATAGTCCAAGCATTTGCATCTGAACTACGGAATGAGTGCATATCACTTGATCCTACAACTGTCATACAATCTTCAAATTTTTCTAGATGTTGTTGCTCTATCAACCAAAAATATCTATGAACCATTGATCTCTCTTGAGATTCATGGCCCATATTCTTGACACACCAATCAACAATATTTTTGCATCTGTAAATTTAGCACCATCCTTGAACTTTAACTCTTCTCTTGCAAGTGCTCTTTTCACACATGCTCCTGCACCATCATGCTCTCCTTTTCCATGCCCTACCTTAGTAAAACTCCAGATATGTTGTACATTTATTTCTTTGTGCATCTTGCTTAGCCAATAAAACATCCATGCATTCTTGAATTGTGATGTGCAATTGTCCGACCAAATGTAATGTTGATCGAAACTAATGTTCCTCTCATTCAAGTTCACATAAAACACCTAGAAACACCCTTGTACATATTCTATAGAATGTGTCCGATCATCACTGATGTAGAAATGATACTCTCTTAATATTTTTTGATCTTGCTCAGTGCTTTCAGGAGAGTGCATGAATGTTATATGCATGAAAATAGAAACTTGCACTGAGTTATAATATTGAGACTAAACCTCCATTTATGGCTGCAATGTGTAATTCTCTGTGAATTCAACTATTTAAACAATAGTAACAAGTGGGAATGTGTCCTTTCTTAACTTGAATTTTCATCCAACCATCGAGCTCTATGTGTGTGCCTTGCATACTCATAAAAAAATTTCTTCTCTGAATTTGACCATATATTCTGATACAGTAATTGTTTTCTAATAAGCTCACACCTCTTAGATTCTTTTCCATCTTTTAATTGATATGCCACCGATTTATATTTGGTGAAATCAACCAATTCTTTTCCTATTGAATATGTAATCTCTCGTGGATACAAATTTTTAGATTTGGCAAGCCACCGCATACATTGCAAGTTCCATCCAAACATGCTTTGTTATAAAAAAATTGTTTTGTTGATTTTTCACAAAATATTGTCGGAATAAATTCCCTTGAAGATTTTGTGGGACATTTATTCCACACTCCTGCAACATGATGTCAGTATGCAAAACACTACGTATTTGACAAAAAAATCATAATGCATTGAAAATTCAACATGATGCCTACAACAACAAGTGGTACGTGAGTGATTGATTTTCACATAAAAGGGTTTGCTCATTTCAAAGAATCTTTGGCTAATGTTAATTTGTGGATTTTCATTTTTAAACTTAGAGAACAATTGCTGTTTGAGTCATATCTAAGAAATGTTTTGCACACAATTCACGATTACGAGAACCTATTCTTCTTTTTATTGTATCTCTTCTATTCGGTGACACCCTTGTGTTCTCATTCCAAAATTTTACAATTAATTCTTTTAGAATATCAGATGTATTCTTGTCTTTTTGTGGAAGTTTGCTAGAGAAAGCCCAATAGTCAGTGTTATTGACTAACTCAAGACGTTTACATCTCTCTATTGCTTTCATTAGTATTTTTCTGTTTAGCTTCAAAGCATTGCTTGTTTTTCTAATCAAGCGTTTATTAATTGTTTTATCACTTACTATACAATTAGTTAGTGCACATCGTGTAGCATTACTATCTTTGGTGTGTCTTTTATCACCTACAGTTTGGTATGTTTTATGTATGTTTTCAATAATTGACGCATTTTGATCAACAACATTAGATGTTCTTAACCCCAGGGTCTTCATTATAGGTCTCATCTTAATTAATTTCATCAATGAAACAAATAATTGACATCTTTGTGTTTCATTTAAATTCTCAAAGTAATTATCCCAAATTCCACTAGCTTTTCTTCTCACATTTCTTTCAGACATTTTGTTAGGCATTGGTTTTATAATGTTTTCATCAATTTCAATTAAGTGAATTGGTTTTCTTTGCAAAATGGAAGGAGGTGTTCTTAGAGGTGAAGATTTGTTTACAAGGTTACTTTCTTCATTCAATGTTTTCATACAAATTTTGGGGTTAACATTTGGATTCTCAAGGGTTCAACAATTGGATTCATATCAATTTCTTCATCCATACCAACATTATCATTGAATTCAATATCATTATTCATTGCAAAATCATTATTCTCTACATTTTCATTATGTATTTCATTACAATTTCTAATACATTAGCTACATTTGATATAGCGGATGTACCTTGCCTTGCTCGAAGTTTTTGCATTCTCTTCAATTTATTTATTCTCTTCTCTTCCAATTTCTCTAGTGTCTTATTCTTGACTTTCCTCTTGTCCTTAGCTCAATGTTTATCACCCATGATTAGAAAAAATCAACTAGTGGGGTAGGGGACAAAATGAAATACTAAAAATTGTGTAAGAATGTAGAGAATATTGCAGATAAAACAAAATGTTTGCAGAATTCCCATGAAAGAGATGAAAGGGACGTTGGGGGCCACAATATATAAAACAAAGAAAAATACATACGCATTATGTAATGCGTATGTATTTTACGTTTTTTCTCTTTTCCCAAGCCATGCCTCAAGGCTTGGGATCCGGTTTGGATCCCCAAGCCTGAGGCATGGACCTGCACAAACACAAAAAATAATGAGTTTTTACAAGAAAATGTAAAAATGACACTTCCTCTATGATAAATCAAAATAAAACAATCGATCTATTTTAAAAAAATTATACCACGACGTAGAGCAAAGTCTCTTCTTTCTAAAAATATAATTTTTCAAATTTTCTGACTAATATAAGGTTTCCATATTATTTATTTTCTAACTATGCCTTTTTATAGCTATTTTTTGAAGTGTAAATATGTCTATCTTTCATGGTGTATCTTTTTTTTTGGGTGATCAAAATTAAAAAAATTTATACTAGCCCAAACTAGGCATAATTCTATACATATTAAAAAAAAAATCTAATTTTTGATATTTTTTGAGGTAGTTAGGGGGCATGGTCGAGCTCCATTATTTTTCAAAACATAAAATTTACTGTACTAGAAAAATCATAAATAAAAAAATATTCTCTAAAAAATATAAAAAAAATGGAGCCCAAACTAGATGCTCCTTGCTATCTTTTATCAAAGGGTTTTCAAAAATACTAAATGGTGCTCAAAAATGGTGGGGGCCACGAAATTCACTCTATTATGTTTTTTAACAAAAACAGAGCATCTGTTGGTATTTTAGTTGTTTGACCCACTTAAACTTATCTGTTTTCAATAAAATTTAGTAGCTTAGAAACTAGACTCAAAATTTTACAATTCATATTTTTACAATATCTTCCAATTTTGAGTGTAACTATTTCAAAAACTCGTACAAGTTGAAGTTTTTTTTAGAAAAATGCATCCACTTAAGACCCCCTTTTGGCCCCCCAACTTGGTGCACTTACCCTTCTAACTCACTGATTTGGCTCTCATGACCATGAATTACATTTTGAAGTCCTTTTGGATGATGCTCCTGCATCATTGTGACATTTAGACAAACAGTTGGAGTGTGAACTCTTATTGGAAAATTTTATATGGGCACTTGTTGAGCCATTTTTTCAAATACTTCACATGTAATCTCTTGTATGGCATATTTATATGAAGATGGGTTATGACATTTTTTCAAATAGTTTGTGTGTAATCTCTTGATTGACATATTTAAAATGAATATGTGTTGAGACATTTTGACAAACAGTTGGTGTCAATCTTTTAATTGGTATAAATACATGAGTATGGATTGTGGCATTTTTTCAAACAATTTACGTGAATCCTTTTGTTTGGCATAGATATGAAATACATTATTATGAATTTTTGTCATACAGATGGCATGCATTCTTTTGTATTATATAGGATGTTCATTCTATAAAATTTTGTCAAAATGTTGGCATGCATTCTTTGGATTATATTTGAAGTTCATATTATGAAATTTTGTCATATGGTTGGCATGCATTCTTTTGGTATAAAGATTATGTTGGGAATTTTGACAAATATGTTAAGTTGCTGATTTGTTTTGGCATGTTGTTAATTTTTGAGATTGTGAATTGATTTTCATGTTGATGTTTTGTTAATTGGTTAGTATGCCTTCTCCTTTTGGCATGGAGACTATGTGTGACATTTCATCAAACAATTGGTATGATGATTTGATTTGGCATGAAATATTATTATGAAATGCATTATGTAATTAGTCTTATGTGTGGTAATTTTTATGCATTTTTGTATGATGGTTGAAGGCACCACTCAAGAATGAGATTCTGAACTTGGTTAGTTCATGCATGTATACATGCTTATTGACATCATTATTATAATAATGAATGAATTTGTATGTTGATGCATGACTATGTATTGTGGATATGTTTTCATTTGTAGAATACTACATGTATGAAAATGGAAACTCTTGTCAATTCAGTTTGAACTGACCCTTTGTGGATAATACATGCCACTCTGGAGACAAAGGAAAGGAAAGAATCTGATAGGGATTTGAGCTAATTTTCATATCTTGTTTAGTTGTTTTATATTTTAGTTCATGGAATAAAATTGTACTTGATGTACTGCTAGAATAACTAGTTATATTGTATAATCCTATGAGGCTCATTGTATTGCAAGTAAACTTATAAGTTATACTCATACATTGGAAATAAAAAAATATTTTTGATCGGATCTGATTTGTACCGATGTATCATACATGTATGATTTGAATGTTTAGTTGTATGACGTGTCTATATTTGAAATCATCATATTAGTTAAACAATAATAATGGGAGTTTAATAAATTAGGAGGTCCCTACTCTTGGTATCAAAGCGAGGTCATATAAACACTTAGGCATCTAGGAACATTATCTAGTACTTCTCTTTGTACTTACCATGAATAATGGTAAGAACTCGCAAACATTGGTGGTGTAAATAATCCAAACCAATGCCGTGGTGGTGAAGGGGAGGAGATGGAAGAGGTACAAGTAGAGTAGTTGGTGGAAACATCAACCTTGTTTCTAACCCCATTGAAGAATTCCTAAATAAACTTCTGAGGACTATCAACACTTTTCAAGATAGATTGGTAGCTTACGAGAGGAACCTAGAGAAAAATAGTGGCATATGAGGTAATAAATTAAGACATGGCCAACATGAGGTAAACTGGAAGAATTTAAAAAGCAGCTACATGCTCATGAAGAGGTATCCCTAGGGAATAGAGGAATAAACCCCTTCCTCAAGGAATTATAGAAATTTCTTATTCCTAGATTAAAATGGTTATCCACTAAATCGGGTGAAAAAGCTAAGTATTGGTTGTTTAACTTACAACAATACTTTGGGATGCATGATTGCAACTCTAACACCAAGGCATGCATTACAATTTATCACCTCGAAGAACAAGATATTCTATGGTGGGCTCATTTTAAGCAAGTGAAGGGTTATGTGTACTCCACCCTTATTTGGGAAAAGTTTGAGAAGAAATTCATAACTAGATATGTATCGAATAATCACTTTGAGAAAGGAAGCAAACCGAGTTTCATAGTTTGAAGAGAAATAACATGACTATGGCTGAGTATAAAGCTCACTTTTTAGATTTGATATGACATGTAGATTATATGAAGGAAGAAGAGTATAAGGTAACTAAGTTTAAACTTGGTTTTAGGGAGGTTATCTGTAAATATGTAAACATGGTCAAGAAATAATCCTAAGAGTATTTCCCAAGTGGTTAGTGCAACATATAGGGTTCAAGAAATAGAATAGTCTCGGCTAAGATACCACTAGAAAATGAAAGAGAAGGTAACAAACAACAAGAAGATTGTTGTTCCCTCTTATGGACCATATCGAAACCTAATTTTAAAAGGACTTATTTTAATGATAACCGAGAATAATAGAAATTTTTAAGGGAACAATAACCGAGGGGCAAGTCCTCGGAATAAACAACAAAATAATCAAAAGGGTGGTGATAATAGATACACCCCTCTTCTACCAAATCCAAAAAGGTTACGGTGAAAAAAAAACCTCAAAAAGGTTATTGGACATGTGGTAAGAACCAATATCAAAGAGACTGCCAAAAATTCCTTGTAAGCAAGGAAAAAATCCACGAAGTCTATATTATGGTAGACAATCTCAAGGTGAGCATCAAACAACCCCTATCGAGGCCAAGGTAAAAAAATTTATGTTGAAATTTCTATACAATTTGATCCTAGAGCATCTGATTGTTTTGTGTCTCCTATAATAGTTCAAAATATAAATATGAAAATAGTTCCTATGAAATAAAAATGGCAAGTAGAATTTGGAACTGGTAAGAAAGTGTAGATTTCTAAATATTTAGATCAAATAGAACTTGATCTAGGAATGTTTAAAACTAGATTAAATCTGCATGTTGTGCCTTTGGGATCTTATGATATGATTATTGGCATGGATTGGTTATAAGACTATAAAGGTCATATTGATTGTTTTTATAAAATAATACACTGTTTTGATGATTTTGGCTTTGAACAAGTTTTGTTTAGTATTAAAAACAATAAGTTTTTACCCACTCTTTCTTCCTTATAGTTGAAAAGGTATTACGCATAGGGATGTCTCTTATTTTCCTTATACTTGGAAGAGTAACCTAAGCTAAAGGAACCTAGTTTGCATGATTATCCAGTTTTAGTCGAGTTTAGTGATTTTTTCCCTAAAGACTTCTAGGTTTTCCCCAAAAAGAGAGTTTAATTTTTCAATAGATGTCATTCCCATTTCATCCCCTTCCTCCAATGCACCTTACAGAATAAATATTATGGACTTGCAAGATTTAAAAGTTCAGCTTGTAAGAACTTCTTGAACAAGGTATGATTAGGCCAAGTGTGTCCCCTTGGGGAGAACCAATGGTCTTTGTTAAAAGAAAGATGAGACATTCAGGTTGTGCATTGATTCTTTGTATGCTCAATAAGGTTACCATTAAGAATAAGTATCTATTTCCTAGGATAGATAATTTATTTGATCAAATGAAAGGGGAAACTCTATTTTCTAAGAATGACTTAAGATATGATTACCATCAACTTAGAATAAAAGAGGAAGATGTGCATAAAATAACCATCTGTATGTATAAGATATGGACACTATGAATTCATGGTTATTACTTTTGGTTTGAACAATGCACCGATTGCTTTTATGAAACTAATGAATAGTGTTTTTAGAGATTTTCTAGATAAGTTTGTATTAGTCTTCGTAAATGACATTTTAATCTATTCAAGGAATGAATAAGAACATAAAAAACATTTAAGAATGGTTCTACAAAGGCTCATGGACTAAAACTTATATGCAAAACTATTTAAGTGTGATTTCTATAAAGATAAAGTACACTACTTAGGACATTATTTCTAAGGATGGGATTTATATGGATCCATCTAAGATTAAATCTATTGAAGAATGGCCGGCTCCTAAAAATGTGACAAAACTTGAAATTTTATGGGTTTGGTGAGGTACTATAGAACGTTCTTGATTTAATTTTCACGAATAACCCATCTTATGAAATTGTTGTAGCAAAAGGTAAACATTTTGAATGTACTACTAGGTGTGAGGAAGCCTTTTTAAAGTTGAAACAAGATCTCACTACAACACCTATCTTAATGGTTCTAAATCAAACAACCATTTTGAGGTCTGGATTGATGCATCTTTGGATGGTTTAGGGGTGTACTAACTCAAGAAGGAAAGGTAGTGACTTATGAGTCATGAAAATTAGAGCCTAATGAGATAAACTATCCCCCATATGAGTTAGAGTTGGCTGTAGTAGTTCATGCTCTTAAGAAAAGGATACATTTCTTGTTGGGTAAGCCATTCAAAATTAGAATGGATCATAAAATTCTTGAGCATCTTTTTACTCAAGAGAACTTGAATTCCTAACAAAGGATATGGTTGGCATTGATTAGTGATTATGATATGGACATTAAATATGTCAAAGTTAAAGAGAACCGTGTGGTTGATGCACTCAGTCATAGGGTTCATTTTTGATGTTGTTTCTAGAATATGTTTTTGTTGAAGGATGAATTGTTACAACAGCTGAAAAACTAATATTTTCTACCATAACATGATTGAAAATTAATTGCAACAAGTGGTGGATAACAACTATGTTGGGTACTACTTGGAATCATATGGTCTTCTAAGGTTCCAAGGAAACATTTATGTACCTCTTGAAGGAAAATTTAGAATTATTTTGATGGAAGAAGTGCATCAAGCTCCTAATTTTACACATCCCGGGTCACTAAAATGACTCATGAATTGAAATATTTTTATTTTTGGCCTGGTATAAAAAGGATGTGCCTAGATTTGTTTCTAAAATGTTTAGAATTTCAAAAGGTGAAAGTTGATCATTCCCATCCCAGTGGTAAGTTAATTTTGTATGATGTTCCAAAGATAAATAGGAAACTATAACTATGGATTTTATTTCTGGTTTTCCAAAATCTAAAAAGAGGCATGATATTATTTTAGTTTTTGTTGAAAATCTAACAAAGGTTTTTCATTTTATCCTTGGTAATCTAACTGATGATGTACCTATACTTGCTGATATATTTTTGAGGGAGGTAATAAGATTGCATGGAGTTTCTAAACTAATTATTATTGATGGAGATAATTTGTTTACATCTTGATTTTGGACAAAATATTGCAGCTGCTTTTGGAAAAGAGATACATTTTAGCTCTTCTTATCATCCTGAAACGGATGGGAAAACTGAAAGAGTAAACCGGGCATTAGAAGACATGTTAAGAATGTATGCCATGAATCAACAAAATAAGTGGGAAGATTTTTTTACACTTAGTTGAATTTACTTATAATGATACCTATCATATTTCTTTACAAATGGATCCTTTTTAAGATTTATATGGCGGAAATATAGAACAATCTTGGGTGGGAATGCCTTGAAGATCGGGTAACCACAGGTCCCAATGTTTTAAAAGAATATGACCAGTAAATGGCTGTCATAAGATAAAAATTAAAGGTTGTTAGTGATTAAAAAGAGCTATGTTGATAAAAAAGACTGACAAAAAAATTAGGTGTGTGAAAAAGTGTTTTTGAGGGTCAAACCTAATACAAGTTCAATTAAGTTTCATAAGGCATCTAAAGTTACACCCATATTTGTTGTTCAAGTTGAAATTTTGGAGACAATTAGTGCTATAGCTTACAATTTAGAATTGCCTCATTCACTCTCTAAGATTCATGATGTATTTCATGTCCCACTTTTGAGAAAATATGTGCATGATCCTTCACATGTACTAACTTGGTAGAACTTGCAATTAGATGATAAGCTAAATTTTCAGCTTGAGCCAATAAGAATATTATCACAACGAAGAATTAAGTTGTGAAAAAATATATTCAACAAGTTTTGGTCCAATGGGACAACCTAAGTGAATGAAGTACCACTTGGGAAGATGTTGAGTACGTAAGAAATAACTTTCCATTTTTTTTCAAGTGTCAATAATCAAGACATTACCATTGTTAAGGGGGAAGATGTAACATCCCAAATTTTGGGACTCTATATCCATAATGAATATTTTTTGGTTGTTTCTTCTTGGTTGCGATTTTGTTTTCGTAAATCGAGTCACTCATCAAGGTATGAGTGTAATGCACTGAAGGAATCAACATTTGTACATATACCCATATGGGTATGATCATATGTAAAAATCATATATATATATATAAACATACTTATGCACATACACATGCACGTGTACACACACAAGTGCCCACTCTTTCGTGATTTAGCACTCACCCTTTGATTGAGTGATAGTGTTTTTGGCATTTTGGGTGATATTGTAGTGTGGCTGGTGTAACATTATCCATGTGCTTGAATTTAAGAATTTGTGAATTATGTTGACTTGGCAATAAAGTTCTTGGGTGCTCACTTGGTAATGTGACTTGGCATTTGTTTGGTGGCATTAGGCTTGTGAGTATCTTGGCATTAATTTTTGTCTTAAATCATTCCTTATGGAATGTGGCATATAATTTTTATTTAAAACTTATACTTAAGCTAAGAGGTGGCATTTTGGAGTCTTAATAATATTTTAATGGATTTTGAAATCCATGACATAAATGGGAATTAGGTTTTTATTTTAGCCATTTGGCATGGCATGAAGGAGAGGAGGAATTAGAGGGGAAACTATGTCAAAAATATGGGAGAATTTTCTAGAGGTTTGTTACGACAATATTGGTTGATTTTGGGCCTCTATTATGGGATTCCACCTTTTCTGGTGCAACCATTTTAGTGGAGAATTTTTCTGGAAAATAAATAAGGTTTTGGGGTTTCATTTTGAGTTGTGTGGAGCTAAGAAGTTGGAGAAAATAGTAGAGAAGGAAGGAGGAAAAGTGCAGAGTTTTTTTGGTCTTCTTTCAATTCAAATTTCTCAGGAAAGGGTTTCTAATTTTTATCCTATGTAGTATTTTATAAATGAATGCATATTTCATTTTTTCCCCTTTTATGGGTATTGAGAAATCTAGTTTTTCATTCCGGAAATTAAGATTTATGATATTTTCCTTTTTAGGTATGTTTATTTTTGGATGGGTTCTTTTCTACGGTTTAGTGGTCAGTTCATTGTATTTTTGGTTGGGTTCTTTGTTACATATTAGTTATAAGCTCATTGGGTTTTTGGTTGGGTTGTTTGTTGTGTTTTCGACTATAAGTTTTATATGTTTTTGGTTGGGTTCATTGCTGCATTTTTGGCTGTATGTTTGTTGTGTTTTGGTTGGGTTCTTTGTAGCGATTTTGGCCGCAAGTTTACGATGTGTTTTGGATGGGTTCTTTGTTGGATATTGGCTGTAAGTTTGTTGTGTTTGGGCTATAGGTTTTGGCTGTAAGTTGCTATGTTTGGGTTGTGGTTCTGTTGGGTTATGACATTTAGATAAATAGTTTGAGTGTGAACTCTTATTGGAAAATTTAATATGAGCACATGTTGAGCCATTTTGTAAAACAATTCACATGTAACCTTTTGTATGACATATTTCTATGAAGATAGGTTGAGACATTTTGTCAAATATTTTGTGTGAAATCTCTTGATTGACATATTTAAAATGAATATGTGTTGAGACATTCTACCAAATAGTTAGCATGCAATCTTTTAATTGGTATAAATACATGAGTATAGATTGTGGAAGTTTTTCAAATAGTTTACGTGAATCCTTTTGTTGGGCATAGATATGAAATACGTTATTATGATTTTTTTCGTACATATTGCATGCATTCTTTTGGATTATATAGGGTGTTCATTCTATGAAATTTTCCCAAAAAATTGACATGCATTCTTTGGTTTATATTTGAAGTTTATATTATGACGTTTTGTCATATGGTTGGCATGCACTCTTTTGGTATAAATATTATGTTGGGAATTTTGAGAAATATGTTAAGTTACCTTTTTTTTGGCATGTTGTTCATTTTTGAGCTTGTGAAGTGAAGTTCATGTTGATGTTTTTTCAATTGGTTGTATGCCTTCTCCTTTTTGCATGGAGACTATGTGTGACATTTCATCAAATAGTTGGTATGCTGATTTGATTTGGCATGAAATATTATTATGAAATGCATTATGTAATCAATCTTACTTGTGGTAAGTTTTATGCATTTTATGTATGATGGTTGAAGGCACCACTCAAGAATGAGATTTTGAACTTGGTTAGTTCATACATGTATACATGCTTATTGACATCATTATTATAATAATGGATGAATTTGTATGTTGATGCATGATTGTGTATTGTGGATATGTTTTCATTTGTAGAATACTACATGTATAAAAATGGAAACTCTTTCCCGTTTAATTTGAATTGACCCTTTATGGATAATAAAGGCCACTCTAGAGACAAAGGAAGGAATATGATAGGGATTTGAGTTGATTTTCATATCTTGTTCAGTTGTTTTATATTTTAGTTCATGGAATAAAACTGTACTTGATGTACTACTAGAATAACCAATTATATTGTGTAATCCTATGAGGCTCATTGTATTGTAAGTAAAATTATAAGTTTTACTGAGACATTAGAAATAAATGAAACATCTTTTGGATCAAATCTGATTTATACCACTGTATCATGCATGTATGATTTGAATGTTTAGTTGTATGATTTGATTATGTTTGAAATCAACATATCACTTAAACAACGGGAATAATGGGAGTTAAAAAAATTGATCTCGGTTTATGATGTCCCTACACTACAACTTGAATATGAAGATATTAATGTAAACAAAGAAAGGAATTTTAAATGGATGAGAGAATACAACTTGAATACTACAGGTTTGGTTTTAGCCGAGTAAATACTTTGGGATTAATATTTAAGAGAATATTCATCAATTGTTAAAAATAACAAATAGGTAGATAAATAAAAATTATGGGTAGTACGATAACTAATCAACTCAAGATCTATCTTGGTTATAAAAGAATTGAATGAAGCTTCTTTGGGTTATTGTATAATTTATAAGTAACAAGAACTAGAAGATGTGATGATGACATGTAACCTTTAATAATGAATTAAAAATAATATAAACCCATTTATCTAAACATATGGAATATGCTAGTATGGGCGAAAGTGATTCGATGGGAGTCTGTAATTATAATTGAATCTCACCTTTTAACTACATTGATTGAGGTTATTAACGTTGTTTCCTTTGCTTCAAAACTTGTATCTTTTAATGTTATTGATACTAAATCCATTGGTTAAATATTATTATATAAGAGCTTGATATGGAACTAAATAGAGGTATGAATAAAAAGATCGAATTAAATTGAATGAGTACTAGAGCGATATGGAAGGAAGTCAATGCCAAATTATTATGATATATAATACGAAAAGATTGTATCTAGTATAATTGGTACATTGAAAAATAATGAACTAAGCTATGATGAACTCTTTCTACTAATTAACTACATATAATGATGACCTTATAAGAATTATGCCTAAAATCCTTGATTAGGAAACTTGTGGCAAAAATGGTCTATAGAATTTAACTATTGCGTACTCCTTTCATTTCTACTTGTAGGCTTGTAGGATCAAAGTTATGATGCGAAAAAAAGTGGGTCTCAATATTTATATTAGGACTTCACCTAAACATTTTACTTATGAGATATTAATGTTAGCAATTATAAGAGTGAGAAATTAATTATTTGTTTTCATCAATCCTATAACTAGGTTATGATGCATAATTAATGAGCATGAAAGGAAAAGTAGAACTTTCTTCCAATAGGGAATACAAAAATTCAGCTGTATTTTTCCAGAACAAGAAGATGGGACACTACATGTTTTTAAGAACTAATAACTTAACTTAGTGAGAAGGGCTTGCACTTGCAAGATTTGAAGGAAAACATAAAGAAACCTCTCGTAAGGTTCCTTATGTTTGTGACATGGACCCCATTAGGCACATAGTGAAGTCTAATTCAAGATTGAAGAGAATGTTTAGAGGGAATGCAATCAACATATTAGGCTATCAAAAATTATTTTCATACCGCTAAATAACATGCTCAATAAAAGAAACATCAATAAAAAAATTATAATAGAATCGGACTCATTACACCGATTGTAAGCCTTGGGGATAAAAGTTCTCATTCATTTGAAGCCATTTTTGATGTTTCCTTCTACAATAGTTACAACCAATTAATTCAACTTCATTTATAAGGGCTTAAACCACCTAAAAGATGAATTAAATTTCGAAATTAATTTTTGCAAGATTTAAAAAATATTGCAAGAGCGATGAGTATGGTCAAGGGTAGATGAAAATGCGAAAAATAATTAAAAGCCAACATGCAAAACCATGGAATATCTAAACACTCAAAACTCACATAGGTCAAAAACACTAAAAATTGGATATTTTAAGTTATGGCATTTTCTTAAATTACAATAATTTCATTCTTATTTTCATTTAAATTTCAATTAATCTTCGTCGAATCATGCTTGAATTTTGATGATTGTGTATATAATTTCCTATATAATTTATCAAATTTAAATGTTGATATCCCATTATTTTTTAGAGTGATGGATTTCTTTAAGTACAACAAAATGATTTTGATCGAGTGTGAAACATTATCTATCTCTCATCTAGAAGATGTCAATTCATTTCTTTTTGAGACACGAATGACTATTTTGGGATGTACACAAATGGATACATTTTCTTCTTATTTATACAAACCATAAACTTCCTCATGTTATTTTTGGTTCTTCATTTTATAATGATTGAGTTGAGTTCACGATTTAGGTCTCAATTCTCTTCTATATTATATAAGGTAAGATCATATAAATTTTAAGGAAGACAAAAGACACTTCTTATTTTGGCCGGGTTAAAGGAGGAATGGTTCTCACCATAAATTACTGAGCATTTTGTTTCCATTTTATTTGATCACAATAGTATATTTGGAAAATCACCGTATTTAGTTTGATGGAAACATAAATCAAATTAGCAATTCAAAACATTAAACCATGCTTTATGTCTAAAGGACTTAGGTAGAGTATACTTATCTTGCTAGTTGTATTTATTACAAATTTATTTCAATTTTTTTTTGAATATGCATTTTCTTGTTAAAAACACTTACATACCGCAATACTCTCCAAACATATTGGAAAAAACACACATACCTTTATAAAATAAGGACAATGATCATTCCAAGAATGAAGAACACAACTTATTTTAACATAAAATGTAACCTAAATACA
The DNA here is from genome assembly GCA_018340775.1 of Taxus wallichiana var. yunnanensis. NCBI lineage: Eukaryota > Viridiplantae > Streptophyta > Pinopsida > Cupressales > Taxaceae > Taxus > Taxus wallichiana. The sequence goes on from CM031235.1 coordinate 507,456,891, forward strand.
CATAATATAAGGATGAAACTAGGCATACCATTGAAAATTTTCAAGAACCCATATATCGGGGATGATAGGTTCAACTTAGAAATAACTCTCTACATGTATTTTTCCAAATCAAGGAAATAATTGAGGATCTTAACAATATAATTATAACTGGAAAATTTCCTAAAGGTGTAAAGATAATTTTAATGAGGATGAGAGGAGAAGATATATTTTATTCCCTTAATAGGTGTATTATAATATACAATTAATAATAACACCATAAAATTAAGACAATTATTCCAATTAAAAACTTCACAACTAATCTCCCATAATCTATTTCCATATCTTAATGGGCTACCCATTGATAGAATATATTAAGCTAAAAAAACCCTTTTATGTAAGTGTGGATGCAAATATAAAACAGTTTTAGTTTTTGTAGTTAATTGAAGTGTTAATCAATTGTAATTTTTTTGGCAATTAAAGCATTATCTCTTTACAAGTAGAAAATGTAGTAGAATTTTGAATGGAGTACATGTATTAGTGACACATTCTAATAGAGAATGCATATTCTAATTCTTATTAGTCCTAACGATGTTGTAAAAATTATTTCCATATGTATTATTCACTAACAACTTAAGCATCTTGAGGTTTACAATTATTGATGTCAAACTCAAAGTTGATCACTTTTGTAGAAAATTCAAAAGGTTAAGAATAATCATAACCCCTACTCATGTTCTCATGTGTAAGCATTCTAGTCAAAGAGACCATTTGAATATTCATGGAAACACTACCCAACTTTGACCTTTTCCTTAATATTGGTATGTAAGTATTCACCTTGTCTGATGTAATGCCCTAAAACCCACTAAATTAATTTAATAAATTGTAAAATTATAAGAATATTTTTAAAGTAACTAATGAGAACTTAAGTTTATGAATTGTGTGCTTACAAACCATTTAGGTTTTCTAGTTTCATGATTGGGGTCTTCGGGTTAGGCATATTTGTGTATTAACATATGAAAGGAAATCATTTGGTTTTAATATAACAATATACTTTTTATCTCCTTTGAGGTTGTATGATTACTTTTTATAGTTTTATCATTACTTTTGTGAAGATGAAGTTAGTTGTCAAGTAGTTGTGTTAACACCATTAAAGTATTCCCTATGTAAAATAGTTAAACACATCACTTTAAAAATTAAAGTGAACCTAATATTAATTAAACTAATCAAATTAGCTTTAAAACTACTTAATAAAAGTGATCTCTACTAAGTGAAAAGGTAGGCTTTAATTTGGGCCATAGGATTGAATTCATCTCAAATATAGGTTTTGAAATTCCCCTTAATTTGATTGTTTTAGTTTTGTGGGTTGTTGGAGCTCCCATGGAGGATCTTCTAAGTTGAACAAGAGTGTATATTATGTATATTTCTTACTATTAGTTATCTCTTATGTTGAGGATTATTTATGAGAAACCTTCGAGTATATATATGTATGTATATATACCTAAAATAATATATATATATATATATATATATATATATATATATATCATCACACACAAACAAAAATAAGAGTCTTGTATGTATATCAACACACACATATGTATGTATATGTATACACACATGTATACAAACACATTGTTACTGTGTTTTTTTGTTATATATATATATATATATATATATATATATATATATATCAATGGGTTTGGGGAATCAAGCCTACGTCAACCCTAAGGTTAGGCCGATATGCCTACACAACCTTGGCTTACATGGGACATGACCCACAAAATAGATTCATGTCATGTTATTATGGGTATGACCCGATTGTGTGGGTTGTAGCCCATACAATCCAATACTCAACTCTAAAGCAAAGGTGCAACCCGATTTGTGCATTAAGATATGTTAAGAAAGGAAAGGGGTCTAGCCAAAACAAGTTGTCCGCACGTGCACACCACACACACACACACACACACAACACACACACACACACACACACACACACACACACACACACACACACACACACACACACACACACACACACACACACACACACACACACACACACACACACACACACATGAACTATGCACACACATATTCAATTTCCTTAAATACATTAATATAAATGATGTATTTGTATATTTAAAATAATAATCTTTAAGACAATGATAGAGCTGTATTATCTTATTGTTTTACTGATTCTTAACATACAAATATTGTCAAAATACAATGTAAAGTTTAACCCATATTACAAGAGTATAATTAATGTACTCAACAACTTCCATTTATTTTTAAATAGTAATTACTATACAACTATGTCACAAATAATTTCTAACAACGATGATAACTTAAAGGTAGTTAGGCGAGGAATATTTATAAGTTTGCTTCTAATTCACTTAAATTCATTTTCAAACAACTATGTTGTATTTTTTATTTTTAATTCTACCAAAAACCAATGAACATTTAATCACATTGTGATCCCTATGAACAATTATCCAAGTGTACAAAATTCTCTTAACACAAAATTTTTACAAATAATTTATAATGCAATACATTTTATCAAACTTACAATGTAATCTAATAAATTTCATTAAGTAAATACAAAATAGTTATCTCATTTATGGAACCAACTCCAATTTAAATTTCATTTTCATTATTACTACTTCACATTCATCTTGAAATATATTTTTCCTCTTCCATGTACTTCATAACTTCTCAACCACACCCAAAGGGAAGATTCTATTAACATTTACCTCTTAACAACACAATGTGGGGATGATTTCATCCTCATCATCCCACTAAAATATCCAATTCAAAAGATCTCTAAAATCCATCCAAAGTATGAAAAGTAGGAAACACATACATAAAATATTCACACACACCAAAAATCATGTAACGAACATGTACCTATTTTATTGAGACAAAAGAGGGGATAATCATCATCCAAAAAGGAAAGTAATACACATAACCAAACCAGAAAATGAATCTTTCAAGGGGAAGATAATATCATATATGCTAGCAGCTACCCCTATTCGCTCCACTCGAGGAATGATGGATAGCCTTTGTTTTCACCATAAGAAACACAAAACAAACCCCTTTTCCCTCCACTAAAATTATCCTTTTTCACTCCATTAATATTATATAAAGCTTCATTTGGTTCCTCCAAGTAAAAACAAAAAATCGTGTCCCTCCATTATAAAAAAACCATTTTCCATCCACTAAAATATGATATGGTATCATCCCCATAAAAATCACTCTTACATACTATTTGATGAGTGAAAATACAATTTTTCACATCAAAAATTCAATCAAACACATTCATAATATCTAGAAACCAAAACACATTCAGAGAGAGAGAGAGAGAGAGAGAGAGAGAGAGAGAGAGAGAGAGAGAGAGAGAGAGAGAGAGAGAGAGAGAGAGAGAGAGAGAGAGAGAGAGAGAGAGAGAGAGAGAGAGAGAGAGAGAGAGAGAGAGAGAGAGAGAGAGAGAGAGAGAGAGAGAGAGAGAGAGAGAGAGAGAGAGAGAGAGAGAGAGAGAGAGAGAGAGAGAGAGAGAGAGAGAGAGAGAGAGAGAGAGAGATAGAGAGAGAGAGAGAGAGAGAGAGAGAGAGAGAGAGAGAGAGAGAGAGAGAGAGAGAGAGAGAGAGAGAGAGAGAGAGAGAGAGAGAGAGAGAGAGAGAGAGAGAGAGAGAGAGAGAGAGAGAGAGAGAGAGAGAGAGAGAGAGAGAGAGAGAGAGAGAGAGAGAGAGAGAGAGAGAGAGAGAGAGAGAGAGAGAGAGAGAGAGAGAGAGAGAGAGAGAGAGAGAGAGAGAGAGAGAGAGAGAGAGAGAGAGAGAGAGAGAGAGAGAGAGAGAGAGAGAGAGAGAGAGAGAGAGAGAGAGAGAGAGAGAGAGAGAGAGAGAGAGAGAGAGAGAGAGAGAGAGAGAGAGAGAGAGAGAGAGAGAGAGAGAGAGAGAGAGAGAGAGAGAGAGAGAGAGAGAGAGAGAGGTGATAACTACATCTTAATTCATCTTGTCTAATTATTTAAACTAATTTCACACAATTACACCTCCAAGAAAATTCTTTCCAAACCCAAATTTTATAAAATTGACTCAAATATTAATATTGTCTAACCACCTAATACTCCACAAAACTTACATATAAAATCAAGTAAATTGAAGTATCCAATGGGATATTTCCAAGAGAAAAGATCTAAAACAAAGACCACACAAGCCCCAACCAAAATATTTATGAATCATACAAACCCACATGGCCACCAAAAAAATTTCTTACAACTTCATCCAATCACATTAATTTTTTAACAAGATTACGACATAAAAATATATTTAAAAATAAAAATCTTCAAAATTCAAAATTTTAAATCCAAGGAAATAAATTTAAATATAATAAAAAGAAGCATACTCAGCCTCTTAAAAACTTAATTCTCTTACATGTTCTTATTTGTAAACCAATAACTTACACAAGTTTAAGACATTATTATTGTTGGCATATTTTTCAAATTCAATTATGAGCTCTACTTTGAGCCCTAAAGTGGCCAAAAGGCCATAGAAATCCACATACCCCATGGGTAGGTATATGGACAACTTTTAAGAGTGCGGTACAATGCTTTTCCCACACTTTTAGAAATTGGCCCATAAGGGAAAATTCAAATTTTCTATAAAATAAAAGTAACAACAACTAAGACAAACCACTTGCATCCCAAAAATGAAAATAAAATAACATTACTTAATAAACATTTTTTAAAATTAAATATTAACTAAATTAATTAAATAAAAATAGAAATCCCATAATAATGGTACAACTCACAGACAACTTGGAAAGATTAAAATCAACTCAAGAACATCCTATCACATGATAACTTAACAAATTGTAAGGCTTAAAAACATGCTTGGGTGACCCTATGTTAGCTAGTGATCCTTTGGTGAGTTAGTCCCCTTCTTCCTCATTTTTAATATGATTATTTGTAATCTTTAGTAATTATTCTCTACCTACAAACTCATTGCACGATGATACCTTCTCAAAACAACATGCTAGAAATCCAATATTTCTATACACAAAATAGGAATTCATACATTCACTTATAACTTATTCAATTCAGTTAGTAGAATATGTATGTATATATGTATGTATGTATGTATGTATGTATGTATGTAACATAATTCCATATAAATGTCAAAATGATAAATCCATGTATTAAATAATGACACCGTGTGCCAAAAAAATAGGATAATAGTGTCTATGTAAAATCATTGAATCTAATACTTAACTCTAGACACTGATGCCAATATAGTAAGTATACTATGTGAATATAAAATTATATCAGTCTAAATAGTGCCAAACAAGAGTGGGCACTACATCCATATTATTATTCTCAATTCTTGAGCATGAGATAAGGGTTTCCTCCAATTCCAATTTATAAGAACAATATTTTGAGAGATAACTTCTAATGTAGCGTTGATTTACATTGGTGAAAATTTGTATGGTTTTTTTGGACTACTGATGCCTTTGAGATGGTTTTCAACCTTAACAAACTTGTATAATTAACATTGACGTTATTTATAGTTCCACTATTATGGAATATTTTCTCATTGTCTCATGGAAATGTGACTAGGAATTTCAAGCTTCTTCTTGGCCATTTTGTGAGTTGATTTATAGGTAAAATTGAGAGGTGTACTTTTTCTAGAATACTTAATGAAACGAGTTATAATGATATATATCTAAATATCCACATACATTTTCATGAATAATAGATAATGAGGACATTATGCACATCAGTAATTTTATAATGCAATACTACTATTCACTTCCATCACACCATTTAGAAATATTTGTATCAATACAAGAAATTATTTCTTGATATTCAAAAAAATTCCATTTTTCATTTCATGGTAATTCATGGTATAATATATCATAGTGGAGTAATTTAATGTGGACATTGTGCATTCCATTAAATTTGTAATCTAATATTAGCCTTCCTTCTCTTAAATAATTTAGAAATATTTGAATTGATAGAAGAAAATGTTTCAAAAATGCAACCAAATGTGCATTGTGCATTTGATAGGAATCACTACTATAAATATTTAGTAGTGGAGATATTTTATTTTATTTTCCTAGTATAGCTATGTTGACATTGGATTCCATTGAATTGTGTATAAATTACCCTTTTTTTTTTTTCATACACAATAGTATTATGATGACCTTTGATTGAACCAAATGGAATATTAGAAATAAATCCATTTTTCAACACATTATAACACTTATATTGTTCCAAGATTCATGTTTAATAAAACATGTTTGTGGGATATTTGATTATATGCATTTAATGTTGTACATTTGTATTCGTATGTTTATTTTGTTAGTAGATGTAATAAACCTTCACCAATGGGATTTATGGGGTTATGGAGTAACCATATTTTGATGCACATAACTTGTGCTTAGATATAATGGCCACATTGGGAAAGTTTTATGTTCGTTCAAATGAATAACTTGTTACATGAATTGTACTTGGATATTAGTCTGTCTAATGTGTAAGGGGTTGTATTGTGGATTTTTTTATAGTACATGGATCATGGATTATTTCTAATAAGTGGTAAATATAATGTAAATTATTAAGTTTAGATATTGTAGCTAGAGATATCATAGAGTGGTTTTTACTTATAAAATATCCCTTCATGTAATCCTACCTTGAGGATACTTCTATTTATATTATTAGTATGTTGAAGATTAGGGAGCATTGTCCCACTATATTATACATTATAATTATTATCTACATTATTATTTATATTAGATATTTGGTTCATAACAAGTGTTATCAAATTGACAATTAGGTAAAGGTTTGGGAGAAAGTATTTTCTTACATTTTTTTAATGATTTTTAAGGCTATGGGACTTCACCCAAGAAATATTGTTGACAAGAACATGTATGAAACCAATAATAGATGAACAATACTATATATGTTAGATGTAGTACTTCTCATATGACATCCATTTTATGGACACACCTAATGCACATGTAAATTTAATAATTCTATTTTTCCTTTTTATTCCTTGTAGAACTTATGTGTTTTGATTAGTATAGGTTGTACATAATGAGATTTTTTATATTGGTATGTAGCCAAGACATGTTGTGACTTAGACATAATCATTGACTTAATAAGATCTTAAACATTGATATGAGATATATTATGATATGATATTTTGTATAATGGGAATAATTTTATTATTTGATTATATGTGATGAGTTGATTTATTTAAAATTACCTAGTGAATATATAATTTTTATAATAATATGTTATATTTTAGGTATTGTGATGCCATCTAGTTTATGTATAAATCACCTGATCCATTCTAAGACTATTCAAGATTGGGGAGAGGTGTGCATGGTTACATATGGGGTAGTTAAATTAATAAAACAAAAGAGGATTCATGGACATATGAATTTTGGGGAATGAGGGACTTTGGAAATGGAATCCTTATAGGAAAAATTTGTGATAACTAATGACATGACCCTTTTCTAAGGCATAAAAAGTTTAGCCTTTAGGGTTGACTGATTGAATTCACACAATGACATAACATTATGGGTAATGTGGTATAGTATGTGGAAAAATGAAATTATGTGGATTTGTTTATCAGAACAAAGAATAATATTCCATAGAAAAATTATTAAATGGTTTTTTCAATAAAGTTAATGATACCAAGAAATTGATGGGACCAAAAGCCATAAAAATTGATGCTATTTGTAAAAATAACCCCTTGAGACAAATATTTTCCCTTTAATCCTACAAAATATCCATTCCTTTTTTGAGGTTGGATATTACATTATGAATTTTGATCAATTTTTATGTTATTTTATCTAATCTAATATCTTCAAACAAGGTGTTTAGAGTGTCAAATTTGAATTTATTTATTTATTTGGGTTTCATGTCATTATAATTAGGGAACTCATTGATGCAGGTGCTACTATGTCTACACCAACACCATATTACAACAGAGGTATTTTCTTCGTTAATTTTCCTTCACCTTATAATTTTACATCTAAGATGATTAAAGATAGTCTTTAACTTAGCGATTAATACAGTTTATCTCTATTCTTATGTAGGAATTTTGGTCATGATAGTAAGTGGAATAAAATTATTTAACATAGTATTATTTTTCTTGTTATATCTTCTTTATCTCGCATGTATTTTATCCTAAATTTATCTCAAATATATTTTAATTTATCCATTTGTGATTAAGTACTCTTGCATGCTAATGCCTCATTCTTTTAGCCTCTTGTTTTGTTTCATCCACATGTTCTTCTTCCTACTTAGTTTTTCCTTCACTATTTTATGTAGATTAAAATCTAAATCATGGATGATGCCTCCAAATATATTACTAGTTTCAAATACTAAAATATCAAATAAAAATAATGTGTAGTTTTAAGGCTACTTGTCATTGTGTGTTTTTGAATTGTTTCTATTTGTATTGAATTCATCTTTGACACATTGTTGGCTCAAATCCATATCTCAGTAGAGCCCATCGACATGAAAATAACCCCAAAAAGTTTTTTATTGTTTCTAAATCCCATATTTATGCATTCCTACATTTATTTTGTAGTGAGTATACAAAATTCCACACTCCTTGTATTAATTTTCCTACAAGTCTCCCAACTACTATTTTTTGTGAAAATCAAGGGTGAGGTACTTTTATTCTTCTACCACCTCTAAAGGGATTTTATTTTAAAAGGAAGTTAATTTTCCTCTTCTTTTTCCATAACATAAATATCATGAATTTGATTTTTTTGGTTTTCACTTGCATCCCGACTTCTTGATAAGAAAGTCATAGGGCCTTTAAGTACTTAAAAACTATGTTATCTTTTCAATTATGATGAGATCATTCGCATATAGGAGAAGCATTAGAACATAAATAATTAAGTAAACATCCCTCCACTATTTTTAATCCAATCCTATAGATTATCTATATATATCCCAAACAATGTGGGGATAACACATTATCTTGTTTGACATTTATGTCACTTTCAAATCATTTTGACGTTCCTTTAGTTATTCTTATATAATGTGTTCATATTTTGAAAATCATTTAGTTGTTATTAAATATTTATGTATAAAAATGTATACTACTACTTTATATTCATATGAAATTCTCCTTTCTTCCATATTAATCCATAGTTTTATTCTACATACCACTAAAAATGCTTTCTTGAAGCCAACAAAACAACAACAAACTTCTTCCCATTATTTATCCCATACTTTTTTAATTAGGTACCTAAGCATGATGTAACAATCAATTATTAAGTGTTTCACCCTAAAACCCACCTTTCCCTTTTCTCTTTTACCCTATTTATTCCCAACTTCTATTTTAGTATGATTTTTTTGTGTGAAGATGGTTAATCGTGATAATATGTTAGTTTAATTGATTACTGATATCTTTACTTTTATAAAGAGCAATAAAAATATTTTGTTGAACCTAAATTGTTGCTAAGTATGTATATTTTTGGAGAAGCATAAATCATTTTGGTCTATACAAGGAAAAATATTTGGAAAATATATTGAGTTCTTGGAATGACACATGTTAGAAATATAATATTAAGTGATCATAATATATAGTTTATAGCTAAGTAATATAGAATATAAGTTATTCTTATTATTTAAATATAAAATTTAACCAATACGATGTGTCAATGCCGATTGGGTTGTTTGGTTGGTTAGGTGGTTAGAAATAAATACCCCTCCCTTCATTTTATAGTCTCCTCTCATTTACTCTCGAACAATTTCACAAAGATGAAAAACATTTCCAAATTTACTTGAAGGTGAAAAATCACTCTCACAGAATCGCCGCATACATAGGTAACATTTGAATTATTTTAAATATTTACAAAATATTTAACATTTAGTTGAGTGGTTATTTGTAAAAGGAAATTTTTTTATTCCCCAAGTTAAAATTAAGTCTCCCAGGATGGAGACAACCCTCCACAAGAATAGCCATCTAATTTTTCTTAAAGAAATACATGGAAGGGGACCTTACCTATGTGGTAAAAATTACTTTTGTTTCAAAATATACTTAATAACCTTATATCTTATATTATGTTATGTTTTTGGAGATTGGTGTGAGGTGAAAGGGGCTCCAAAATAATATTTACCCTTCCTTTCATGGTGACACTTTGCAATTAAAGGCATATGCAAATATTTTTGAAATATTTTATTTAATCTTGTATAGTTTCAAATGTGGAGGAAAAAGAATTATTTTTGAGGTCTTCCAAGATGGAGACAAACTTCCTCGATTATAGCACTTTGTTTTTTATTAGTTGAATACCCATAAAATGGGACCAAAATAATGTATTTAATTATAATGATACTTATAAACCTATGTCTAATTTTATGGCCCCTTTCATTCTTCCATTTATCCTTTCTATATATTTAAACTATATGTTTAAATATAAATACATATATGGACTATATTATATTAATTCTTAAACTAAAATTTATAACCTAAGTGGTAAATTACCATCTACCTTAATTGATTTAAACTATAGTCCCGTTGTTATATGGTCCAAAGGCATGTTTTTATTAATAATATAGTTCACATCCAGAATTAAATTAAAAATGATTATTCGACTCTCACGATTGAAGCGTCGCCCTATCTATATATATCTCGCTGAATCAATTCATAAATAGGCCAGCTAGACTCACGATTCAGTCGAGACATAGATAGATAGGGCTAGTGAAGCTAGTGTAGTCCATTCCCCCTCTAGATATTTATGGGAATAAAGGATGGACATGATAGATTAGGGCCCATATCTAGATAGGGGGATTGGGATCGAGGGACTCAACCCCCTCTATACTCTCTATATGGAGGGACCAATTTCCTATAATTCTATATGTGGCCAATCGATAGCCCGTGGAAATATTATCTAAAAAAGGAAAAGGCGGGGGTGAGAGTCGGGTAGGGGTGAGCAATGCTATATATAGTTTAATTGGCACTAACATCTCTAAAAATGTATGTGGCATATGTTTTCTTTTAACATTTAAAAAAATTAAAACTATATTAAAAACTATATCTAAGCCACCTATCTATATGTGGGTCACTTAATTATTTAAACTTGAAAACAATGTTTTTAGCAAAGGAAAAAAACTTTTATTTTTGTGGTCAAAGACTACCCCCTTTTAGACCACTCCTTGTACATAAACTATGGCATAATATTATAAATCTCTTATTACACCGGAGGTGTCTTTCTTTGAGGATGTCATTGCTAGAATGTGTCAAATTACAATGAGCTTTTTCCAAACTACCCTATTCCAACCGTCTTGTTGTTTACACACACATTTTTTTCATTTTTTTCTTTTTAATATTACCCATTGGCAAACAAAAATCTTGCACCGTAGACACTAAAATTAGGTCACACTCCCCTTTGGTCCCTCGACAAATAAACACCTTCATCACATTCACCTAGCCATGGCCCCTCTTCACCCCATTAATATTAATTTAATTTAATTTATTTAATTAAATTAATTCATTATCCTCACCATATTTATTATTTAAATATCTTAATTTAGATAATGTCCACACATACACCTCACCTAGACACCTCATCAAGCCACCTCACCCTAAGACCTATTCTTAGTAAGTTGCCATAACTAACTAAGTCTTACCCAAACCCTAAAAATCAATGCCTACATTCCCTCTAACCACATTCCCGCATGCTTACAAGAAGCTTCCAGTCTAATCCGTGAGTTAACAACATGAGATCCCAAAAAATCAAGGGGATCTGCCTAGTTTAGTAAACCTAGGAAATCCCACCCTAACCAACGTCGGTCACCCTTAACCGCCACCGGTTAAGCCAGAACTCGCCATCAGTCACCTTTTAATTCCTAAAACAACCTTATTTTCAAGGTTGGAAAAATATTGGCAGATTATTGAGAGATATCACATCTTTTGAGTACAAGTTTCAGCAAGAACACATATGCAAATAAGGAGATCAAGAATTTTCTCTTACACAAGCATCCAACATTCACCCAACAACCATCCAACACTCACTCCCACACAAATTTGATCCAACCAAGAAAAAAGGAATGCACATGCAGCCCATGCAGAGCTTTCCAATGTTTGGTGATCCCCAACAACATTCAACCTCTTACCAACACCTTCATTCATCACTCACAGGTACCCAAAACCATATTTCAAGTAAGTAGAATAGTTTACTCCTCTGGTTCATTCATTTAATCATTGTATCTTCATCCTTTGTTCTCCTAGCCACCCATTGACCTCCTTTAATACTCACCCCTCCATATCCCCATTAAAACCTCGCCAAATCCCACCCAAACAACCTAATACCTCATTCCAACCAACCAAGTCCTTTGTATAATCATAAGGGAGATCCAAAGCTCATTCTGTGGCATTCCCAATTTTCCACAGTAACGCACTGGTTCTCCCCAACCGGCATCAATCACCCTTAACCGGCATCAGTCTCTATTTACCAATACAACCCACAATAGTGACCTACCCACCTATCCCCGCATCACCCTTAACCACCTATGACCTACCTAAAACCTCTCGCTGACTCGGACCTACGAGACCCGAACTAGTTACTTGACCTTCGAATCTTATTTTAACTTAGCCTATTAGATTAGATATTTCTTATTGTGTTTTAAATGAGATACCTAAATAATTTCAAATTACAATAGGATTTACTTCTTTACCAGCATTAAATTGTTTTAAAAAATCGATTAACAACCATCTAGGAAGTATCATACTTCCCGGATATAGCACATGTTAGGCAGTCCACTACATGTATTGTTTAACTCTTTCTGGTGGTCTTGCTTTTTATTTTAGGTAGTTCCTCCTAGCCAAAAGGAAGCTCTCATAATCAGATGTGGATTCAGAAGTCACACACGCGCAACAACCCAACAACCAACATTTCAACAAGTATTCCTCCTACGCCCGTTACCCTATCTATTTTGTCATTTTCAAAGAAATGTCTAAGAATCAGTGAAACATTTTGGCACACCTAGTGGGACCCATCCGGGGTTCCTTGCATTTTATTCATTCCTAGGAAAAGTTGTGTGTTTGTTTCCCTTCTAAAAAGCATACACATTAATTTTCTTCCTTGGTAACCTTCCTTTTCTTTCTATTTTCTCTAAAAGAAACCTTTCTTTTGGTGTACTTAAAAAGAACCATTTCTTCTTATTTTCTTGCATTTTAGTGAAAGAGCATCCCTCTTCCTCTTCATCTATTTGTGTCATCCAACTTCATATTTCAATTTGGGCTTAAAATAAGTGCATTACATTATGATTTATCGCATTAGCTCACATTAATTGAGGGAAACCTATATGCTGGAAGTCATTCCCAGCTGATGGTTGAAAAATAAATCATAGAAAGCACATATATCTCTCTCTCTGAGTCTTGCCAAATTGCACAAATTCAAAACAAATATATATTCTTAAACAACATATTTCCGGGAACATCATCACAACGATTGCCGATATGAGGATTAACGGTACTCCCAACTTGCTGCTCTATCGAGTCATACTTCAGATTGAAGCTTTCCCCGTTAGAACATACCCAAACCTCACCTTTTAGACCTCCTTCTTTTTAGGAAGGCATCCTCACTAAAAAATTATATTCTACAGTTCATGAGTCAGTCCTTAAATAGCATAAGCTAAACAAAAATAATAGAAAAGGCACTCTTAGGATCACATTTTTCTTAGTGTTTCTGCTTGGCTTGCATTTTGAGGTGAGAGGTCACGTTCTTCATATTTCTTGTTCATCCTTGCACACTCCTCATCATAGTTGGTGTATTCTGGCTTCATATGAGTGTGCTTGGACCATATTCTCATCATTCTCAGAATTCTAGGTCTAATTCCACATCAAATTTTAATTCATAACCACTTTTCTTTCATCGTTGTTTCAATTTCACAGGTGATCGGTATTGGTCTAGCGACCATCGTTAGTTAGCCCGACCATAAATCGATTATACCCAACCGGTGTCGGTTCACTGTCATTTTGGTTAACCTGCCCAAAGGGACATTTATTCACCTTCTTCAACTTTTCAGAGTCCTGTCACTATTATCATTCCCATTGACCTTGTAAAACTCATTAGGTTTGGCATCCTGTCCCGCAGATTTGACCTTATACATTGTTTTGACCCACTTGTCCACTTTTCATAGTGATCAAGCAATGCTTACTTGTGACCGGTGTTGGTTTACCTAACCAACATCGATTAGCCTTGTGTCATTTTCCACCGACATTTGGTTCCTAATCCATTTTTACCTCATGTTCTTGTTGTTTTTCTCGTGTCATTTACCGAGAAGTAGCCCAACCCGATTAGTACTTGTTCACATCGTGATCCGACACGTCGACAAGCTAGCACCCTCATATTCCATGCCATTTTTCAACCACTCCCACCTAGTCCTTCACCGCCTTCCATTTTATCACCAGCCATGAATCCTATCCAACCTATCACTATATCCATCAGAGATGAGGAGTTCACATGACTCCTTGACCAAAACTCTGCCGCCTTGTAGTTTTATGTTTCCCACTCATCCACCCGAGATGCCTTAGGTCGGTTGATATACAAAATGCCCGTATCTATCCCCCAACTCTCGCTCCTACTCCCGCATCGAGTCCCCATTCGGCCGTGCTACCCGCATCCATCTTACTTGTTGTTACAAATCAGCACCCACTGGATGTTGATCGGGTTTGTAGATTGGTCATGCTTGCATCCAAAGTGTGATTGCACAACATCGAATCCTCTTCCCAAGTGTGGGACTTACAAAATGGAAGAGGAATCTCTAGATTAGAGGTGGTTCCTCAACTCCTCGATCAGCCTATTTCACTTGGGCAATTGTAGAGGTTTAAACTCCTAAATCTACTCTAAATTCCAAGGAGACAAAGATAGAGAATGTAAAAAAGACTAAAACTAATAGGTGATGCACCAAAGGATTTATAAACACCTAATGCTGCATAAAAATACACAATCCACAAGAAAACACAACACAAAGCATGCAAAAATTCTTAGAATGTAATGGAAGATCGGAAAAGCAATGATAGATATATGAAAGGATTGAGGGATTTAATCACAGAACATATATCAACATTTAGATCCAATACAATGCATTATAGTGATCCAGAGGCAAGAAAAGGTACTGCATTACATGGAAAGGTAAAAATTTCTTCACAAATTCTGCCAAGGAGGAAGAGAAGGGAAGTTTCGAGCTAAAAAAGTCTCTCCTTCAAAAATGAATTCATTCTGGCTTTTACAGTGCAAGGGACGGGCCTAGGAGAGAGAAATGTGGGAAAACATGCAAGGGGTTCAACCATTGACAAAAATGCCATCAAAACAGCATGGGCACTCGATGCACTCCACTCCTTGACATTTTTAACCATGCTGGGAGAGAATGCGATCCATTCTTCATTAAAATCAGTGGTTGAAACATCATTTCTGCCCATGGCCACGCACCAGAAGTGTTTTTTGATTTTATCTCTCCAAACTCCACCAAAATAAAAAATTGATCCCAGAATCTTGTAGAGAATTTCACCATCTTTCCATTGATATAAATAACGTGAAAAACTAAGCTCTGGATCGAAAGATATGGTGATTTGAAGTTTTAGGGCAAAACAGGGCCAAATCGTATTGGCGGGAATTTTTTTTAAATTTTTACCCTTTTTGGTCATTTGGAAAATTTTCCAAAATTCCCCGTGCTCTACCTTTCTAGGTGCCACGTGGCATGTTTTAATTGGGTACGGGCCCATCCTGCTCCATTTTCCTTTGTTTTCTCCTTTGGAAAATTTCCCCAAAATTCCCCGCCAGGCCGGTGAGCTGAGGACACGTGGTGGTCGCTGATTGGATGTGGGACCTGCCTTCCCTAAATTTTACGCTGCTTTCTTTGATGATTTTCACTGACACGTGTCAAAACCCCATTTGATGCTGGTTTGACCCTCCAAAATTTCCATGTGGGCCTAACCTTGGTTTTTGGCGCCACCTGGACACGTGGCGAGATTCTATTGGCTCGCATCTAGGGGGCGGGCCTTCTTTCTGAATTTTCCTTTATTTTTCCTTTGGGAAAATTTTCCCAAAATTCCCGCCCTCCACCAGGTCAAGACACGTGGCAGCATTTCATTAGCTGCAGGCCTTCTACGACATTTTCACTTTTGCGCCAATGTTTTGGGAAAAAATCTTGTCTTCCTTCCGCGCTCCGCCTTTCCAAACTCTAGTGACACATGTCTCCATATGATTGGTCATCGGGAAACGAGAAAAAATCCTCTAGTGAAATTTTTGGCGAAACACTTAGCCAAATTTCCAACTTCTCCTCCGCCCTCCACCTTTTCCTACTCCTTAGGACACGTGTCATGTTTTTATTGGCCGGGGCCATTCCTCCAAAATTTCCATGCACCAACACTTAGCCAAATTTTCAAAATCTTCCCTTGACACATGACGACTTCCGATTCATCACGGGCTGCAGGAAAATTTTTCCTTTCGAAACCTTTGCCAAAACACTTGGCAAAAAACCAAGTTCTCCTCCGCCCCCCACCACTTCCTTGGACACATGGCACCATCCCATTGGCTGCGGGCCTTCTAGGGAAAATTTCCCACAAAAACTCCATCGAGCCATAACTCAAAAAATACATGGAGTTAGGAGGAAAACTTTACCTTTCTGGAAAGCTGAGAAAGATCTCTATCTAATGGTGCCATTTCCAGAAGGTTTTGAGTGCCTAAAAAACAAAACTTTTGACTGATGCACAAGAGAGGGAAGAATGAGAGGGAGTTAGCCACAAAATGAGCAGGGGGCATATTTTGGATAACAATTTTGGTGACTTAGAGGGGTCATCTACCTGCTGGATGAAGTTACTAGTTGCCTAAAGTAATCCATTGGGCATGGAGTCATCTAATTCTTTGTTTGATACCTCAACTGACTAGAACGTTGTAAGGAGGAAGATGGAATATTAACTGATGGAGCAAGGCTTGCAAACACATTCCCAGGAACAACAAGCTTGTGCCAAAGCACTTAGG
This sequence comes from Taxus wallichiana var. yunnanensis, assembly GCA_018340775.1. Lineage (NCBI taxonomy): Eukaryota > Viridiplantae > Streptophyta > Pinopsida > Cupressales > Taxaceae > Taxus > Taxus wallichiana. Next base: position 507,473,868 of record CM031235.1, read on the forward strand.
GAAAGCAAAACTAACCTACAAGAAACAATGTGCACAAGCACTTGGAGGAATGAAAACCTAAGATAATATTTACAAGGTGGAGAGTTTCCCTTTAGTAGCAATGCTTTAGATGGATCCCATTGACTTGAATCTACAGTTCTCTACCATCCAATGAAGACAATTGGAAGGCGTTGCTATCCTTACACTTTGTGACCATGTATGGGCCACTCCAAATGGCATCAAATTTTGAATGCCTTCCTGGTTTTGCTCTGTCTGCATCCCATTTAACACTAGATCTCCAACTTGGAAAGATCTATCCTTGGTCTTTCTATCAAAGGTCTTCTTTATCAAAGCCTCGATCTTTCTCCATTACTTGGGATGCTTGATTTTTGATTTCTTAGAGCTCCATCAATTATGCATATCTAACCTCCATGGGCTCAAACTCCAACAACTCTAAATGTTTCATGAGTTCCAATGTTGGTAACTCAAGTGATATGGGCAAGATTGCCTCTCTTCCATAAACAAGCTTGAATGGAGAGTTACCTATAGATCTCTTGGGAGTTATCCTATTAGCCCATAAGGCTGATTTCAATTTGGTATGCCAAGACCTTTGATTCTCATCAAGAGTCCTCCTAATGATCCTCAACAAGTTTTTGTTTGTAGATTCAGCCTGGCCATTGCCCTGAGGGTAATAGTTTGATGAAGTACTTAGGTAGGTCTCATTCTTGACAGCCCATTCGGTCACCTTGGATCCAATGAATGCCAATGCATTATCTGATACTATTATAGCTGGTATGCCAAACCTGGTTGTTATTCCCTCATAGAAGTCTAGGATACTAGATTCATTTGCCTCTTTGAGTGCTACTGCTTCAGTCCATTTATTGAAGTAATTCGTGGCTGTTAAAATTCACTTGTGCCCTTGGCTTGAATTGGGATTAATGACTCCAATGAAGTCCAAACCCCATTACATGAATGGCTGGTCAATTGAAATTGGATGCAATGGGAGGGCAGCTAGTCTTTCTTTACCTGTGAAGAATGCACAATTCTTGCACCTCTTGATCCATGTGTAGCAATCACTGAAAATCTTGGGCCAATAATAACCAGCCCTCATGATCTTTAGAGCTGTCACTCTTGGTGCAAAATGACCACCAGCTGGTCCACCATGGAACTCTTCCAACATCCTTTGAATCTGATTTGTACTGATGCATCTCAGCAGCACTCCATTCACATCTCTCTTGAACAAAACACCATCAACAAGGGCGTATGGGACAGCCTGCAATCTGAAGTGTCTTCTTTGGGTCTTGTTCATCTCTCGGAGGGCATAGACCTGTGCTTAGGAAGTGCATTATACCTTGGGTCCAGCAAGGAGTGGGGACATCATTATTTTCCTCTTGGGTGCTACTTTGCTCATGGCTGTCTTGCAACGCCAAAACAACCTCCTTTTCATTGCATGCTTCCTTTTGTTTGCTCAAAATCAGCTGCTCACATAATCCTTTCCCTCTGACCAGCTTGGTGACTTTGATCTCAATGTCATACTCCATGACACGAGTGATCCAACCTGCCCTTTTTTCATTTAAGTCTTTGTTGAGGAGGAAGTCTTTAACTCCCACGTGAGAAACCAACAACTGGACCTTGTTGTTTGAGACTAAATGCTTGAATTTCTTCAAGCTTCTGATTACTACAAGAACATGCTTCTCAATGAAAGAATACTTCACCTCATAGTCCTCCAGGATTTGTCTAAAGAAAGCAATTGGCTGCTCATCATTTTCCTTGTTCTGCTGTACCAAAATTGTAGAAATAGTATCATTACCCCCAAATGCATAGAGGATGAAATCCTTGGAGAAATCTAGGTTGATGAGAGTTGGTGCTTGAGAGATGGCTTCTTTGATTGCTTCAAAACTCTCCTTGCCTTTTGTTGTCCATTTGAAAGCCATGCTTTTCTTTAACATCTTGGTGATAGGTTTGACAAGGGCTGCAAAATCTGGGACAAACCTCCGAACAAAATTTATTCTCCCCAAGAAACTCTGAAGGGCCTTCTTATGGCTTGGCAATGGTAGTGCTCTTATGGCTTCAACTCTTTCTGGATCAATTGCTAATCCTTCTTTAGAGACAATGTGGCCAAGGAGCTTTCCTTCATGGGCTAGAAAAACACATTTTTTAGGATACAAGGATACTCCGAATCTTCTGCACCTTGTGAACACTTGTCTCAGATGAAGGATGTGGTATGCTGCATTTTTGAAAAACAAAGTGATATCATCATGATATATCAGCACTATGTTGTTAATCAAACCTTTAAACGCCATTCCATTGCTCTTTGGAAGGTAACTCCAGCGTTGGACAGCCCAAATGGCATTTTCCTGTATGCACAAGTACCCCATTTGGTTGTAAAGGCTGTCTTGAACTGATCTTCTTCCTTCACCATAATCTGATTATACCCTGAATAGCCATCAAGTAGTGAAAACCTTTCGGAGCCAGCAACAACTTGCAAAATCTGCTCCATGGAAGGTAGTGGGTAATGATCCTTGAGAGATGCTCTATTCAAATCTCTGAAGTCAACACATAATCTGATTTCCCCACTCTTCTTTCTGACTGGAACCAAGTTGGCAACCCAACTAGAATGCTTGATAGGGAATATGATTCTTGATTCTATCAACTTATTCAATTCTTTTCTCATGAGGGGCTCCATGTGTGGATTGACTGGTCTTTGTTTTTGCCTGATGGGCTTAGTATTTGGATCCAATTCAATGGTGTGTTGAGCTAACTCGGGATTGAAACCTTTAAGATCTTCATAGCTCCAAGCAAACACATTAGGGAATTCTTAAAAATTTCTATGAACTCATACCTTTCTTGCTCGCTTATCATCTTGCCAACTTGGAGTGATTTGCCTTCTTCCATCGAGATGGACACTTTGAATCTTCTCTCTTCACCGGATGTTTGCTTTCTCCTTCCTAAACTGATCATTAGGATTGAAAATGGACTCCAAAGTAATAAGCCCTTTTGGTCGTTTATTGGTTATGAGCTGTACCACTTGGTCACCATACTGCTGTTCCAACTTTTCCTAATTTTTAGCTGAGAACTCAGCCTCTTCTTACAAGAAATGGATGATTTGCTGATCATTTTCAAACACTTGCCAACTTACATTGTTGTCCAGCATTCAGGGCCTTATAATCACATGGATGTTTGGCTGTACCTTGTCCTTTTGAATGCTCTCCACAATGTCAAAGGCTGCCCCAACTGCTGCAAGCCTATCAACAGCTTGGTTCTCTTTCCTAGGAATGGATTTGATGCCAAAACCCTCAAAATATTCAATGAGGTCCCACACCCTATTCTTGTAGCACTTGAGTAGATCATTCTTGATAGCATGCTGCCCCTTGACTTGGTTGACAATCAACTCATTGTCACCAAAGACTTGCAAGTTCTTTATTCCTCTCTTGATTGCCCAATGCAGTCCTTGCACCAAGGCTTCATATTCAGCAGTGTTATTAGAGCATGCAAACTAAAATCTAAAAGTTGAATAATACTTAACCCCTTGAGGTGAAACCAGCATGGCTCCCCCTCCTACACCTTGTCTACTCCTTGATCCATCAAAAAACAACTGCCATACCTCATTGTCATCCTTGTGGTCTGGCTTGGTGATGCTAGGGATAGGTTGATTTTCTTCATGCATGCAATAGACTCCTAATTCAGATTCTTCTATTTCTTGATAAGGATCAAAAGCATGCACCTTGTTTGCCCATTCATCAAGAGTTAGATCTGGGATACTTCCGACCTTGGTGTCAGCTTCATCAGTGCTTGGGTGATCTTCTTGATCAAATGCTAAACAATTGACATTGATCTGACTTGGAGTGTAGGGCTCAATGTGAAAGTTTGCAATAGGTTCAGACCTGATTGTGGCTTTGGTTCCATATCTTGTTCTGAACAACATGTGTGACCAATCAGCAGACAAGTAACCTCCAATCTTGGCCATGAAATCCCTTGACAAACATAGGGCAAAGAGTGGTGGAAGGTCTATTACTGAGACATCTTGCAAAACAACCACATTGGGACAGGCATGCAAAGTAAGACTCAGGTTTTTAATCACTCCAACTGTTGTTACTGCCATCCCATCCAATTGTACCACCCCTTTGGATATGGTTTCATACTGAATTCCCAACTGATCAGCTATTTTCTTGGGCATTACTGAACTACTTGCCCCAGAATCAATCATGCAATTGTGTACTAACTGATTTCCAATGATCAATGAAACATAAAATGGAGGGGGTTTCAACATTTTACCTTGTTGTCCTTTATGATTCCCCTCAGGCTGGGCAGCATTTATGAGCACCTTCTCTTGCATTTGGACTTGCTGATTTGAAGTTGACCAGTCCTTCATAGCAGCTTGTAGCAAATCTCTTTGGCCTGGGATAGATAGTGATTCCCACATTGATATGTTTACATTTGTCTTCTTCATCTGATCAATGATATTGAATGGAGATGAAGTATCCTTTTGCTGTCCCTTGGCCTGCACATTCATTCCTTGTGCATGGGCAGCAACAACTGGCATTTGGGCTGGCCTAGGAACTGTTTTAGGCAATCCTTGTGTGCTTGAGATTGCATTTTGCTTGCCAATAGTTTGTGGAATGACAAGAGGTTGTGAATTTCCTGGAGCTAATGGTTGTTCTTCACCTAAATTTCTCCTCTTTGACCTTGTGTTGGCTACAACACTTTGGGAAACCATTTGATTCATGCCACAAAAATCTTCTGCCTGCCAGTTTACAAGTGTGGTGTCATTTGGAGCTGATTGCTGCTGGAATGTTTCTTGTTGCTGGCCATTTCTTTGACTACCTTCACCCTCCACACCAGTTGTTGTCACCATTAATGCTTGATTCAAGGCACCGTTGAAGCACATGGACTGGTTGTGAGGTTCATTGCATGGGAAACACCAATCATACTCTTGAGCCATATTGTTTTGTACTGGCACTAATGCTTTAGATGCAGATGTAGCATTGGGATTATAGGGCTGAAATGGTCTCATTGGTGGAGGCTTTTCTTGATTTAGATTTGCGAGATGGATTGGGTGGTCTTTGGGGTTGATATGGCTACCTGTTAGGGCCGAGCATGGGGATGGAAGGAAGGTCTAAAACCTTGGGCTTGCTGCCTTTTGAGTGTAACCAGCTCATTACCTAGATTTTGCAATTGCTTCATGACTTCTTGAAGTTCATTTGAGGCACTAGAAGATGAAGTGGAAGCTTCACTTGAATTTTGATTTCTAGGAGTGGGGATAGGAGCCAAATTAGGCATTTGATTAGTATTTGGGCTCTCTAAACTTGGAAACAATGGCATTGGGGGTCTAGGAGCTAGCTTGCCAGCTTGAATCAAACAATTTTCAGCTCTAATGGCTATGCTATAAGCAATGGGGATAGTTGTGCCTCCCATGGACTGAATTAACATAGAAATATCAGAATTCAAAGCTTTAAGGTAATAAAGGAAAGCACCTTCTACTGTTGGCCTGACTGCCACTGGAATTCTCTCCCAAGTCCTTTGAAATCTGAAATTAAAATCAGTCAGCTGCTCATTGGGAGCTCTTTTGATAGTTGTCACCGCTTCGAAAAGGGACAAGTTGTCTCATTTTTCCCCAAATTGCTCATGGAGGGCTATACATAGCTGATTCCAATTTTGAATAGAACTTGAAGCAAGACTCCTGAACCATTGCAAAGCTTTCCCTTTGAATGAAGATGCCAGCTTTGACAACAACTTGCATCTCATTAATCTCATGGATTGCACAAATGTTGGCAATGTCCTTGACATGATCACCAGGAGTAGTTTGATTCTCTCCAGTGAAGTATGGGATGTTCTTCAATGCTGCAACTGGAATTGGATTTTGTGCATTGAGAGCAAGTGGGCTGCTGCCAGTGAAATTGACATAAGGGTTGTTTTGTGCCATTCTGATTGGCCTTAGAACCCTTGTTGATTGAATGAAAGGCCTGCCAGGTGGAGGAGTTGAGAGAGTTCTATTTGGTGGAGATGGAGACCTTTGGATTCTCCTCCCTCTTTGCCTTCTTCTTGGAGATAACTGCAGATATTCAAACAACACCTCTTCTTCTCCAGCTCTTGACCTTGTGGTGATTCTTCTCATGAGTTTTCAGGCCTGCACTGCTAAAACCAGCTGATTCTTCTTCCTTGGAGTCACCAGATGTGCAATTTATAGCTCTTTTAAGCAAGAAAATTGTAAAAATGCACATCAATTTGTTGCAATGAAGATGAAGACCTCTAAGGTCCCATCGGGTGTGCCAAAACTGTTGTTGCAAATCAACAACACCCCTAGATGTTGATTAGGTTTGTAGATTGGTCATTCTTACATCCAGGTGTGATTGCACAACATTGAATCCTCTTCCCAAGTGTGGGACTTGCAAAAGGAGGAATCTCCAGATTAGAGGTGGTTCCTCAACTCCTCCGATCATCTATTTCACTTGGGCAATTACAGAGGTTTAAACTCCTAAATCTACTCTAAATTCCAAGGAGACAGAGATAGAGAATGTAAAAAAGACTAAAACTAATAGGTGATGCACCAAAGGAGTTGTAGACACCTAATGCTGCATAAAAATACACAATCCACAAGAAAACACAACACAAAGCATGCACAAATTCTCGAATGTAATGTAATGGAATATCGGAAAGCAATGATAGATATACGAAAGGATTGAGGGATTTTAATCACAAAACATATATCAACATTTAGATCCAATACAATGCATTACAGTGATCCAGAGGCAAGAAAAGGTGCTGCATTACATGGAAAGGTAAAAATTCTTCACAAATTCTGCCGAGGAAGAGAAGGGAAGTTACAGAGCTAAAAAAGTGTCTCTCCTTTAAAAATGAATTCATTCTGGCTTTTACAGTGCAAGGGATGAGCCTAGGAGAGAGAAACATGGGAAAACATGCAAGGGGTTCAACCATTGACAAAAATGCCATCAAAACATCATGGGCACTCTAACAGACCCATTCCCTGACATTTTTAACCATGCTGGGAGAGAATGCGAGCCATTCTTCATTAAAATCGGTGGTTGAAACATCATTTCTACCCATGGCCACGTACATCGTAGTGTTTTTGATTTTATCTCTCCAAACTCCACTAAAATGCAAAATTGACCCCGAATCTTGTAGATAATTTCACCAGCTTTCCATTGATATAAAGAACGTGAAAAACCAAGCTCTGGATCGAAAGATATGGTGATTTGAAGTTTTAGGGCAAAACAGGGCCAAATCGGGTCGGCGGGAATTTTTTTGAATTTTTACCCTTTTTGGTCATTTGGAAAATTTTCCAAAATTTCCCCACACTCCACCTTTCCAGGTGCCATGTGGCATGTTTTGATTGGGCATGGGCCCATCCTGCTCCATTTTCCTTTATTTTCACCTTTGGAAAATTTTCCCAAAATTCCCCGCTGGGCCGGTGAGCTGAGGACACATGGCGGTCGCCGATTGGATAGGGGACTGTCTTCCCTAAATTTTACGCGGTCACTTTGATGATTTTCACCTGACACGTGTTAAAACCCCATTTGATGTGGCTTTAGCCCTCCAAAATTTCCATGTGGGCCTAACCTTGGTTTTGGTGCCACCTGGACACGTGGCGAGATTCTATTGGCTCGCATCTAGAGGGTGGGCCTTCTTTTTGAATTTTCCTTTATTTTTCCTTTGGGAAAATTTTCCAAAATTCCCCGCCCTCCACCGGTCCAAGACACATGGCGGCATTTCATTGGCTGCGGTCCTTCCGTGACATTTTTCACTTTTTTGCCAATGTTTTGGGACAAAATCTCGCTTCCTTCCACGCTCTCGCCTTTCCGAACTCCAGTGACACGTGTCTCCATATGATTGGTCATTGGGAAATGGGCAAAACTCCTCCGGTGAAAATTTTGGTGAAACACTTAGCCAAATTTCCAAATTCTCCTCCGCCCTCTGCCTTTTCCTGCTCCTTAGGACACGTGTCATGTTTTTATTGGCCGCGGGGCCATCTCTCCAAAATTTCCATGTGCCAACACTTAGCCAATTTTTTTAAATTTTCCCTTGGACACATGACAGCTTCGATTCGTCGGTGGGCCTGCGGGGAAAATTTTTCCTTTCGAAACCTTTGCCAAAAACTTGGCAAAAACCAAGTTCTCCTCCGCCCTCTGCCACTTCCTTGGACACGTGGCGGCATCCCATTGGCTGCGGGCCTTCTAGGGAAAATTTCCCACAAAAACTCCGTCGAGCCATAACTCAAAAATACATGGAGTTAGGAGGAAAAATTTACCTTTCTAGAAAGATGAGAAAGAGCTCTATCCAATGGTGCCATTTCCAGAAGGTTTTTAGTTCTTAAAAAGCAAAATTTTTTGACTGAGGCACAAGATAGGGAAGAATGAGAGGGTGTTAGCCACAAAATGAGCAGGTGGCACATTTTGGATAACACTTACCTCCAGATCGTTTCACAGCTAGGTCCTATACCCACTATGATTGTAGCATTTGCTACATCCATCACACCTACCACATCCACCATACCTTCGACAACCATCCATAACACAACCTCATCCGCCTCTATTGTCTCACATATACCCGTAGCTACACTACCACCTCCCATGTCGGTGAACCCTACTCCTTTTCAAAACATTATCCTTTCGATTCCACAGGTCATTGGCCCCATTTCTACCACCAGGGTTACCACGACCCTTCCACCTCCATATACGTACTATTAGTAGCCTCATGTTTCATCTATTATTCACTCTGGGTACGTACCCCCTATTTCACTACCTCCTTCTCAATCTACCTACATGACAACACCATATACTGGAATGCCACCCCCATTATATGCCCAACACCAACCCTCTTACGCTACAAGAGGCACCCAATCATCGTAACCTACCAACAACCTAATCAAATTGATGATGGATAAGATGCAAACATTAGAGGCATCGGTTTCTAGCTCCCGTAATACTCTCACCTATGATGAGATTTATAATGAGCCTATCCACCCATCCATTTCTATCTATCCATATCCCATGCATTGAGAGATTCCTAAATTCAATTGTTTCAATAGCAAGGAATACCTGCAATAGCATTTGTGGTTGTTCAAATATGGGTGCTACCTAATCACCCACGATGATGCTTTGCTCTTAAGGACCTTTCCCATGTCTCTGATTGGACCTGCGTTAGATTGGTATAGTGGGTTACCTAGACACTCTATATTTTCATTTAATCAGGTAGCCCAAGCCTTCTTGGATCACTTCTCCATCAATGTTGTCAAGAAGGTTACCATGATTGACCTATACTCCACACGTCAGTATGAAGACGAATCTATCGCATATTTTTTCGCTCACTAGCCTAGCCTGATCAATCAACTCACCTTCCGAATACCACAAATAGAACTCATTGAGCTCTTCACACGGGCTTGTGCTAGACATATCTCACCAACCTTGCAGGTCCAGACTTTCTGAACATTTGATGAAGCATTCACCATGGCACGAAAGCTAGAGATTCGGGCCATCGAAGAGAAGAAAATCTAATTATGCAGTAAGAATTTGGCATTCAAGTCGAATGATACCTCTTCTTCTTCCAAACTACGAATAATTATTCAAAGGCCAAGGGCACCACTAACACAATGGTACTCAAGGCCAGCCCAACTCATCTATCAAATCAAGCTAGCCCTCATCTAATCTCTCACCCATTCAAACTTTTCAATTTAGATGAGAACAACAGAAATACACCCCAATTGGGGAGCCTTACTCTTCTATCTTAGAAAAGCTTATCAAAGCTAGGGCCATCACCCTTCCACCTATAAAACCACACACTAGTTTTGACCCTGCTTACCCCATGCCCGCATGGTATAAAGAACATGACTTCTGTAACTATCATCGAGTAAAGGGTCATAGTGATAGAAATTGCATCACTTTCAAAAATATTGTCCAATAAATGCTCGAGAAAGGCGAGTTAACCGTGGATAATCCTAATGCATCTACCAATCAAAACCTACATATCTTCAAGAAACCATTTCCCAATCATGCCCCTTCATCTGATCAAACCGGCGAGACCTCAACTCATGATAGCCATACCTACGAGGTCCACGCTATTTTTAGTGATGCACCTGTTGCTTCCCAATTACCCCATATTCCTTCCATAGAGGAGATTCTAGCCCAAAGTCCTCCTTCTGCATTAAGCTACCTCACCTATTCCTCTACCCATAGAGGAACACCTTTCACCTCCTTCCTCACCTATGGAGGAGCCTTTTGTTAACATCGAGACCATTTCACCTTTGGCTTCTCCACCTAGGGGACCGACACCCACAATACTTCTTCAATCCATGGAGGATACTTGTTTATCTCCTCTACCCACAGAGGAGAACCCATTATCTCCTCCACCTATCACGGATCTAGTAGAGATACCTTTGCCTCTAAGTGCGCATTCTCCATCAGCTACCCAAGATCCTGCAGACCTACTCTCGGCTCTCTTACCCACGTAAGCTGAAGCTAGCCAATTCCCCATTTCTAAGACACATTTTACGGGAATTGTCATTAGGTATTCATTAACATCACCTAAAGACGTGTCATTCTCATGTTTGTCTGATCACCTAGATTATGTGGATAGAGACTTACTTGTGGGGGTGTCTTCTACTTCCAGTCTCAACACAAATGCAGATGTCACTTGCTGATACCTCCACTATCTACCCAAAAATATTTCAACCAATCGAACCGAATACAATCACCTTTCCCACAAATTCTCCCATGACACCCATCATAGCTCAACACACACCCTTACCCATAACCCAACATACATCTAAATCCAAGTCCACACCTACAACATCTTCCTCGACTAAACCTATTACTACCTTAGGGGTCACCCCAACTACTAGCCTTATTCATCCACCTGTCAAACTAGATTTAGCCACATCCTCCAAAGTCAACACCAAACCCACTCCGACACCCAAATAGAAGAGCAAAACCCATATAACTCATACCCTAGTGACGCCAATCACACCTGCATCACCTTCACCTATTCCATCCGTCTTAGGACCTCAACCTCCCAACACGATTAAGAAAATTCCACCGTCGAGAAACCAAAACATAACAGCCCATCCCTTCCTCACAAACCTATAACATACCTCAAAGCACTTGACACGCTTACACCCGCACTGCAACATCTCTACCACCCATACCTCCAATACCCTCAATAACTTCTTCACTACCCACTACACTTCAGTCTCTATCCCTCACACCCTCGCACAACCCGTATCATCTACCTTCACAACACCTCATTATCCCCTGTGGGTAACTCACCCTCTTCCCCCATCTACTTTTCCTTCTAGATCTTGTACACCCACATCACCTTTACCCAAGAAGGTGTAACCCAAAGACAAAATCCCTACCCTCCAATAAGGTAGTCAAAACAACCACACACCCTCCTACCCATTCATCTACCATACCCCTACCTAAACAAACACGACTAACACCCAAGACCACGCCAACACCCAAAACCATAGCTCAACCTACTCCCCCTCCTGCAAGGACCATTCCTCAACAATCAGCCACACCTACACCCAAACCCACTTTCACTTCCCATTGCGATCCACTAGTAGGGTCCTATGCCAAAATCTTAACCAACCTCCTTGAGACTTCCATCATTACATTACCGCCACTCAGACCTTATGACCCCCTCAAACCCAAGCCAAAAGGGTTTGATGACACTAAAATTTGTGCCTACCATCGTGTGCCAGGGTACAATGTGGAGAACTGCAAGGCTTTGAAAAACATCCTTATCCAGTTGTGTCCTCTGGAAGCCAACTTTGACAATGACAACCTTCTTGATGAGGACCCTACTTCACCGACACCCATTCCCACACTGCCCACTCAACAACCACGACCTCCACCCCCACAGCTCCTAGAGCCACCTCCAAGATTTGAAATTAACATGGTTCACATCAAATAACTTGCCACACCATTACCTAAATGTCGTTGCGCCCAGCTCACTTCACAAGGTTTTCCCTCCGGTAGGTTTTTTCCCATCATGTCGTTATACCACTCACCCTACACCTTCTCCATTTACCAACTCCCCTCAAATCAACATGATTCACGTTGCTACCCATGCTCAGAAGGATAAAGGCAAGGAAAAGGAAACTAACTCGCCAACCAATCCTATACCCAACATACCATTTGCACCCATACCTAAGATTACTATCTGCAGCCCCACATACCCTATTTCTAATGGAGTCACACATCGCACCATGCTCAAAAAATTACACCAATCTCCCCTCAAAATGTCCCTATATGACCTCATCTAAACCTCGGAATCCCATCGTCAAGCTCTTATGGAGGTCCTACAATCTATTGAGGTTTTACCCAATGATCCTACACCCGTAGCCTCCATTATCATACCCCATCATGTAGCCTCTCTCACCAAATTACCACCTTCATCTTCACCCCACCCTACTCACCAAGTAGCCTACCTTAGCTTCTTCGAAGAAGGGATTGCACCGCACCACACTGATGACCCAGACCTAGCTCTCTTCATCTTTGTCCACATCGATGACATATAGGTATGACATGTGATGATTGATGGGGTCACTAGCATTAACATCATTTCATCCCATGCATTCACTCAAATGCGCATACACGACAATTGCATGCATAAAAATCTCATCATGTTGCATTCATTCAATGCGCTATCACCTCTACACTAGGCACCGTCATCCTCCATGTTCGCATGGGCACTGCATGGTTCCAAAGTTATTCTATGTCTTGAAGAGGGAATTTCAATATAACTTTGTTGCTTGGTAGACCACGGATTCATGTCATGGGTTGTATTCCTTCCACTTTGCATCGTTGTGTAAGTTTGAACACGAGGGACACATCTATACTATTCCAACTGACCCATCACCTTTTAAAACATGTAACATGCTTTATTGACCTAATGATCTGCTCATACCCATTAAGGTGTTTACCTCCACAACCACTACCGCTTCACCTACACCTCCACTTACCAGTACATTCACTACCTCAACCACACATACCTCCTCCATTCCTACCACCGCCACAATCTCCATGACCAATCCATTATCCACCCAATCCATTAACTCCACCCCCACATCGATCTCTGACACATCATCCATTCTAGCTACCCACATACCAACCATTGATCCCTTAGAAGGCATTTTTCAATGCCTCACTCTGGGGGAGTATCACCTATATAGTGTTAACACGTTCCTTACTCCACAAGAGCACGTAAGTCTTCACCAACATCCTCGCTATGATCACCACATAGGAGAATGCCTCCTTTATGGTCCTCCTCACCTTCGTACCAGTCTCACCTATGGGGGACTTGATAATACCACTTACACACCCGAACCACCATCACAAACCCACCCATTTTCTGCTGACTTCTAGTCTCTCACCAATCACCATTTCACCCACACCTTGCTACACCGATGTGCATGGAAAGGTTTTGGTTTTGGATTTTATGAGCAGGGCCATAATATTGTTATTCCATGTACTACCCGTAAACACAATGACCGCAGTGGTATCAACTTTTCTGAACCACCTACTAAGCAAGCCTACATTAAACCCATCAAGAACATCCGCCCTTCTCCACCTTCTTCACCCGCCCGCCTTCATCACCACCTTCACTCGACGAAGTCGATGGATCCTAAATCTATCCCTCCTATTTTTTCATAAACACCGTTTCCTTGGGGCCTTTGACTTATCAATGTGAGGGTGAGGCCCCTTCCTCTCTTCCCTTCCTGTATCCTGAAATGATCGATGATGATACACCTTCAATTAATGTCGTTCAATGTCAGGATGATGAATCTATACTCACCTACCTTGGTGTAGAAGACTCATATATTCATCATTCGTTACCTTCTGAGACATAAACCATGTTGAATGAATCGACTATCAAGATCAACATTCATACTCAGGATGACCCACACATCCTAAAGATCGGTCAATCTTTAGATGTTGTTGAACAAGAAGCCATCACTTCTTTTCTCAAAGATCATAACCATGCTTTCACTTGGTCTTATGCAGACATGCAGTATTGACCCCACCATAGTGGTCCATAATATTGTAACCATTCCCGATGCCAAACCCATAAAACAAAAGCTAAGGAAAATGCACCCTTGCATTGCCCTTCTCGTCAAAGAAGAACTTCAGCACCTTCTTTCTGTTTCCTTCATATTACCCATTGATTATCCTCGTTGGATTTCTAACATTGTCCCTATCACTAAGGCGACAGGGGACTCTGCATTTGCATGGATTTCCGTGACCTCAACCTAGCTTGCCCAAAAGATGACTTTCCCTTACCCGGTATTGACCAACTGGTTGACCTTACCACTAGTCACGAGATGTTATCACTCATGGATGGCTTCAAAGGTTATAACCAAATCCTTCTTGCCCGAAAGGGTCAACACAAAACTACATTCATCACTTCTTGGGGGACTTTTTGCTACCGAGTTATGCCTTTTGGCCTTAAAAATGCTGGTGCCACATATCAGTGGGCTATGACTTACATCTTCCATGATATCATGCATCATATATTAGAAGATTACGTGGATGATCTCTTGGCCAAATATAAATGCCACTCAAGCACCTTTCCATCCTCAAAACCATTTTTGACTGTCTCATTAAATATTGCGTTCACCTTCAGCCTAAAAAGTGCGTGTTCACGGTCCTCTCAGGAAAACTCCCGGGATTTATCATTTATTTACGTGGTATAGAAGTGGATCCACCTGCTAAAGTCAAGGCCATTCTTGAAATGCCTCCACCCACTAACCTTAGACAACTCCATAGCCTGCAAGGTAAGTTACAGTCTATTCACCATTTCATTTCACAATTATCTGATCGGTGTCAACCATTTCATCATTTGCTCAAGAAGGATATCTCCTTTAAATGGGATGATGACTACCATAAATATTTTGAGGCCTTAAAACAATACCTTCTCCAACCACCCGTACTCATTCCGCCTAAAGATGATAAACCTTTCTACCTATATATCTCAGCTACCGATCACTCTTTGGGGGCCATGCTCGCTCATCACGATGAACAACATAGGGAGCAGGTGGTTTATTACATAAGACATACTCTTTTGGACTATGAAACCCGATACACCCATCCCAAAAACTTTCCTTAGCCTTAGTTTTTTTTGCCAAAAACTCTACCATTACCTACTCAACCACAAAACCTATGTTGTAACCAAAATTGACCCCCTACACTTCATGTATGCTAAACCTTACCAAAATCAGCATGCCGCACATTCTCATTAATCCTATTTCACTTTGCGGTGGGAAGAATTATTCAAGATAAAATAGAAAATTTAATTTTCTCTAAATTTTAAGTACCATGCAATGGATGTTGGGTCAACTCGTGTATGAACGGCATGAATTCCATTCCTTTTCATTAAATATTAGTCAACAATAAACCATGATAAATCATGTGTTCCATCTATATAAGATAAAGGAATCCAAACATTTTCCCACTTCTTCATTTCCTAGATAAGAGTTTAGGGTTATAAATATATAGTTCATTTCATGTAAGCAAAAGTTTCATGGTCCAAGTTTAAGAGGAGGAATCATAAACTTTTCCAATTAATAAACATAGAACAATGATTGTCAAATTTTCCAAATTTAATTTTCAAAAGAGAGAATTAACATTTTTTTCCAATTATATTACCACATAAAGTGCCATCGGGAAAACATTAAACCTCATCACACAAAAATTCTCCAAATTATACCTAAAGGGTTTACTTCCCTAAATTCAAAACTGAGAATACAATTATTTATGGGGATTTACCCATATATATCAAGGTATACAAAATGCATTCGTTGGTGTATTTAGGAAGCAAACATTTAAAAAACACTACATCCATAACTAGAAGAAAAAACAAGGAAAAATTCATTTATCAATTATTATTCACCATTTCTTAATGTAAGGAGAAGAGAACATGCTTGTTAAGGAAGCGTAGGAAACACAATGTTCTTTAACACTACCAACCAAATCCCTCATTTACCAGGTTTGAGTTTAAGAGAGAGAAAATTAAACCCTTTTCAGAATATTTCCCGCATAATTTTGTCATGGACATGTTTACTATACTTGAGTTAAAGAGAGATAAAAACAAATAATTAAGTTAACACATTGTAACCACACCAAGACTTGGCTCACAAGAGAAACCCACATATACCAAAATGGCTTTAACACCCAGGAACGTCAACATGGGAAATAGATAAAATGGATGCTTATCAATACATATAAATTTAGTCAAACATGTATACTATGGTATATAAAAAAACACACCTTCTATAATCATTCATCTAAAACTAGAAGCAATTAAACACATTTGCATATGTTTATGTTAACTAAGCAAGAAAACCACATGCAACATTTTATGGTTAGCTATTGTTTAAGGGAAAGAAAAGAAAAAAACATGTTTGTTAACAACAATAGACATCATACCCTTAGATGAGATTCATACTTTCTTTTCTACCAGTAAAAATAATCCCATCTAGAAGACATTTACCCTCTCAAACATTTCTCACACAAAACACACATGAAGGGTTCAAACAACCAATTAATCCTCCCAAGAAACTATTGCACCCAAAACTGGGCTCTATTTTTTTAACTACCAAAACAATGCATGTGTTCAATAATAACCACCTCAAACTACACTTCTCTAATAAAAATAGCCTCACATATTTCATGCATATTCGATTACTAGTGCTGCCATGAAAATAGTCATGCAACTAAGGGAGATAGGGTTTTAGCTTGCCCTCACCCCTCATAACACCCAAATTGTTATACAAAAAGGTCAAAAGTCCCCCTATACAAAAATTCCAAAATTCATAAACCCATTTCTATATCTTGGTCAGTCTGTGACGGTATCCTCTATATTAGAGGCATTTGAAAAAAAAAAAAATCATTTCATAAAAATAGTCTTAAAAGATAGAAAAAACCATAATCCTTTTCAATAATAATGTTACATAATTCCTACAATCACCCCCTTAATCTCTTAGCAAAACATGCAAGCCAATAATCATTGCTTAATACCAAGTCAAACCTCGTAAATAAAACAATAATACCCTTTCCATAATAAGGTTCCCAATATAATTATCATGTCAAAATCACATACAACTCATGAGGAATAAAACATGTTTTAAATTTAATTTCCAAGTCAACTAATAAATCATTTTCTAAATCTTAATAAAAATCCAAGTCAACCAATATATTTACGGAAAGCACGCTATCAACAATAATAATTTAATTTCCAAGATTCAAAATGACCACACACCAACACAATGCTTATCAAAAGAATCATATCATTAAAAATCAAATCAAGGATCACATAACCCATATCTACCAAGGCTAAATACCAAAAGCCAAATCAAACAACAATATCCACTAAACAATAATGCCTTTCTAATGATAATGTTCTATAATTCCTATAATTCAAGAAAAACTCCCTTTTAAACATTATAATAGGTTCATAAGTCAAAAATCTAATTTTCCAATCATAAACAAAACAATCTTCATTTTCCATATTCCATCAAAACAATCATATTTCAATCACATAACTTATGAGGGATGGAGTCCAATGAAGATACTACTCAAGGAGGTGGTTATAGTGCAATAACCAAGTCAAACATGTACCTTGATAAAAATAACGAACTATTTTAAACTATTCTATAAGTCTCCATAAAGCCAAGTTATTATAAAAGAAACACTAGAGTCCTAATGAATGTCATAGATCACCAAATATTCATCAATATAATAAGAAACACACCACACAATTTATAATCTTTTTATTTTATTGTAATTCAAGGGAGTCCAATTATCACTAATGTGATATTATGGTTACTGGTAATAAATGTACCAAACATTGTATGGTAAACATAAGAGCTACGCTATTCAATAACAACACATACCAATTTATGCAATGATTTCCTACTAGCCATATATGTCATTTCATATCACAAACTTTCTGAAGTGTAAGGTAATTATAAGCAATCCCAATGTCTCTTTGATATGAGGTCATCATGCTCAATTCATATAATAAACATCTTGTTTTATTAGCACATAAGCAGAACTTACAAGGTTGAAACATACACCAATATCAATTATACAACATCATATTTATTGAGATGACAATACCCGATAAAATATTATAATAATTGACTAGCCAATGCGGGTGTAAGTTAAGACTCCCAATAGTTAAACAAAATTATTAAGAAAACATTACATCAATCTTTAATTGGTGTTTTTCTCAATACTAAACTTACTAATCTAAGTTATACTTCTTGAAAGTGAGCTTGACCCCACCGTGAGACCAACTTGAGATCATAGAAGTGTACTTAACAATGTGGGAACAAGAGGGAAATTACAATGAGCTACTTGTTCACACCCTAAAAATGTAAATACAATTTTATTACAAAATATTAGGATACGAAGGGTCTTTTATAAGGTAATTTTATGAATTAATCAAAAATCAACCACACACATTTAGAATAATGCATTAATACTTGTAATAATGTTAAAATGATAAGATGATTTCTTAAAACATAAAGGGATAAGTACTTATCCACACATATTGGTACAAGAAGAATCGGGTGTGAAGACTAGATAAAAAGTCTATTCCAGATCTATAAATTCTTTTTATGGAATTGTAGCTAAAAATTTCTCATGTTTAGGACCATATAGTTACTCTATGGTCTTTTATTTCTTTTGTATGGTTCTAAATTCTTTTGTACAATCTTTTATGTGTGCATATTGGATCTCTACAATTGTTTTATGGCTATGAGTGAATTTAATGACCTTCACTCTGAAACCTTAGGTGTCATACATCTATAAAACCACACGAATGATGAACTATAGGTGGGAGAACCTAGAAAAAAGTCGAGTGTTTTGGTTGAGTTGTAATATTTTCAATTCCTACACTATAACTACTTCAAAGAGGCCTCAAAACACACATTTTTATCCACCTACCATGTGATGCCTATATGGATGCAACTAATTAGAAAATTGATTATTTTAAAATGTTTTAAGTGACTTTAATCGCTTGCTTGATAATGGAGAAATATAGACTCTTTGACTTGGTTGAGTTCTTGAAAATATTTTAGTGTCTGCATTCTAATTGATGTAGGAACACTTTAAGGATATTTTGGATATCCTTGAGTGTTTAGTGTTGATATTTGTAATAAGATCTCATAAGAGTGTCGGTGAGTTATGAAGTGTAATTAAATTGATTATATATGATTTATTAGGTTAGTATTAACATTATGGCTAATCTAGGAAGATGAATTACTCACATAATGATTTTTGAATTGGAAAAAGATTCGATATATGGAGGGTATATGATCATTTAAGTCAACTAGGATTGTACTCCATTATGGCCCCGATCTATATAGTTTTTCTAGGACCTTAGTGATGTAAAAATCAAAGCTCAAGAATGATTCTAGAAGATAAATTATTGCATTGGTAGAGAAATGATTCTTTGGTTTGTATTTTTTTCTATTGATATGCTATTAGTTGGATGTGTTTTCACAATTTTCCCATGTTGCTAGTTAGTTTCTTTTATGTCTTTTTCCTATTATTAGCTATAACGATTTATATGAGCTTTTAGGCCTCTTTGTTATGTAACAAGGTTGGTCCCTTGTTATTTCCCCCATTTACCAATAGCTAAAAAAGTTCCTAGATAAAATGAAAAATTAATGCATAGGGATGAGTAAGTCAAGAAGGAGAGAGAAATAAATTGTGTCCATTCTTAAAATGTGAGAATTTGTCTTAGCATGGTACCAAATCCAAAATTTCCATCGTAAAAGGATGTGTTACCAAATTTTAGTTTCTGCATTTCTTCCCCTTTATATATGAAATAATAATAAAATTTACGTCAAAGCATATAAGTGTGTCCCACCCCACTTGGTGGCCAAAAATATTTTAAAATATAAATAGTAAATAAATATTTAAAAATAATATAAAAACTTTAAAAAATTAAGTAAATTCTGGATTCCCTACACCTTGGTATTTATAAGCTCTTAAAAATACATGTTTGGTCATTTAATATGTGTTTGGTCATGTTTTGGTTGTCGAAATATTTTTTTGAAGGTACAAAAATGAAAAAAAAAAAGTGGGACATAGTTATATGCTTTGACATACCACACGTTTTTAGTGTTGGCACATGTATAGACCTAATTTTTTTAATGTTTTCTAACTAGTTATTTTGTGTAGAGGTTGCTTAATAAATATTCCTTACGAGTGTATGCCTTAAGGATCCTATCAGGATTGGGGTGTGATCGGAATTGGACATGTGGGATAGACCACAAAATTTGAGAGATGTCACTATTATGCTTTAATTGCCCTACCCTTTCAACGTTTCTTCCCTTTGTTCACACATTACACCCATTATGCCCACTTGTCTCATTATGTTTACTTGCTCATACTTATTACATGTTATTATTCACTTGTGTGCATTGACTATAATACAATAATGAATGCATCTTGGGTCTTTTTTTGGGTTAAGGTAAAGATAATTACATTAAAACCATCGAATCCATATAGGTACTCTTTACGTAGACACACACACCCACACACACACACACACACACACACAGAGAGAGAGAGAGAGAGAGAGAGAGAGAGAGAGAGAGAGAGAGAGAGAGAGAGAGAGAGAGAGAGAGAGAGAGAGAGACTTGGTTACGAGATCATCTAATAATCTATGCTATAGAGATAAGAATCTTGAGGCTTATGCACTCAAATGCTTGAATGACCATCTAACTATTGACCAAGATATTATTTTGACTTGGAATTTAGAAAAACATATTTTTAGTGATTGATTATTGTTTAGCTTTTGTGGGATAATTAATCTCTTAATAAAATTAATAGCTTTGGACTTAGAAGAACATTTTGTTCTCTGAATAATGGTATAAGAGTTGCATATTATACTATGATTAATTGTTGTGAGTATAAATGCCTAACTGTTTCATAGATGATATCTTGTTTAAAGATGAGGTCATTATTATTTTATTAACTTTTCCAATTTTGGAAATTTCCATTAAGGCATTAGGACATAATGATGTTAGATGAAATGGTGATTGTAAATTGTTTTATCCTATGTAGATGTTGCATGGTTTGCAGGTTACTATGTTGTTTTTGGTTCCAATTATTGCAGATTTCATTTATGTAAATACTAAGTGGCATAAACTAATAAGTGGGAAATAGGACTTATTAGGCCATTTCTTTCGAGCTGAACATTACTAACATTTTACAAATGTAGTACTTTATGTCTGCAAGGTGAATGATGTTAAAAGAAATTAGTTGTTTTATTTTGTTGATTAAAGCTACAATGTATCATACGGTGAATTTTTAATTGAGTGAAATCTCGTTGTCTTGTTTAAATGATTAAGAGGCAACATTAGCCTATTCTATTTTTATCTATTCTGGTAAAGAAATGAATAATATGTATTATTTATTTAGTTGAGTATTGATTTACATCAGAAAAGTTGATGAAAGGTCCCTTACCTTGATTGATTATGTGTCTAGAAACTTATAAGGATTAATATTATTATTATTAAGTGAACAAATATAATTTATTTCTAGCATGTAAGGATTGCTAATGGATCTAGTGGATTATAAATATACTTTTGGTTTAATAAATAAATACAATTCATATATGAAATGATATGTGTGTATTTGAAATTACATATGTTTGACATATATGTAATAATGATTGTTGTTTAATAATTGGTTTTAATCTATTATATATTGTGCTAGACCTAATACTTTACTTATGTAAAGGGTTTAATATGATATAAGGAATTAATGCAGTAGGATGATTTAATTTTGTAACGAGGCAAATACAAGGATCATGTTGAAATGACTCTAAACATGCAATATATATGCATGAATCCCTCGTTTAGATCCTTAGGTACGAATGCAGATTATCTTTGCATGGTTAGGTACTTGATGTCATCTTATGATGACTATGGGAATGGAAGTGAACTCGTAATGATGCAAGTCATTACGAAGATGATTACACTCCTATAGTAATCCTAAGCTAACATAAGCGCACTTACCCTTGTTGGATAATCCAAATTTGTAACTTGTTAGTAATCATCCCTCTATTTTTGATCTCGAATCTAGATAACAAAAGATATATCTATAGACCCGGATCTTTAGGATTCCATAATTATTTATATGATATTAATAGGATGTTGTATTTTAAGAGTAGTGACATAAAAACACATGGATTAAGTATCATTTTTGTATGTTCTAATCATGAGGTATGGAATTAGGTATGAAGGTACTTTACGATCAAGGGGTAGGGTGCATATATATTTAAGCTGTCACAAATAAACTAAGCTGAATCTCTTCCCTTGACACTACCTCATATGATAGAGGAAGATTATCTCATTATTGATGTTCTCCATTGTCACAATGATGATGTTATCTTAATTTATATGGGGGTTAAGGATCACTACCTTTAAAAATCCCTACCTCATGACACATCTAGAATTATCAATGAATCAACCATCGATGTTAATATCAATACATAACAAGAACCACATGTTTTCAAAATAGGTCAATCTTTATACTCACTTGAACTCTAGGAATTCACCACTTTCTTATCTAAAAAAATCAAGATTTTGTGTGGTATTATAGTGACACATCTGGTATATACCCTAACATCATTATCCACAATATCATCACTATCCCGAATGATAAGACTATAAAGAAAAAGCTTTGTAGGATGCATCCTCGCATCACACTATTAGTCAAAGAGGAACTTCAATGTATTCTTTTAGTCAATTTCATACTACCTATCGATTACCCCCAATGGGTTTCTAACATCATACCCATCACTAAAGCCATTAGGAAATAATGAAGTTGTACAAACTTTTGAGAGCTTAACCTTGCTTTCCCAAAATATGATTTTTCCTACCTAACATCAATTTAACAACATGAAATTAAATGTTGTCTCTTATGGATGCTTTCTTTGGTTATAATCAAATCTTCATTGTACCAAAATAATAACATAATATATACTTAATCACCCCATGCGAGAACCTTCTTCTATAGAGTAATTCCATTTGACACGAAAATACGGGGATCTACTTATCAATGTGTTATGACCTACATCTTTCATGACCTCATCCACAAAACCATAAAAG
Organism: Taxus wallichiana var. yunnanensis; assembly: GCA_018340775.1. Classification (NCBI taxonomy): domain Eukaryota; kingdom Viridiplantae; phylum Streptophyta; class Pinopsida; order Cupressales; family Taxaceae; genus Taxus; species Taxus wallichiana. The sequence continues at coordinate 507,496,993 of CM031235.1, forward strand.
ACTATGTCGATGATCTCTTAGGTAAATCCAAACACCAAAGAGACCACCTAAATTTCCTCGGTGTGATATTTTCATGTATACTATAGTTCTTTCTCCACCTTAATCTGATAAATGTGTATTCAAAGTTCTCATAGGAAAACTCGTGAGATTTATAGTGTTTATTAGGGTATTGAAGTCAAACTACCAAATTCCAATAAATTATTAAAATGTCTATTCTTAAACAACTTCCTAGCCTTCAAGGAAAACTTCAATCTATCCATCATTTTATCTCTCAACTATCATATTGTTATCAACCTTTTCACCACCTTCTCAGAAAAGATATCCACTTTAAATGGGACAGTGATTGTCAATGGGAATTCGATGTCATCAAGAAATATCTCTTATCACCACCAATACTTACACCTCCACATGAGGGGGAGATCTTCTATCTCTATATATCTACTATTGACCATTCCTTGGGAGCCATGTTATCACATCAAGATGAAAAATGGTAAGGAACACGCCATATGTTACATAAGTTTCCCCCATCATGATTAGGAGATTTGTTATTCGAAAGTATAAAATTTTTGTTGTGCCTTGTAATTTGCAACTTCTAAACTCGGTCATTATCTCTTCAATCACAAAACCTATGTAGTCATAATTTCTAATCCACTAAAATCCATGCAATCTAACCCATATCACAATAATTGTATAACTAGATGGCTCATGCTTATATAGAGTTAGACCTTGAATTTATCTCTCTGAAGTCCATTAAGGGGTAGTTCATTGTTGATCAGCTCACTAAAGCTCCCCTTCCTTCTAATCCAATCCCTTGTGAACACGTCCTTGACGAATCTATCAACACTCTTGATCACGATGATACCCCTATTAAAATGACCTTATTTTTTATGGTTCCAAATGCAAACAGGGTTTTTGGAATAGTAACATCACCCCCTTTCGAAACTCCTATTCTAACATCCTTTAAACTCAAATTATATTGAATAAATAACATAGTGGAATACAAGGACCTCATCACGGGATTTCACACCGCCACATTCTTGGGTATACAAATCCTTGACATCTATGGGGATTCACAACTTGTCATCAATCAAATCAAAGGGATCTATCAATGTAAAAATGAAATCTTAAAAAAATATAAAACCATCATCAAAGACCTACTGAAACTCTTTGACCATTATGAAATCCAAACCACCCGTTGTTCATCTAAAAAATTTACAGATATGATGGCTTCTCTCACCTCTCTCATTCCTTTATCACTAGATGATTCCAAACTCTTCTTTCTCATACACAAACACCGATCTTTCCACTATCAAGAAGATGGCTGATATGAAACTTGGTACATTCAAACACATAACTATCTTTCAAAAATAAAAATACCTTCAAATCTATCCAGAAATGGAAAAAGATATTTTAAACCATGTGCATCTTGCTATGTCATACTAGGAGTACATTTACAAAAGAGGGTTTGACGGCCTCCTTTTCGGTGTCTTAAAACTATATAGACTTGTCTAACTATCCAATAATTCTATGACAACATATATGGTGGACACTTCAACAGTTTAGCTATTGCTAAATGGATCTTGTGGATGGCTAATATTGGCCTACAATTAACCACGACTATTATGACTATGTCAAAAGCGTGTCAAATATCAACAACATTTCAATATTACACACATACCTAGTCATATTGTCCAGCCAACTCAAAATATTTGGCCTTTTTCACAATGGGGGCTTGACCTCATTGGTCTTATCAACCCCTATTCATCAAAACGATACAATTACCTCATTACATGGACTGAATATTTTACAAAATGGGTGGAATAAATCCCCTTATCTCTACTAAAGTAGATAAAATCATCAAATTATTTATCACTTTGGTATACCTCATAAAATCATCATAGATAATGGAAAATATTTCAAAAATAAGAAAGTTTAAAAACTTTGTGACACTTATAACATCAATCTTATCTTTTCCACACCTTATTATCCATAAGAAAATGGTCAAGATGAAGCATCTAATAAAACCCTCAACAAAATCCTTACCAAAATTGTTGATCAGGCTGGTAGAGATTGGCATCTTCAAATCCCATTTGTATTATGGGAATATCGACTAGATTTTGAACCCCTACATGTGGTACACCCTTCTCCTTAGTATATGATATTGAATCCATTCTTCCTCTTGAAGTTCAAATTCCATATCTCCACATCTATTTTCAAGACCTCATTTCTATTGAGGATTATCACACAAAACTTCTATCACAACTAGAATTATTAGATGAACTTTTTCTAACTTCCCTCGAACATATCAACATTTATCAAGAATGAATTAAAAGAGAATATAAAAAAAATCTCAAATAACGTGACATCAAAATTGGTGATATTGTTCTCAAAGAAAATAAACATTTCACTAACATGGAAAATAGTAAATGTGGGAAGTGTTGTTGCCGAATCACTGCATCCCCCAAATGGCCTGAAAGTGAACATGAAATTCAATGTGATTGAGAAACATGGGATCACCTCTCAAGCTATGGGACTTGGGCTCGAGGTGAACCTCTAGAGAAGGTTGGCTTCCTCTTCCTAAACTAAGCACTACACTACTCCTAATGCAATATAAATGGCTAACTAGACCTATGCTAACATTTCAAGGGATTAGGGAGAGATATTTGTAAGGAAATAAAACCTATACTAGAAGTGGTGATGCACCAAGAAAGGGTTTTTCTAGACTCGGGAAGGGTTAATTTGAAGAGGGTGTGTGCACCACAAGTCAACTTCACCTATTATAACTTAGAGAGGATACAAAATATCACAAACTATGAAGCATATGTTCCTTTTGTTAAAATCAATCAGAAAAACAAGTTATCAGTCTTCCAGTGAAGTAGGATGAAATTGAGAAGGGTGAACAAGCACCATAACTCAGCTGCATGTAATACTCCACCCCTTGATAAGCACAATGACCTCCAAAACTTGCAAAAGAAACCACTGGTTGCATAGTTCACTTGCAAACATGAGAGAGGCAAATAGAAGTAGGAAAATCATGAAAGGACATATAATCTGATCACAAAACATAATTTCCATTACTTCAAGCACTTTCATAGTGCATCATTACATCGGAGTAAAAGGCATAGGTTGCCATTACAATTTTAGAAGAAAGGCTTAAGAGCCTACAAATTCACAACAATTCAACTTGTAAAGAGAGGGGAAGTTTGAAAAGTGTCTAACCCCTTGAATAAGTGCCCCTTTTACATTTATAGAAAACTCTGAATTATGAGAGAAAGAAGGAGAAACCCTAGAATCTAGGTTAGAATGTAGTAAATAATGAATCACTTTTATTGGCCATGTTTACCTCATTTAATTACACCTCCACCTTTCGAGGCACCGATTAAGGAACGAATAAAACCTAAAAATTTGGAATGAAAAACCTCTCGAAAATTCATCTTTTGGTGCTTTCATGGCGTGGATTTCTTTCTCCCAATTCCAAGGACTGTAATTTTGTGAAAAACGGGCAATCGGAGAAAAATTTGTGGTCTTCTGAGAAAATTTTTCTTTTAGGGTATCTCGAGCATTTCCCTCCATCAAATCTTAATAATTCCTCATAATTATTTCATAAATTCAAATATCTAAATTTCCTCCATTAAAAATATTATGTTAATAAATTTTGAAAAAGCATCGTGAAGTTCTATAGGGTCCACTTGGTTAAAGGTTGCGTAGAGGGTTTAGTGCTTAGTCAAGTGTCTTGGTTAATGGCTCACCAAATTCTTCAGAGAACTCCACTTTAAATAGTCACTGATTTTACATTGTAGTGGTGGTGTCATATTTATTTGGTTAACCACCTTACTTCAAACTTCAGCGAGCTATTCAATATTGACCAATCTACATGGAAAATTTCACATTTAAACAATGATGGACCCCTTTTAAAACTCGTTTTGACCTCTGAAGTTATTGGATACTTGGACACATTATCAACCCTACCATTTTGCATTGAATTCTCCTCTAACTCAAATTTGACCTGGTGACTTGGTGACAACTTGGATCACTCTTTGTATATAGTTTGACCCATAAAACACACTCACATTAATCTTAGCACTACCAATTGACCGATTCATACGTCAAATACTTCCTTCGAGTTGGATAATGATTTGGCATTCAACTCATGTAACATTCTCCTCAAACTTTGGAGTCTGCTCAAGCCCATCTCTTCAGGTTTCGGAACCTAAGAACTTCCTAACCATGCAAGGATCCCAATGCCTAAAACCTCTGAATCCCAAAAAATTGAAACTCTGAATTTTGGAGTTTCAGAGTTTTGGGCTTCGGAAGTATCCAACTCGCTTGTTTTTTATCCCATAAACTCCAAAAGCATGAAAGGGCTTTCTCCAAAACAAACTCTAAGATTTTCCTTTGTGTTGACCGAGCGCGGCTATCATATTTTCTTAAACTTGTTGCAAGCTTTGTTATGTGTTACTTCTCATACACCTGCACCGAGTCCTTACACTCAAACCAATTCCTCCTGAGCCACTTCCAACTCGTCGTCGATCTTTGCATTTTCTCTGAGCTAACTCAAATTTTCAATGTGAGCTCTAAGCTTGATGCAACTCACTATTTTCCCATGACCGAGTTGCTTACCTCTATAATGACATACGAGAATCAATACAACTTATGAGCTCCAATACTTCCTATGGCTATGATTTTCCTGTGAATCGAGTCAAGCCCTAAATTTATTTCACTATTGATCTTGTCATTTACCCGAACACCTCTACAATGGAATTCCATGGTGATTCCAATTAAAACTCACAAATGTTCCTTATCGTATTCTAATCTATGTCACTTTTCAAGTCTCATGAATGCTCCATATTCAGCTATACCCTACAACACTAAAATTGGTCTCGTACTCACTTTGGGTTCCTTGACCATAACTCGGTCTCACGATTCCACACCTCCTCTTTTCTCGATGCGGCTTCTTTGCATTTATTCCAATTAGTCGATATGGGTGAATCCCATATATCTTGGCCTGTTCGACTCCTTACCACCTAACCAGAGAGTCATTCCCCTCATATCGGTTCTAGTCATTAATCCTACACCATGTTCAAGATTTCGTTTAATACTTGTAAGCATGTCTCCAACCATTCCTTGTGATGATACCAAATTCCAACTCTCGAATCTCTTCATGTGTAGTTTCTACTTTGTATTTCCTTGTGAGTGGCTCGATATGATTCCTATCAACTCGACAAGGCTGAGCGGATCATCCAAACGAAATCCTTGAGATATCACCTTGATCATTCATTATGTTTGAGCTCCAAAGTTTGAGTCCCGAGTGAATCACCTCTAAGGCTTCCTTAGAGTCTGCGATGCCAAACTGTAGGTCAAATTATTCACTACTTAATCCACGATCTTCGTGATTTCACTAAATCACTAGGAAAGTGACTCATCATTATCTCCTTCCAAAAAATAAAGCTCCACATTTCCATGGGATTGCCGCATGGGTGACTTGAGCTCTTGCTCCCATTCTATTTTGAAGTTCTCGTTTGACGAATTCACTAAACTCTGGCCCACTCGTTTATGTTTTCTATCCAATGTCTTTGGCTCAACATTCTCCTAACTAAGTCATTTAAGACTCACTTAATGCAAAAAAATTAGCTTCCATCTTGCTTGGCTAAGATCTAATAACGCCTCATGAGCTCTCGAGACATGTCCATTCAAATTCCACAACTTCCAAATAAAACTCCATCATCGTTTCATAGAGTTGAGGAAGAGGTCATCCCCAAATTCCAAAATGGCTCTAATGAGTTCAACGAGATCTACAACTTGGCTCAACACCGAGTTCACCTCTATATGTACATGGGCTTGTCTCAGAACATTGACTTAGTTGATACTTCTTGCATTCTTTGCTTAACACCGATCTTGTTAGGCTGACCTTATTTGTGTGATCATGATGACTCGGACTTGAAATTATGAGTCCTAGTTCATGTTTCTGTGGTTATCAATTCATCCTATCTTTCTATTAGCTGATACATTAGGCTAGTGAGTTGTGCACTGCCAAGTCCTCAAAACTTCTCATTGACATTATCTTCCCCAAGATAACCTAGAGGTATGCATTGGGCTCTTCATGATCTCCGAGGAATTCTTCATGAATTTACAACATGATTTAAAGCCACTACCAAATTGAATTCCTCTTTGTATTTCATTTCCATGCCGAGCCAACATGAATCTAACTCATATGAGCCCCGAGCTTCTTACGTGATATTGACATTTCTTCAGCTCAAATGAGCCACCTCCTGAACAAGCCATTAAGCTTTTGAGCTCATCTCCACACTATGTTAGCTCACCTATATGAACTTGATTTTTCATTTCCATGCACAACTTACTTTGATCTTGATTGACTTAGTCCATGTGAAATACCACTCATATGCATCGAATATCCACTATGCTATAGCAAGTTTCTTACCTTTCGAGTTTGCAACTCCTTAACACCCGAGCTACCCGATCCATGTATCGACTATGGTGAGCTCTGCATTCTCATTCAAAATAATCACCCACCTACTATTAAATTTGACCGAGGTGTTTTCCATGATGTCGTGTGGACCTGATCCCTAATCACCTAACTTGTTATGAGCTCATGACCTCATCCTTACATCTTTTAGCTTGACAGAGCTCGGGCTCATGATATTTCCATTTATACCGATCCAAATGAGTGAAGATGTGGATTTGACTCAAAAAAATCTATCTTTAAAACTCGATGAGCACAAGTCTTTCACCAGATCCATTGACTAACTTAGTTTACAATAGGGTCACCTTAGCTCACCGAACAACTCATGTTCATTGACCCTCTAAGCCTAATTTTGAGACAGGTTTCAACTATCTTAGGATTTTCCCTTAAACTAGGGAGTGATTGAAGCACAACAAGGCTCATCAAACATAATTTATCGATTTGATCACTTTCTTGCCCGTAGATCGTCAAACATAATTTAGGATTTTCCCTTAAACCGGGGAATGAAAGTGGGCCCGTAGATCGTCAATTTCCTTGTTGCGAGCATACCACGATCCTCTTCAAATTGGGAAAGAAAAATAAATCTGAAATGATCCCAAACCCTTTGGTAATGCCACAGATGTGCCTTAACCAAAAAAATTCTTGTAGACCCCAGAATGTTTTATGAATAAGTCTTTCGGTCCTAGGGTCCACTAGACATCCTTGTTGTCCACTTTTTTTGGGGAGGGGGCAGAAATTGACAACACGAAGTTTACTCCAAAATGGCTTACACCATATATTATCATGGAGTCTGGAGCTTATCGTTTAGCCTCCTTGATGGTAAACTTTACAAGGAACCTCTTGATTCCCTATACTTACGAGAGGTTTTATTGTTAAAATATCAACTCATAAGAACTTATTCAAACAAATATATCCCTTAGTCAACCCACACATTATCTCACTCTTGTAATGAACTGGAATCATTTGGTTTTAGTCATCATACCACTTATGACCTTAAGTATGGGAATCACAACTCTTCTCATAGTATATTCCACATGGAAAATTTCCCTTGTTCGTAGTTAGGGAACACCATAATCATTACTCCCGATATCTTTACCTAGACTATTAAATGACATGCTAAGGATATACATGTAGCTTGTACATTTAATTTTCCCCTTTTAAATGGTTATCTAGGCTCACCCTTAGATCGAAAAAACAAAATATCTATGGGATGGATTGATCCATAAACTGGTAAAAAATTTCCTTAACCAATAGACCCTTACGGTAAAATTATTCTTATTTTGATTTTAACCCCAAAATATAAATCAACTCAAGGAAAAATGCAATGCAAGAGAAATAACCAACACTACACATAGTTGTTAATGGAATTCGACACTTTCTTACGTCTCTAGGTTCATTAAATTCTAAACCAATTTAGTATAAAGTTCCAATCATAAGTACATAGAAACTTATGTTCGACACATCCCAAACCTAGTGCCAATCGGTCACGAGAAACCGGACATGTGTTGGAATTTTTCTTAGTGTTTCAAAAAAACTTATCGGATCGACACCTCATGTTAACTTCCCCTTTGTTGCATGTCTCTACACAGAGATAAGTTGGGTGGTTTTATCAAGCTCAATATTCGATTCCTCAACTTGGTTGAACACACCCAATGTATAAAATCAGAGATCCAGTATGCTTCTCCAGTGCTTGATAATATCCTTTAGTTTCTTGATTGAGATTAGGTCCTACATGAGAATAATAAAGCATTAAATTTCCTTTACAATGATTTGGAATTAAAATAATTAACTCAAAATTACAAGTTCAATAAAAAAAGGTCTTTCATGCCTTATATAATTTCATAAGGCTCCCTCAATATTCCTCACTCCTCTCTCTCCTTTTCTCTTTTCTCATCAAGAAGAGCTCATGTTTGAAATAGAGGGGGGTGTTATACACCACCCTACCCCAAATCCCTATTTAAGGGCCTTATCAACAATCTCATAGCAAAATCATTGAGTTAGATGAGTTGGTTTGGCTGCCCACTTTGGAAGCGAATGGTGTTGGGTTCAAATCCTAATTGTTACTCGCCGTTGCTTTATTTTTGTCGACTATTATCCACCTGGGCTCTGTCACCCCTTCAACCTATCAAAATCACCATAGACCACTGATTCTATTGGTTCTATGTCTTTGTCAACCCCACACTTGATCACTATCGAACTAGCTACCTCGTCGCGTGTCTTGCCCACTTTGCCACCGAGTCCACCGTCGAGTAAGGTTTCATAACCAAGTCACTCACCGAGTCCCCGGATTAGTTTTTTTGGTGGGAATAATCCCACATGTGGTAGGGATAAAATTGTTGAGGTATTTATTAAGCCCATAATTTCCATGTTGACCATAGCTTCGGTCACACTTATCGGCCGTGAATATCTGCCCTATCCTCCGGTCCATAACTCCATGTATACTTGAGCTTGTAAGGAAAGTGCCCAAGAAAATATCATCCATGCTCTATCATATCTCCCACCACTATTGTAAACATCTAGGTAAACCTACTACCCATTGAATCTAGTAGGGCATAGCGAGATATTCCCAATCATGATCATAGTCACCGGGGCCCACCCTTCTCATCATCACTATAAAATATGACCCATATGTGAATCTCCCAAATGATTATACCAAATCTAGGGAATCATATCCATATAAACATTCCATAGAAGTTCCCATTCTCTTCTCATCAATGACATAAAACTATTCTCCATTTTCTAGTAGTTATAGGATTTTGTGAATGTCCTCTAAGGTGATGGTCATTTCACCTTTAGATAACTAGAAGATGTATGTGACATAATCTCATCTCTCAAATAACACCAATATCAGTACCATATCCTTGTGGATATACCTATAATTTTGTATCCCTCCCAAACCAACCTCCCTTAAATGACCCTAATCCTCCTCTAACAACTAATCGAGAACACTCTCTAAAAACTTTGGGATCGACCCTATGTAGCCAATCGGTCTCTCATTTACAACCATGAAACTAACAAAAAACATTAAACATAAAATCCATTAACATTACTCAAAAAAACTTTAAATCTACCATCATCTTGTAAAATCAATTTAATCACCAATGATTCTACTTAATCATTGGTGATCCATTATAATCATTACCGATTTTGAGAATCATCAGTGATTTCATCACGAACCCAAAAAATTATGAAATTTAAAACACCACCTATCTCTACAAGCATAGGCATACAATGCCTCTTTCCACCTTAAGATACTTCCATTACTCTTGAAAATCACTTAGAAATCACAAAAGTAGGGCACAAGTAATTTTCTCTCTCAAATCACAAATGGTATAAATGATCTCAAAAGAGGCTTTTCAATGACTATTCATCAAATCACTAATGACCTTCATCAATCATCTATGCTTTTACAAATTGCTAGTGATCTATCCCTTTATACTCAAAATATCCTCATTAGATACTCAAAACTTGTCAAATCCTTGATTTTGACCATATCCCTATTTTGGCACTATTTGATGTTTTCCTTTGACCCATCAAGAGGTCCCATGACTCTACACATCGACATGAGAAGTTCCCTTTGGATCCTCTCCCTCGTAATCATCTTTTCACAACAAGTGTCTATCATGTTTCTACATTGTTGTCACCCCCTTAGGCCGTCTGATGTCCCCTAGCCTTTTTGTCAAGATCACTATCATTTTTGGATACATATCAATTATCTTGCATGGCCATTTTCATATTTTAAACAAAAAGTCAAACTTCCTTAATCAATTTTAAAATCAAACATCTACAATGACTCTTTTGAACCCAATGATCCAGTTCACCACTCATTAGTTTGAGGTGAGAAAAATATCCTCAATATAAAACCTGGGCATCCACGCATTAGTTTTTTCTTGCGACTTGTGCCTAAAAACTGCTCATTGAAAGGGGTAAATGTAGACACCTATTTTTTCATCACCCCTAGGTGACCTATCCACACCTCTCATATTCACATTTTAAACATCATTCCCTATCCAATCATCCTCTAAATCATATTTTACCCTTGAAACATCTATTTTATCCTGTAAATACTTATCTATCCCATCTCAAACCTCCTAAACCACGTAGACTTATTTTAGCCTAGTAAGACCAAAACTCCCACAACCTCCCAAACCCCTCAACATACTCTTACTCACCTTATTTCCCCCTAAAACTTGAAATTAACCATTTTATGGTTTCAACCACTTCCGAGTAAGCTTCCCGCTTTTCATGGATTTCCAATAATTCTAATTAATCGCTAACGATTCTATATAAACATATCAACTTTCTGAATTATGATCCTAGCTAATATACCAAAGCTTTGGTGATTTAGAAACTAAGAATACATCATTAGTAACATATGGACTCCACATCAAGAATTTGTTAAGCTCACACAACCATAAGATCTTCTTACATCATTATCATTTATATCACATTTCATAAACAAGGTATTTTTCTTCTTTACACATTTCATCATGTTTACACATCCCTTTAAGATCAATTCAATCATTGAAACAAGAATATCAAATATAAATTATCATCTATTGATATTTGATAATTTCCATAGCGATTTCTAGGGATTCCCTCAAATCACTAGTGATTCCCTTAATCACCCACAATTCTTTTGAATCACCCATGATTCTTATCTCCATAATCTTCTTATTATATACTTCATGTTTTTAATTATTATTAGGATCCATTTTCTACTAATTTTTGGATTTTGAGTGTCCTCTGTTTAAAGATTATTGTTCTAGGTGAAGCACATCTAATCAATAACATTTATGACCTTCGATCGTCTCCCAACCCTTTGTTTTGGATCAATATGACATCACGTAAGACTTGAGCCTTTGTACCATCGTTCGACACCAAATATAGATGACATTGAGGATCAACTGGAGATCATCTGAGAAGTACAAGATGCCACCAAGAAAGATTGGATAAAATGTGTGAAGGAGCTTTGCCGTGTGACGTAGACCTAAATTGTGTCATCTACTACACGAATAAGATCTTCCTATCCCTATGGGAGGCCGATTTTGTTTCATTATTGTATTATATAAATATCACAATTTTTATCATGTTATCTATTTCATCATTTATCGATTAATTGTCTAAAATGGTTTGTTACCCTTAAAAGGAAGCCCCTTGGTGTTATCTATCTTGTTAAGTGATTTATGTGTGTGTAGGTTTCCTCATTATTTTGAGGGAGTCTCTTGTGCTGTTTGTAGCCTTGCATCTCGACATTATCAATGCAAGTATCATTAAACCTATATATTTTTAAGTTTTTGGTGATTTATTCCTTATAATAATAGTGTACCGAAATCTACGATGAACACCCTTCTCTAAGATCACAAATACCATCAACCCATAACTAACCATGATAAAAATTCCATGAACCACTCTGTAGTAACTATAGAAGCATTCTATGATTACAATAACCTTGATTCCCAATTTGTCGATGCAACTTAAGTCAACTATTGGCTCAAGACCACACATAAGGACCCCATCTATAATCCCAAAATCCTTCCCCTAATGATAGAAATATCTTCAATACTTCTTATGAGCAACTTGTTGATGGGCCTACTCCCTCGGTCGAGCCTCATCCCATGACCACAATAGAAATCCTCATCACATATTTTATTCTTACACCATAGGAAATGGTTTATCATTCCTACTAACATCATTTAGTTATGGATCTCCCTTGCATTTATAATACCCTAGATTTCTTTATGACTTATGTCATAGAGGAATTTAGTGGATAATCTCAATTCCTTGTCTTATAAGATCCCTTTGATGGAACTCATGCATACCTCCCCATAGAATAATAAATTCCTCATGTAATATCTCTATCACTTGGAGGATGATTTTGAGGAGGCAAAGGATTCTTCCTTTATGTCACATTTTCCTAACCTCAAAATTCATAACATCAAAACCAGAATATCCTCTAAAAATTCCAAATCCATAGTCATACAATTCCCAAAAAGACATGATCAATGTTTATGTGTTGATGATCCTCCACTCTATACTAGTATCATCATTCACAATGCATAAATAAGGATAGTAATAGTGTATGAAATTTATGGAATCAATCTCACTTCCTTCTTTCTCATCAAAACAATCAGTTTTCAGTGTATGACATTAAGCATCATGATTCACTTGTTGTGGATTTGATAAAATTTGTTAGAAGTTGCTTAGTTGTATTTGGATCGACATAACTATGGGATCAAAGATTGTTCACACCAAGTTCATGGTACTAGATCATCCTCTTTCTTGTAATCTCATGCTTGGTCAATCATCACCACATTGGTGGACACATTCACACCATCTAGATATTAATTCATGATAATAAATCATATAGATATGATTCCTACCCAAATACTTGATACATACCCATTACTTTCCTTCAAATACCCTTTAACATTCCTACTTCAGCTATAATACCTAACACCCCATACATTGAGTTTTATGTCTATAGACCTAATATCATGTCACTTTTTCTAACTTAGATAATGATGAACCTAATGAATTATTAAACAAGTTCAATAAAAACTACTTTCCAAACATTGTAACACTCTTCTTCCTCTATTTATGTTACCTTGAGATCAATTTCCTCTTATTCTAGAATTTGAAGAACCTCATTGTAATGTTTCCTACTATAGTCATCATAATCTTCTTGAAAATGATGAACTTGAGATTGCACACCTTTTTTAGGGAATTATCATCCCCATTTTCTTTTAGTGAAATTGGGATCATGGTCCATGATGATACCTTTGAATCTGTCATCCTTGATTGTAATAATTTTATAACTCATCCTACTTCACCCATCATTAATGAAGAATACATATTTTTTCATGATGAATCACATCATTTATATGTTCTTCATTACCAACAAAAAAATTATCAAGGTGCATGCTTTTAATCATACACTCAAATGATCTCTACATCCTACAATTTTGATCATCCTTCCTATGATACTATTGATAATGAGGATTAAGAAACAATAAATTATGTTCCACCAAATTATCTTCCAATACTCGACACACCTTGGGTTTGAAAACAACTATAAAATTACACCACTACACATATGAGTTATCTTTTTTAATTAACCATATATCCTTAAAATTTGGACCCATAAAGCATACCTCAATTAAGTCCATTAAAATAAGACAATTTTTACATTACACAACTAGTCCTATCTGTCCCACTTTGATCACTTTTGATTCCATCATCCCCTGTACTACTAGCATGACCAATATTGTCAAGCAAAATGTTTTTTCCTGGCCCCTTCATCAGGACATCACCCTATATGCTAAATTCTTAGATGTATAAAAATTCAAATCTCATCAAATCATGATTTCAAGAAATATGTGGCACTAAAAATCAATGTCAAATATAATGGCCCAATAATGACCTTTTATAATGATGATTCCATACTTTAGTTACTTTATGCATCTAAAGATACCCTTCTTCCTCCACATCACAAAATTTCCCATCTCTATAATAAACCCCCTTTTGACAACGTTATCACTGCTTTCTGATCTTATTAGTTATGAGGGTTTCTAAGCTTCCTAAAGTGCCTTACCATTTTAAAAATGACAAAACCAAACTCACCAAAAATACCCTTAATTTTTAAATCAATGATGATCCATTCCATGTAGTCATGGGTAAATTCTTCCACCATCTACATGATAAACATCATGAGGCACTTTGTAAAAAGAAGGCGTTTTTGCTTGGGGTTACTCGACGTGGTTGACATTGATCCTAATATTGTATTACACAAAATTATTACTTATCATGATGTTACATTCATTTGACAAAATATTCATAAGCTTCCTCCTAAAATCAATAACCTATGTCATAAATATCTCGTAAAGATTTACCTTCTCAATGCCGATTCATTCATCCTATTGATTATTTTGAATGGGTTTCCAACATTTACCCATTTGGAATAAGGTCATGTTATCCATTTATATCTATATTAACTTCTATAATTTCAACATCCCTTATATTAAATATGATTTACTTCTACCTTCATCGATGCCACAATAGGTTATAAAATTTTAACCCTCACATATGAATTATCTAGTTATAAATAAATCCAAATAACACATGAAGATCACTATAATACCCCATTCACTACTAAATGGGACACATATTACTATATTAAGATGCCTCGTGGCCTTAAAAATGTTGGGGAAACCTATCAACGATCTATGAAACACATATGTCATGATCTCATATATAAAATCATCAAAGTATATGTGGATGAACTTCTCATCAAATATCGATGCATAGAGGATGATGATCATGACCTAGGCATTTCTCTTGAATTAATTCACAAATAAGAAGTCTGCCTTAACTCAAGAAAATGTATATTTTGTGTCACGCAAGGAAAACTCCTAGGATTCATCATCTAAAAACATGGAACAACCATAAATATCATAAAGATAAAAGATAATCTTAACATTCCTCACCCTACATCTATACCTAAAATCCGTAATTTACTAGAGAAGATTGGGTAAATCTAAAATTTCATCCCAAAATGCACATATCATACTCATTTAATCAGCAATATTAAATGACGTCACACTCAAATGGAATAATGATTATTAGGAAATCCTTTGAGAAATTGAAAATGTATCTCCTTACTATTACCACATTACAACATCCCTTGCCTAATAAACCACTTATTCTCTATACCTTATATACTTTTTTATTGGTTGGGGAAATATTATCCTCGGAGGATGAAAAGGGTAAAGAACATGAAATCTATTACATTAGTCAAGCCCTCCTCGACTATGAAACCTTCAAGACATTTATCAACCATACTTTCATAGCCATATATTTTTCTTCCACTAATATTTTTCACTACATGATATGCCAAACCACTTATTACATCATCCAAACTCATCCTCTCTCTTGTTTATTCTTCCACACAATCCTTCCTATGAATTTCATCAATAAATTGATGGTTCTCCTTATGAAATTTGACTTATGCATCATTATGGAAAATGATATCAAATGACAAGTAATCATAAATCAACTCATCATTGATATGATATTGTCAACCTAACTCATTTTGAATTGCCCACCTCATGAGGAAATATTACTCATTGAAGAAATGAATCAAGATCTTACTATCAAAGATTCCTACTATATATTTATTGTTGATCTCGAGGAATGATCCCTCATATCTAGTGAAGATATTCTCAAGCCCAAAATCATAAATAACAACACTAAACGTCAAGATGAAAATATCACAATTGACCTCTATGAAGACACTTGGAATCTCCTTTTCATAGAGAAAAATGTATTCATGTAGTTGGAATAGGTTGTGTTCTTATTTATCCCTTAGGAAAGATGATTCCTTTCTCATTTTGACTCAAATTCAATGTTACCAACAAAATGCTTGAATATGAATCTCTTTAACTTGGAATTAAATATGCCCTCACCTCTAATATTGCAAATCTCGTGTGTCATGAGTGACTCCCAACTTTTTGTAAATAAGTCGGTGGAATTTACCAATTTAAAATTGATAATCTAAAAACATATCATAAGACATTCCATCAACTCTCATTATAATTCACTTCTTCCAAAATAAAATCTAATTCCCAAGAGCATAATTCCCTAAATGATTCTTTTGCTTCATCTACTACTCAATTCCAACCTCATTTGGATCTCCCCTGAGACCAATATATGGTCTATATTTTTAAGGAACCCTCCACATAAACTTATCTTGATTCTAATTTTATTAGTCACATGGATGTTGTCCCTAATACCCAAAGTTCATGGTGTATAGACAACATCCAACTCATCCAAAATATAACTTACCCTCTAGAATTTGATTACTAAAAATGCACTAGAATCTACAAGAAAACCCTTAAATACATAATTTAAAACAACATCCTCTACTATCAAAAATTCAAGTTGTTCTACTTCATTATGCCTTTGAGGATTTAGTTCCTTCTCTCCTTGAAGAAGTGCATGGGTGAATTATGGTGGACACTATGGTGGCCATACTAAATCCAATAAATTCTTATGTATGGCTTATTATTGGGCCTACATTAGAATCCAACACACACACACACACACTCTCTCTCTCTCTCTCTCTCTCTCTCTCTCTCTCTCTCTCTCTCTCTCTCTCTCACACACACACACACACACACACACACACACACACACACACACACACACACACACACACACACACACACACACACACACACACACACACACGCGCGCACGCACACACACATACACACACATACCTACCTTTTATAATAAATAAAATACCTACCAAAATAATGATAATATAATTCATTCTCCACACATGAAAATTAACTCCTTGAAGCTCCTAACCCTTCAATATGTGGGGATTAAATTACATTGGTAAAATTTCTCACTCTCAAAATACACGTCTTTTCTTCATCATAGCCATTGAATATTTCATTAATTGGGTTGAATCCATGCCTCTTACTAATATGATAGACCTCATAACTTCCACGTTAATCCTTAAACAAATCATTTGTTTCCTTGGAATTCCTCACACTATCATTTTTGACAATGGTGGTAAATTTAAATAAAAGTAAATTAAACAACTCGTGAAAAATTAAAAATAAGCACAAATTTTCAAATCCTTATCATCCATAATGTATCAAACAGGAAGAATCTTATAACAAAACCATTAATAAAATCCTTCAAAATACCATATCAGAATCATGATTGGAATGGCATCTAAAGCTCTATCTAACTATTTTGGATAATCATTACAAGAATCGCATACAAATACTAGGAAATCAGTATTATCACTCTTATTTGGTAATTAAGCGAGTCCTTTAACTAGAGGTGGAGCTTCCTTCCTCCACATCTATCTCCATGGCATAATCCCTAATAAGGATATACATGATGCTTTTTACATGCCTTTGATATCCTTAATGAAAAATGTGATAATTTTGTCCATCAAAACCATAAATACAAAGAGTGTGTCACTATGTAACATAAAAACTTGTCAAACCTCACAAATTCGAGAGATCGTGACCTCATCTTGAAATTGGATTATAACCATGATAAAAAATGAAAATATACTCAAAATTAGTAGGGTCCCTCTCTTATTAAATAAATTTTAGGTCCCATCACTTATCACCTACAAATGAATTAGGTCTCAGTATATTTAAAGAACCAACCAAAACTCACTTTCTTAAGAAATTCTAGACTTGATATTCTTTCTTACCCACATGTACATATCCACTTCTCTAGAATTTTTTAATTAACTACTTCATCAACTATCTATCTTCCTCTAGTTCATCCCACTTGGGTTTATACTTCCCACTTGGGTTCATATGACCATTTCTTCCTATATTGGATACTTTGTTAATTTATCTATCTCTTCAAGCCCAATAAATCGACAACATTACATCACGGTTAACACCTTTTATCATAATTTATTATCCTTATATTATCTAACACTCTTCAATGTTGATATCCACCTCTCGATTACCATCCTCCCCATGAAATCCTACCTAGTTGATTTATTTCTTATTTTACTAATTATCTTCTAGTGTTACTTTTCATTCTTGCTTATTCGGGGTTCCAAGTAGATTTTTTTATTGCCACATGAAATCCAAACAACAATGACAAGTATGAGGTAGGTATAGTTAATTTGGTGAAGTTCATTATTTCTTCACAACGTTTTCACTACTACTTTACATTCAACATTTCCTTTCGATTTTAAATGTTGTATAATTATTTTTCCAAAGACCAAATCATGTTTCAATATTGTTACATGGTTGATCTTCGATTGGGGCATATACATAAACATCATTTTTTTGCTTTTTAACCATTTGTCTAAGGGATGGTAATACATATTCCTCCCGAGAGGGTACTTGTAAGGGACTTGCCAAGATTACAAATGATTAGACTTACTTATGTGGGCTGGACCACAACATTTGAGAGATGTCCCTATTATGCCTTACTCACCCTACCCTTTCCTCAAATTTTAGTGTAGGTTTTTATTCCATTGTATTATTTTTCATGCACATGTACTTATCTTTCCTAGGTATCGAGTGGGATATATATGAGTTACACTTGTCCTCCCCACCTCTTATTTATTCACCTATTAGAAATCTATTTTCTTATTCATTGAATATACAAGCTATTTTTTGGCTCATGTTCTAGTTCCTCTCTCTTATAACATTACTCTCTTTATGCATTAATATGATATCAATGCTTGATCTTGTCCCAAATTCTCACATCATATCATAGCCGTATTAGTAATTGAATGTCATTATTTTTCTATGTTTATTTTGTTGGAATATTGAGTTTTTTCAAGCTTGTTATTGTAGATCATTTGATCTCTTAGTGTGCTCTTCTCTTACATATTTAGATAATATGGATAATAACAAAAGAGAAAAGGAATTAAGTGGTTTGACTTGATAGTATCATTCTATACATTCTCTATAGAAATGGACTACATTATTGAGTTCAAATCATTCTAAAACCTTAAAATCAATAGTGAATTTGAGTATTCTTTGAAGAAAGAAAGATTTAGTCTTTTGATATTTTTTATGGTCATATTTAGGCTATGTGGTAGAATTCAATATTTCACCAAAGTTCACATTTTCTATTTTTTCCGGAAGATCGGTGGGTGTTTTTAGATTTGAAGATTTGGTGGTTGTATTCCTTACTCAAGTTGTTTGTTGTATTTTCCTAAGTGTGGTTACTAGTTTCTATACCTATCTTGATGCTTATACCTAACCTCTTCTTACTCCATTGTTTAGTCGAGGTTTCTAGATGTACCCATGTGATAGAAATATTATTGGGTATTGTATGTTTTTAGGTTTCATAATTGTTGGTGAGTGTTATGTTTGTTGTTTGATCATATGTGCACGAAGAAAAATTTTCATATTTTGGTGGTTGTACATGTGTGCTAATATTTTTTAGATATGATTGAACCTATGTGGCGTCTTTGTTTCTCAATAGTTGCTATATTTAATTTATTACAAGAGAATTGTTGTACATACATTGATGCATAGATGGTGGGAGATAAAATCATACCTATTTGCACATAATTCGAGGATGAGGAACTGTGTATGGTTAAAGTTAATTGTTTTATGGTGGATACCTAACCATAAACCTAATCTTAGGCACACAAAAAATAATAAGTGATAATCTATTACAAAAACATGATAATAGAGTGTAAAACTTCTTAATAAACAAGGGTGATAAGCTATTGGACATCACGATAAGGGAGTGCATAGCTCCCCAAGGTGACATCACTTCGTGAAAAAATTGGAAATTTAGATAAGAGTAGCCCACAAAATTTCCTATACTTAGCCCATGGTTACGACCATCCTAAGGAATATTTTTTTGGAATATGGTAAAGGGTGAGGGTATTGATAGGACCCATGTCCTTGTTACAAAAGGCCTCAAATGGCCAGATAAGCATAAGAAAGAATAATTACAACTAGACAAAAGTAAAAAAATACCAACATTTCAAAAAGAACAAGCCCACACACAGAGATACATAGCTATAATATTCTTAAGATCATTAACTTATGCCATTACGGTAGTAGCGAAAGATTTGTCAAGAAGAGTTTTAGTAACATGTATCGAGTTCCATGCAACCATTTTGAATATGAAGCCATGATTCATTAGTAAACTCTTTCCATTTCTTAATAACATTGAGAGTAATTTTGATGCTATTGAAGACCCCTTGAATAAGCTAGGTGGCAGCCTCATCTCAGTGGTCTAAATCAACATTCTTCACGATATCGGTGGCGATGGTCCTCGGTGGCAGCCTCCACAACAAATCTAGAAACCTCCTCAACATTTTCCATGTTCATCATGTCTGTGACAACATCATAATTAGAACACTTCATTTTTTCATCAGCCACAGAAGGGATCGGAGGATCTGGGTAGGCATTAGAAAGACAAAGAAAAATCTTGGGAATTGAACCATCATTCACTAAATCGGGAACAACTAAACCCGCAGCACCAAGTGAGGAAGAAATGGGAGGGGGATGGGGCATCACCATCAAGGAAAGAAAAATAAATGAGGAGGAGAAGGGAGGTGACTGAAAGGGGGGGGGAGGAGCGGTGTCACGGTGTCCCATAATTTTAACTTTTGGGTTAGAGGAAGGCCAATGATTAAGAAAATGACAAAGGTGATGAGGAGAAGTATGGGGTGGAGGTGGAGGATGGGTCCAGAGGCAAGACAAACCAACAACAGGAGAAACACGGGACAAAGAGCTAACATCATAAAGATATTTAGAAATAAAATAAAGTAAACCTTGGTGGAGTAAAGGACCTTCACTAATGTGAGCCTTTTGAATGGAAAAATCTAAGGACTGTTACAGGAAATTAGCTAAGTTTACCTTTATACCATTATGAAAATGAGCTATAATGAAGAGTTGGGGACCACAAATGAGCGTATACCTACCTTCTAGCGTAAAGTATCGTATAACTTTCTTGGCAAAGTGATCCTAGGGTTCCTTCAAGGAAGCCTGTTCATAGCCTGATTTGTACATATTAACCTTTTCTTTCCTCTTACCTAGAAAGGATGCCATTTCCACTTTCAAGGACCTCTTAAAATAAATATCTCCTTTGGCAAGGAGCCGCATTCTGCAACAAAAATACTCTCGATAGTAATTTCAAATTTAGTTTTTCCCAATTTCACATTACCCCGATTCTAGGATGATAAAAATTTCTTGACACCACAAAAGAGTGCCTCGAAAACCTTTTAATGAATGGAAAAACCCCCTTCTCCTCAAGAAGATTCCATACCGCTTCATCCTTCTTCAGATCATCATAATTTGCAGGATCCAATTGCACTAGATCACCCCCTATTTTTTGTAGAGCCGAATAGATGATGTGAAAAAGAATAATAAAACAGGCCTTAATAAGAAGACGCAAACCCCCTTTGCCACGTGCCAACCAACAAAAGGGTTACCTCCATTTATGATTAAATATCACAATTACAAACTTAAAATTCAAGATCTTGGCTTCCCACGTGTGAGGGGTATAATCATTAAGACAAACCTTCAAATCATAAAAAATGAAATCATTGCACGGACGTGGAGGAAGAAATAGAGAGGGTAATATTGAAGTCTAAATAATCAATATTAGTAGTGACCGAGAAATACTTGCTCAAATTAACACTTCTTAGGATAATCATCATTAAAGGCCTTTAAAATTAATTTAGGGAAATCTTTGATCCAGGTTTGTTGTTTCTCATTAGTAGCTCCAATATTAGCTAACAGATCAGCCACTATATTATCTTCCCTATAAATGTGTTAATACTGGACATTACAAAATTCAGATTAGAGAATCCTGATATCTATAATAATGTTTCTAAAGGTCAAGCTAAAGCAAGCTCCATACCTCTTAATATAGCCAGGGCTTCGGCTCTGTGGTTAGTTTCGTTACCAAAATAAGAAGCAAAGGTAACCATCGGTTGGCCCAGTTCATCCCTAATAGAGGCACCTCCACCTGAGTTTCTTGGGTTACCTTTAGTAACACCATCCATGTTGACTTTAAGCCAGCCTAAAGGGGGAGGGGACTAGGTAGTATTAGCCCTTAAAGCAGCCGAATTAGGGGTGAAGGGGGATCTGAATTTGCTGCAACCACTTCTAGTCCATGTTGAGAGAAATTTTACATTTATGTTGTTTCCAAATACAACAATTCAAATTTTCTTGAAGGCCAGTCGCCACCAAGGTGAAGACCTGTTGGGGATTACTGTACTATTCTTTAAAAATACGCCTATTACGTTCTTTCCATATGTTCCATAAAGTGTGAGGTAGAAGAAGTTTCTAGGAAAGGTTAACAATTTGATGCCGAAAGAGAGGCACCCATTGACAGAGAGCTTAAAATGGACTTAGGAAAGACCCAAGAAACTCCAAAAATGTTAAATAGGAGGCTCCAGACAGAAAAGGAAAATTTACAATGAAATAGCAAGTGAGCAAAAGTTTCAAGAGCCTTAAAACAAAGAACACACTTATTAGGGAGGGAGTAACTCCGCTACTTGAGATTCTCACTTTGGAGAGAAAGACATATATGGAGCAAGCCAAGTATAAAATCCCACTTTTGGAATAACATGTGGCAACCAAATTTGTGAAAGATCAAGGTCCTCTAAGCGATGTGGTAAGGAATGATAAGAGGCCTTTAAAGAAAAGGAACTAAAAGTGGAAAGTGGCTAGATCCTTGCATCCTCCATAAAAGAAATAGGAAAATATTGTGTCGAAAGCAAGAGATTCAATTTTTAAACCTGTTGAAGCTGGATATGAATCCCCCTTCCTCGCTAGGAATGAACCAGTGTGGGTAAGAGGAGTGATTAATGTTGTTATAAACATAAATTCTGTAAATTCTAGTAAGCCTAGATATTATTGGATCCCAAGATGGGTCAAAAATAAGGCATTGTCTCCAATCCATCTATTAGTCCAGAAATCAATCATCTTACCATTCCTAATTTTCTATCTGGTGCCTAACTTGTATTAGTTTGCTAATTCTTTTGATGGAGTTCCAACTAGCCGAACCATTCGGGATGTCTTGAATAGAATTCTTGCCGAGGAAAGATATTTTGAGATCATCATCTACATCCAGGAAGCCTTTCCATTAGTTACAATTTCCCAACCTAGTTTTGTGAGCATGGAGGAATTCATATAAGAAATTCTATGTAGGCCCAACCCTCCAAGAGCGGTCGATGTACAAACCACATTCCATGAGACTAAGTGATTCTTTTTCATTATTCTCGACCTGAACAAATAAACTATTTTTAAATTTGTTTAATAATTGAAGCAACAAAGGAAAGAATTTTTATCAAAGACATATCAAGAGATTCTACAAAGTGGCCTTAACTATTTGTAGCTTTCCAACCTAACTAAGAAGGAACCTTTCCCACCAAAGCAAGTTTCCTTTTAAATCATCAATAACCGGAGTTCCATAAACTCTTGAGTTATCTTCCCAAGAAGAGGGGAAGACCCAAATAGGAGGAGAGGAGATCCATAATAATGCAGCTAAAGATATTAGCAATCTTTTGATGTCTACTTTGGAAGGAGTGTTAATAAAATCAATACCACACTTATTAAAATTAATCTTTTTCCTAGAAGCTGATTAATAATAATCCATAATTCTTTTCAAAACTTTACCTTCTAGAAATGAAGCGATACCTAGTAGTAAAGTGTCATCAAAAATTAACTATGAGTGGTTGTAGGTATCCCGGAGGTAGAGTAATGCCGTAATGTTGTCGGCTCTTTTGGCACTTCTAAAGCTCTCCTGAGAGTGTCCACCATAAAAATAAACAAGAAGGGTGAAAGGGGATAACCTTGCCTAATTCCATGATTGGAGGGAAAATAACCTTGTGGAATGGCATTAATGAGGATGGAGAATTTGGGAGTTGAGATGTAATTGTGAATCCAAGATCTCCATTTCTCCCCAAAACCATATTTCTCTAGTACCCTTAGTAAGAAGGGCCAGCTAACTCTGTCAAACACTTTTTCATATCAAGTTTGATAATCATACTAGCCAATTTTTTTAGAGAATCTGAATGCAACACTTCATGAACATTAATAATGCCACCTTGGATCAATCTACCACAAATGAACCCATTTTGTTGTTTCAAAATTAATCTAGTCATAAAATGTTTAAGCCTAGAAGCCAACATTTTGGTTATAATCTTGTAGGAAGTGTTGCAGAGACTAATAGGCCTATAGTTAGAAATCAACTTTGAGCCCATAGATTTAGGAGCAAGGGCTACAAAGGTATTATTCCACTCCCTTAAAAGAAGGTCATTTTGCTGAAACTCCAAAATAGCAGCATGTAGATCAGGCTCCACAATATGCCAATAGGTTTGAAAAAATGTTGTAGGGAAACCATTAGGGCCTGGTGATTTATCTCCTTTCATTTCAAAAACAACTCTCCAAAATTCCTCCATTGAGAATGGCTGGGTGAGTTTGGCATTAATGTCATCGGTGATCAAATTGGGTATGTGTTGAAGCATTTCCTGACAATCCTCTTCACATGAGGGGTGTCCTCATGGAGAAGGCTTGCATAGTAATTGATTAATTCAGTAGTAATTACATCATATTTATTTATATAAGTTCCATTCATAGTGACCAGCTCTTTAATTTTATCCCTGCTCTTGTGCTTCGTAGCAATCATATGAAAAAAATTCATATTTTGATCATCGTGTTGAAGCTTGATTTCTCTAGATCTCTTACGCCAATAAAATTCTTCCTTAGCAAGTGTATTGTGATAATCACTAAGAAGGGATAGTTATTGCTGATGGAGTTGAGGAGATCTTCCTTTTGAATCAATCTCTGCTTGAGATAGAGGCTAATTTCAAAGTGAGTAAATCCTTCCTTCTACGGATATCCCCAAAAACTTGAATTTTCCAATTCTTGATTCTTTTTTAAAAAAACTTAGCTTCTTAGCAAACATGTACATAGCCAAGCC
This sequence comes from Taxus wallichiana var. yunnanensis, assembly GCA_018340775.1. NCBI lineage: Eukaryota > Viridiplantae > Streptophyta > Pinopsida > Cupressales > Taxaceae > Taxus > Taxus wallichiana. The sequence continues at coordinate 507,521,933 of CM031235.1, forward strand.
ATGAATATTATTCATCCACTAGTCCTTGATAATCTTTTCTAAATCATGATTTTGTAACCAAGCAAGCTCAAAGCAAAAAGGAGGATGTTTCAAGATCTGGGTTTGCAAATCCACGAGGAGCAAGGGGCAGTGATTAGAGGCTATCTTAGGAATATCTTGTAGGTAGAAATCATTATAGAGAGAAATCCAATCCATAGAGACAAGGAATATATCCAATTTGATTTGAATATGGTTGATTAAGTCTTCTGTTAGACCAAGTGTAGGAAGGTCCATAAAGATCAATGTCACAAAATTCACCTAATATGATAGAGTCAACTAAGGATTCCAATCATTAGTGATGACACTAATTCCTCCTTGCTTCTCGGATGAGTACATTGGAGTATTGAAATCACCAAGCTGTTAGGAATAAAACTTAGCTTAATTCATCATTAGTTGATATTTGAATAAATGTAATAAGTTAAAGTATTTAATTTAAATAATTTAAACTTATGTCAATAGGTATTAGTTATCCTTAGTTATTAGTTAACTAAGTGATAGTGTTCTCATCCCAATGTTTTTGGGATCATGTTCTATCTTGCATATTTTGTTCCCGATGATTTCCATGAGGGGCAATAGGAGCAGTTAGGGGCAATATGTTATTTCTTCATATTTGCTCAGATTAGATGATTTGTTTCCCTATATTATGGATGAGATAGAATTTTTCCAATATCTATAAATATTGTAGCTCTCTCATTTGATTGTAATGCTTGATTTTGATATTAATAAAATACACAAGCACCGTCTTGTTTCTATGTAAATCTTATGCATCAAATATTGTTTTCAAGTATTCATTATCAAGATTTTGTATCAGAGCAAAGTTATAAACCATAGGAGGTGCTTGCAAATATTACAAAATTCCAACAAGTCCTTTCCTTTTTTTCTCTCTATTTTTCAAGTTTCAGAGCATAAATATTTATAGCAATCCAACCCACATTAGAACTAATTTATTGGAAAAACATTCCCAGATAATGGGGGATTTTAATAATAAATTCCCTAAAGTGAACCTTTAGGTTCTAAAAGGTTTACAAACCACCGAGTTACTAGAAAACTCCTATAAAATAATAGAGACATTACACCAGAACTTATGAAGAGTATCCTTTCTTTTAGTTTGGTTTCTTTTAGCATCAAGATATCAAGACAATGTTTGAGTCTAAAATATTTGAGTATTCTTTTTCTGGGTGCATTTAATCCCCATACATTCTAAGAGAAAATATTCATTTCTTTGATTTGGGCTTACCTCCACTTGGAATGGAAAGCAGTCCCTGTGTGCCTTGAGCTATATTTAGAAATGCTTCCTTCGAAGATTTTCTTGATTTGTGTGTCTCCCTTTGGATTTCTTGAGGCCCACATCTAGTTTCAACTTAGTGTTATTTATGGTATTCTTAACAGGATCAAGTACCCACGAGAAAGTGAAATAAAAGGAGAGTTGAGGGCATTCTCCAAAAGGGGGAGAAATAAACACAAGGGGAAACAAACAGAGAAAGGGGAACACAAAGAAGGACCAGTTCCAGAAGCTCACATAGAGAAGGGGAAGAAGGAGGAGAGAAGACAACTAGAGAAGAACTGAAAAAGAGAAAAGGTGAGAGGAAGGTTTGAAGAAGGAGAGGAAGATGGAGGTGGATTAGGAGATGAAATCAAAGAAGAGAGAGGAAGGGATAACATGCACGATGGATGTATTCATAGTCAATGGGTTGAACCCAAGTGCCTAGCTTAGAGTGGATTTCAATGGAAGATGACGGAGGAAAAATAATATCACCATTGAAACATAATCTTGCATGGATAAATCTTGAACCTTATTTGGTAGCTTGATCAATAGCTATTAGTGAACCAATGGAGAGGGAAATGCCTTCAATGACAATAGAGTGCCAAAAATCCAAGGGGAGCTTAGGGAGGCGAACCTAGATTGGTGCACAGGGTCATGGTTTCCATTTTAACATTGAATATGGGTTTCTAACGATGGAGATTAAAGCCACTCGGACCAAATAATCAAGGGAAAACAAGAAAAGCTCAAGAAAAATATTCTTTATGGGAAAAAGTAAATAACATGAAACCATTGGAAAGAGAAAGAATATCAACCGGACCACAAGAATCCCATTTAATATGTACCCATTTCTGAATCTCTTCCAAAGGCATCCTATCCCCCATAAGTTTACCGATTAATGACATTTCCCTAAAGGATTGCGTAACTTTAGTGATCAAGGAAGGGATTTGTAAGGAAAAAGTCCCATCAATGCGCATAGGTTGTAGTTTCCCAAGGACTGAAGATTTTGAAGAGCCAACAAAAAATTCTTTCTAGGAGCTGGCGAGAGATGTTAACAAGGTCATGAGGGGGTTAGGAGATGGCCCAGACGGATCGACATCAAAGCAGAACCTATCACAACACAAATTTAAAAATTTGTAGAGCGGAAAAAGGTTTGTGAGCCTCATTTTATTTTCTTAATAAACTCCATCCTAAGGAGATTAACTCATGAGATCAAAAAGAAAATTTCAAGGCAACCAAGAAATTATTTTTGGAAGGCACATAAAAATTATTAAATTTGAAGGTAAAAGGAACTTGTAAGAGGCATAAATTTCTATTGGAACCTCCTTTTGAGGCACCATTTTTATAAAGTTTGTGTTTTTGAGATCTTTTAACTTATTTTATTTTAATTTTCTTTTTGGCCTCTATGATACAATGTGAATCCTTAGAAAAGTGTATTTACACTTAATTATAAATTTCCATATCTTTGGGTAATGTAAAAATGAACTAAGATACAATTCCATTTTGGGGGTATTATCATGGGTTTTGGTATTAACTTCCATGGTTGTGTTTTTTGGATAAATACAAAGAATTATTTGTATTGGAAATAAGGGATACAATCTCATTACACATTTCATGATTTAATAATATACCTTCTCAAACTTGTTCCCAATCATAATGAATATAAGCAAAATATAAAGTGGTTTAAAAAAACATTTTCTATAGAATAATATGTCTCACTATTCTGAAGGATATTTAACAACATCTTGTCTATATAGAGTTCTCTTTTATGCTTGGAAATTCATACAAAATTTATATAGAGACCATGGTTTTCCATTTGAAAGTGATTCTTCCTTAGAAAACCATTTATATGTGTATGTTACGAGACTACTATATATCCTCATGCTACTTCTAACACCCTATTCGTAGTTGAGGACATTTTTATTATACTTATTTTTACTTTAGAGTGTAGAGTTTCTTCTTAAAGATATTCTAGTGATTATTTGTAACATGTTCATGACATTCCTTGTACACTGTTTCTACTTAAGAGTTCAAATTCACTTATTTGAGACAATGGAGTGATTATTTGTAGCAAGGTCATTAGATTCCTCATGTAGCTATTGCTTTACTTCAAAGTCACTTCTTCAAGATATTTCCAGTGGATCTTTGTAGTATGATCACCACATTCCTTCTATATTTTTTGCTAATTTAGAGTTTAGATTCACTTCTTTGAGAGATTCTAATTATTATTTACAAAACGATAATGGAATTCACCTAGACTTGTTACTACTTCAAAGTTTAGAGTTACTTATTTTGGTGCTTCTAGCGATTCTCGTATAGTAAGATCATGACATTACAATTATAGCTATTACTATTTAATATTTAAAAGTTTCTTATTTGAGGGTCAAATGATTATTTGTAGAAAGATCATACACATCTTATAGATTCACATCATTTAGAACCATACATATCAGAAATCACTTCTTTGTTTGTAGAGTTCCACATTTTAGATCTAGATAACACCAACATGAAATTTCTCTCCTCTTTTAGGACATTCCTCCATCACCTTTTGTTTCATTAGAGTTCAAATTTACTTCTTTGAGTGATTCTAGGGATTATCTAGAGGATGACATTCCTTCATCACTGTTCTTTCATTAGAGTTGAATATTTCTTCCTAGGGGTATTCTAATAATCATTTATAGCAGGATATTCCTTTGTCACCTATTATTTCATCATAATTAAGATTTGATTATTTGAGGGGTTCTAGTTCTTATCTATAGTAGGGTTATTCATATCTATAGGATTAATATAGTGTGAGGCCTACTTACTAGACATTTCATATTTGTTTGTGACTTTCACCTTTCAAATCTTGATGACACTATTGAGGATATTTTTCCTTCTTGATGAACACTTTGATAGATTTACTTCTTATACATTGAATTTATTTTCTCTCTCATTATATGCTTGCATAAGGACACCACCTACACTTCCTAAATCTTATGATTCATTTCCATCATCATTCATGCTAACACATTTTCACGAGTACTTGGTTCTTTTTTCAACTCTCATATCCATGTTTGGGACCATGCTAAATCCTAATTGGTATATAATTTGATTCATAAACATTTTTCATAATTAAGCATTGGATTTGTTGAGAAACATCTAGAGATATTCTTTATTTCCTCTACCTTTAATCCATAATATTTTAGTACAACATAAGTAATTCCTTATTGGGATGTAATATTCATTTTTTTCTTCACTTATAATATGAGTATTCATCTACGTGATCTATTGGGAGTTCATGAGGCTTCATCATCTAGGAGGATGGCTAGTCCTTGAAAGAAAAATCAGAGTAGAAGGAAAAAAACCAAAAAATTGAATTGTGGATCAACATCTGAGATAAACTATAATATATATATATATATATATATATAATACAAACAAGTCCTAGAAAAACTAGAGATTAAGTTAGTGTAATTACTTGTGTAGTTGATCAAACTATGCCTTTGCATGCATAATTAAATTTCCAAATAAAATATTTAATATTTTTGGTTATTAATTATGATTACCTATAATTAAATATAATAATAAACACTTACACTAATTGCAATAATATATTACTATGGTGTCATGCTTTGGGCCATGCTTTTATTAACTCAAAAGGATAAAATTTCCAATTACAACTCAACTTGCAAAGCAAGTTAAACTCATAATAGAACCTATAATAATATTAAAATACCCCTAAAATTATTTTAGAATTACATTTAAATAAAAAATAGACTCATGTGATCCATGGAAAAAGTCACCATGTAAGACTTGTTTCCTGGATAGAAATATGCAAGCTAAACATGCATTCAAAGCCTAATTATGGCGCTCTTCTAGAGAATACACCCTAGGTTCTCTAAAATGCAGAAATTGTCATGAAAGTTGCATATTTTCAGTTATATTAACTTAAAAAGTGTCTCCCACCTCTCGGGATTGACTACACAAGTATTTGTACTTATTCAAATATTGATAGTTGACAATATGTTTTTATTTTTTCATCTATTTTTTAGGAAATCAATGAAAATCACTAATTTGGTCTTACATGAGTGAAAAAAATGTATGATTGAAAAAATAGTTCCTAAAACATCCTTAAAGTATATATTTTGAGTATTTATAAAATATAAATTATCTAAATTTAGAAGAATTTTAAATTCCAAAATTTACATCATTCCCAACATTCTCCCTTTGATGTAAATGATAGAAATTATAATCATATGATTTAGTATTCCATCTATGTTATTTAGAAATCCCTTGTTGAGTATATTAAAAATCGATCATTTGTTATAACACATTCATGATAAAACATTTATCTTTGACCAAGTCTCCAATAAAGTGATGCTTGAGATCAATGTGTTCAATTCTTACATGAAAACCATGAATCTTAGACAATTGTATTGCCCTAAGGTTATTAAAAAATATATATGTATGATATATTTTAGCCTCTTTAAAATAAATTGAGAGTATCTTCAACCACACACCTTGTGTGCAAGTTGATGTAAGGGTTGTTTATTTAGCTTTCATAGAAGATAATACAAAAGTAGCTTGTTTATTTGAATACCAAGAAACCAAACCACTTCTCAATGTGAAGTAAGTATCTGAAGTAGACTTCCTATCATCAAGAGAACCTCCCCAATCTGAATCTTAGTATCCAAAAATACATAATGAACTTTTTGTTCCAAAGTTAATAACATTATCATAAGTCCCTTTCACATATTTAAAAATTATTTTCAAAGCTAGCATGTGTTTGTATGAAGGCATGCCCATGACTATATAAATTAGTGAACCCCCATAAGTGATATCATTTATAGTCATAGTCAGATACATCAAACCTCACACCATGATTCTAAAAATATTCTCATTATCTAAATGGATTTCATCCTCTCTAATTAGTTTTTCTCCACTTGCAATAGAAGTATCTATAAACTTAGAATCTTGAAGATTGAACTTCAACAATATATATCTTATACATACTCTTCTTGACAAATAAATAATTCCTCTTTATTTTGATGGAACTCTATATTAATAAATTAATTCATGATTCCAAGATCACTCATCTCAACTTCTGATTTCATATCTTCCTTGAAGCTATACAACATCTCCATAGAGTTATATGTGAAGATCAAATATTCTATAGAGAACCAAACATACAAAATATTTAAAATGAATTATTTTCTATAATGAGTTAGATCATTATGACTTCATATAAATCCTTATGAAAAAAACCAATTATCAATTCTTTATTTCCAAGCTCTTTGAGCTTGCTTGATCTTAGAAAGTTCCTTAATAGAATTATATACCTAAAATTATTTGTAGCCTTTACCCCAAAACATTTTGGTTTCCCTAAATACAATTCTTATTCAATAAATCCATTAAGTTGTGCACTCTTTACATAAATTTTATATACTTTATAAACTTTATGAGAAATAACTAAGAATATTAGTCTTATAGTATTTTTCCTTGCAACGACAACATAAGTCTCCTCATAATAAACACTAAATGTTTGTGCAAATAATTTTATAACAAGTCTAAATTTTAGCTTATTAATTATAAAAACACTCTTTATTTTGGTCATGTAGAAATGTTGGCTCCTAATATAGCACCCCTAAAACAATATTGGACTATAGATTTGTATGAAGAGAGAAAGGGAGAAAGATAGATCTATTATTTTTTCATTTGCGATCGAGAGATGAGTCTATCTCTTCCTCATGATCATCAAGGGGTTCACTTGGTAACAACAGGGTATAACACATTCATTCGAAAGGGTATTAAAGAATACCCTTAATATTATTTTTTACCTCTAATTATTCAATTGATAAAACCCCTCCCATTATATTATTAGAATGAAAATACCCCTATTTTTCCATGTACCTTACTTACTCATATTTCTATTACAATTTTTTTACCCCTTTTATTTATACCCTAATATATCAAACAGAAAATATATCATGCTTCCTACTCAATTTTTTTTAATATGTATTTTCTCTATAAAGAGAGTTTGAAGCCATTTAATACATATTACCAATTACCTTAATGTTAAGCTTTAACTATTTATCAATATTTCTTCAAATAATTAATATGGTGAAATAATATCATGTGTTGAAAAGCATACTCAATTCTAGTTTTCTACCATCTTATTATTTCTTTCTTAAGAATATCCTAATTTGGGTTTCCTTATTCAAAAATAGATTATAATATAACTTTATGACCATGAACCTTTTACAATTTTATGTTATTTAGATTTTAAAAATATGGTTCAAATGTTTTAGTTTTATATAAAAAATAACCCTACCTCTTCTCTATCCCACCTCTCTAACCTATCCCCAATACCTAATTCAAAATATTAATAAATTAAATCCTTTCACCCCCTAATGTCTACCGGTATATTGACCTTATTTTTATCAATTTTAATTACATCAATATGAATGCATGTACTAGGATATTTCCTTTCTAGTGAACCCCATGTGCTCATGATCGATCCTTATAGGCGTGACATGGAGGTACCTTACTAAGGGTATGGTTTTCCACCTACTTTTGGTACTTCCTAAACCAAGGTGAGAGGACCCAAAGTGTATCCTAAAAGAGAGAAGGAGATTTTCCATTTTAAGCCTTCAAATTTTTATAAGGTCAATTTGAGACCAAGTACAACCACTAAATATTTTTCTCACTCAAGAGAGAGGTCACAATAGCACTACACACACTTGAAAAGTTAGACATGGGCTTCTAAAGATAAATAAACTATGATCACAAGCATCGTTCTGGAATGAATTTGTTGACAACTTGGAGTGGAATAACACTTCGGATGATAATATTCATAATTCATAGCAAATAAACTCAAAATATGTAAGGTAAAGGTGATTTACGGGTAGATATCATATTAAATATGTAAAGGAGATGAAATTTGTAAGGGTAGGTCAAAAGTATGGTGTAAATGAGAGTGAATGTGGATGAAAGGGGTGAAATGAGATAGTGAGAGGAAGTAGATGAATTAAACATGTTGTCTTGACAATTACTAATGCATTCATACCTAAAATCAAAATAAAGTCAATATCCAAAGATTGCTTTCCCTCATGGACACCCAAACAAGGCAAGATATATAAATTAACCCTTGATACCTCATCACATAAACCTCATAATGAAACCTCATGCAATCACATACCAAATTTCTATTACCAAAAGAAAACCAAACGTAGACAAATGTACACTCACAAAGATTGCAGAAATGATAATTATAATTGAAACAAATGGTGTAAAGTAACACTACGAGTAATAATTATTCAATTTTTAGTCACGCAATCGATGAAAAGTGAATTTATGAATTTATTTGGCACGATAAACATAGGATTACAAAATAGAGTCACCATTTATTAATTTTAAAATGTGTTTACAATAAGAAAGACCATAATTATTCATGGCATAATTGATCTTGCATGTCTAATTATAAAGAAGAAAAGGGAAACATATAGAAGATGAATCTTAAAGCATGTTAATGGGTGTACATAAATAACCACCTTAGCGTGGACTGTAGATGAATATTACAAGTATCCATATTTTTGCAGAGCTGCTACATAGTCAAAAACATTTCTCGGACCTTAAACCCTCCAATTTTTAATCTGCATTTTGTGCATAAATAAATTTTCCAACCCATAATATGATGAAAAAGCTCAAATTTATACATTCATACTTCATCCTTAGAATAATATCCATTTTGATGCCAAATAGAGGTTGAGATGGTGATCCATGTGAAATTAGGGAAAATCAATGAAGGAAGATGTAATCAGGGAGATGAAAGGGAGTAACAAAGTTAAAATTCCACTCCACAATAAAAGGATCAATCATTCTTTGTTTAGTGGGATGAGAAGGGGCATATTCCATTTCTAGAAGCACACGGGATCAAAAGTGAATCAAGTTATAATTTCTAGCTGCTAAATCTACCACCATATTCATAAAAATGATGTTTTTCTAGCCAAACTCATACGACCAAAATTTATAAAAATAATGCACCATTTTATCCAAAATTGATCTTTGTGGAAATCCTTCTCTATGATTGTCCAAATCAACTTGGTTTTGTTGAATAATAATGCTAAAAATGAAAATTATGAGTAAAATTGTAAATTTACTTCATTGGTAAATTTTATGATCTCCTTTGACACTTTTCAATTTCTGATTAGATGGTAAAAAAAAATGAGTTTGTGTGGAAATGAAGAAACAAAGGAAATGTTACGGTGTTATACCGATAAATCAATTTAATTATTGAGGTTTGGGTATCCTTGGTAGTCAAGGAACAAAAAATAAATGAAGAAACAAAGGAAATGTTACGGTGTTATGTTGATAAATTGATTTAACTGTTGAGTGTTGGGGTTAGCACATAGTTGTTATACATATCTATAATAAAAAATAAGCAAACAAATAATAAAACACGAAATATACCAGAAGATAAATACACAAAATATAACATGGTTAACCCAGTGTGGGCTATGTCCACCAAGAAACAACCAATGTATTATTATTTTCTTTACAAAGGAAATACAATAAAGATTTGCAATCTTCCACACCTCTCTTAGATGTACAATACTTTTTCCTCACAAGCTTCTATTTTCTCTCTCCAAGAATTCCTTCTTACAATATAAGTGAATTCTCTACAATATAACCTTTATAACCCTATCTTTTAAGCTTATATAAGCATATACAAACTTAGAGCACTTAAGCTATGTAATTACAACCCTTAAATCACCTTTTAATCAAAGGTTAGATCTAATCCCGTAACTTAAATAAAAAAAATTCATGAACGGGAGACCGATGATGGTTACCCCATTGATGTCGGTTCTACTAGGTGACCAACACCAACGATCGGTGATCGATGTTGGTTATTGTGTAAACCTGCAAGTTGTAAAACATGTTATTTGTGAAGCAATTAAGCTCCACAACTTTAAAATCTCCCACTTGGAGATAAATTTCTGTACTATACCACACAACTCCATTATTGGATCCTTTCCTTGGGTCTGTTTCTTTCTATTCAAGTCTCAAACTCGAAGACCAACCAAAGTGGATTGAAGCTCCAACTTCTCCTTTGCCAATGGCTTCATTAACATATCCATAGGGTTCTCATTTGTATGAATTTTATCTAGTTTCATCTTCCTATCATCCAACACCTATTGTATGAAGTGATATCTCAACTAAATGTGTTTTGTTCTTAAAGGAAATGTTGAGTTCTTTTCCATATGAATCACACTTTGACTATCATTATACAATTTACAATCCTCTTTCTCCTTTCCTAACTCTTTCATGAGCATGCTCATCCATATCATTTCTTTACTAGCCTCTATAAATGCAACATATTCAAACTCGTAGTAGACCCAGAGCCACAACCTTATGCAATCTTAAAATCTAGACAATTTTTGTCCCACCTACTATGAATACATATCTAATGGTGCTTCTCCTATCATCCAAATCTCTAGCCATATATGAATCAACATAACTGCATAAAGAAGTATCTAACCCTCCATAGCATAAATGCATATTGGATGTCCCTCTCAAATATCTGAGTATCCATTGGATTAATTTCTAATGCTCTTTACCTAGATTGGCCATAAATATGCTCATAACTCCCACTACCTATGTAATGTTTGGTCTGGTACAAACCATGCCATGCATAAGACTTCCAATTGTTAAAGCATATGGAACTCATGCCATGTAGTCAACCTCCTCATGTGATATAGGACACTGATCTTTGCTCAATTTGAAGTGTCCAACCATAGGTGTACTTACAAGTTTTGAATTCTACATATTAAATATTTCTAACACCTTATTGATATAATCTTCCTAAGACAAATACAATTTCTTGTTCTTCTTGTCTCTATGAATTCACATGCCAAGGATTTTCTTTGTAGCTCCTAAATCCTTCATTGTAAATGGATGAGAAAACTTTTATTTCAGCTCCACAATGTCCTACATACTATATCTTGTAATAATCATATCATCTACATGCAGATATAACAAAATAATATAGCTTCTATTTTCAAGCATCTTGAAATAAACACAATGGTCAGATTTACATCTCATATAACCATGCTCATGCATAAAACTATCAAACCTCATATACCATTTCCTTTGGGCTTTCTTGAGCCCATACAAGCTCTTTTTTCAGCATGCACACAAGTTTCTCCTTACCCTTGAATTCATAACCAAGTGAATTTTGCATATATATCTCTTCCTCCAAATCATCGTGAAGGAAAGATGTCTTAACATCAAGTTGTTCTAAGTGAAAATCTTCTACTACAACTAAACTCAAAACAATACATATGGAAGTAATTTTAACTATACAAGAAAATATCTCACCAAATTCAATACATGTTTTCTATGCAAATCCTTTTACCACAACCCTTGCCTTATATCTTTTTTGTCCATCATATTCTTCCTTGATCTTGTAGACCCATTTGTTCTGTAATGTCCTTTTACCTCTTGGACTTGAACAAATCCCATATCGGGTTATGTTTGAAGGATTCCATCTCCTCATCCATGCCATTCTCCTACTTCTTATGGGTTTCATCTTGCATTGATTCTTTAAAAATTTCTAGTTCACCACTATCATTTAATAATAAATAAGATAAGGAAGGTGAAAATATTTTTAGAGGTCTACTTACCCTTTGTGACCTTTTCACAAAAGCTTGGGGTTATAGAGGCTCAATTTATACATCTTGTACATTAGTATCCACCTCGATAGTGGTGACGTCGACGTCACTTATAGCTTTGCATTATTCAGGTGACCAACATCAGTCCTACTCTTATGTAATCGATGTCGGTTACAGGCGATGATGTCGATCCTGTCTCTGCTAGCACCATTGCCCTCACTGATGTTGGTACCTGTAGATGGTTGTATTAAATCTGAGAATGCATTTTCTTCTACAAATTTTTCCACTGTTCATCCTTTGGTATCAAAATCTAATCCTCATGTATATGCTCTTTTCATTCCATTCAATATCATGACTCTTAACAATCTTAGCATCATCTAAATCCCAAAAATAGAATATGAAATCATCGAGCCATAACCAATAAAATTATATCTCTTGGATTTAGCATCCAACTTGTTCCTATTTTCTCTATCAACATGCATAAAAGCTTATAAACCAAATACTCTAATAAAATAAAGATCTACCTCTTGTCCATTCAAAGATTCTTCTAGTATTCCACCATCCAGTGCACTTGAAGGCCCATAGTTGATTAAATATACTACCGTGTCTACTATTTCTACCTAAAATTGTAAGGGTAATCCAATATGTATCCTCATAATTCTTGCATGTTTCATGATAGTCTTGTTCATTCTTTCAGTAACTCCATTCTCTGTGGTGTTCTAGGAACTATTCTTTCTCTACATATTCCATTCACTAAACAAGAATCATTGAAAGCCTTATTTCGGTGCTCACGACCATTATCATATCTAAGGAATTTTAATTTTAAATTGGATTCATTTTTAACCAAGACATTCATCTTTTAAAATTCTCAAAAACATCATATTTACACTTTATACAATAAAGCCATACATTTCTTGTGGCATCATCATGAAAGTCTCATAGTATTGGGATCCTCTATGAGAAGCTATTTGGGCTAGTCTGTCAAGTCCCTTAAATTTAGTCATGTTTTGTAGCATTAAGTAGTACTGTAATCATGTGATAGCGGGAACCATTACATTGTTTCGCATCTTGTTGTGCACCTATACACATAGCGGAAAGGGTATGTGTTATCGTGCACAATAATATGTGGGACATCGTAACAACTCCATTGTCACAAAGTCCCAAACTGTTTAATGTTATAATTCAATTTACGTACTTTTAGAATGGATGAGAATTACCTTAGTTTTGTGATGATGGTTTCTTTAACCCTCCTAGATGGCTATGTTGTTATGATATTTGGGTGGAATACTCATTTTGATTCAGATTATGTTGTTCCATTATTTTAAATATGAGTATTATCATATATGATCATAAAATATTAACGTGGTCATCTTTCATTGAAATAGAAGTGTCATTATTCAATGATGATCGTGACTTCTTGATGATGGTGATTCTAAGCTAAGTTGCGATGTGCAAATGTAATTCTTGGTTGATAAATTCTAAATTCATGATGGGTGCCCATTTGAAGGTTGGTACATTTATATAAAAATATTTTAATAGATATACTAAGGGGGTTGACCAAATACTAGAATTGAATTATTAATTGGAGTTATTCCTAATTTATCATATTTAATCACTAAATTAAATTAGTAATAGAGTAGTGGGATGGACTAAGACCTTGGGAAGGTCATGGAGTTGTTAAGTATTAAGTATAAGGTTTTTTTTTTATGACAAGTTCTAAACTCATTATGATAATGAAAAGGGTCAACCGACCCATGTAAGCAATATGTTGGTATTCGATTTAATCAACCACTAAAAGGGAAGTCGAAGGGTAGTTTAAATATCTTTTGTTTGATTTAATCAACCACTAAAAGGGAAGTCAAATGGAAGTTTAAATATCGTTTAGGTTAATTGACCATTCTAATAACAAACGAGTTGAACTATTATTTAATTCAAATAAATTTAGCATGATATTTGGTTTACGGTGGGAAAAATATCAAGGCCACTACGTGGCACGGGGTAGGAGGACTTCATTGAATAAGGGTACCATATCTTGGGAAGCTCAAAGCTTATCCAGAAGCTACTTCCTATGCATGTCCACTTTATTTCTTTCGTTTTTCTTTGGTTTGAAAACCTTGTTAGAGAAATATGCATGTGGTTGAAGGAAGAGTTTAAGGGTGAACATCATTGCATGCAAAATTTGAGTTTCCATTACTTGTTATTTTGCATGTCAATTTGAAGTCCATTTGGATGAACCTTGCATTATTTAAGGGGTTTTCTCTACTCATTGGTTTACTAGGAGGACGGTTTATTTTCTTTGAAGCTTAGAGGCATTTGGGTTGATTATCTAGTTATCATTGGGTTAACTACAAAGTCGTAAGCAAGGGAGTTTGAAGAGGAAGTTGTAGGAGTCTTTAATAAAATTTGAGGCATGGTTTTCTTTTTCCTTATTCTAGTTATTACATTTCAAAGTAAATGGGTATTTTTAGATGAAATTCTTTAGGTCTATCGTACATATGCTAGGGTTTATTTAATTATTAATGAATTTCTTGGATTGAATTGCATTCGGTTTGGTATAAAAACTTGTTACGATGGAACTAGCTATATGGGTATTAATTATTCCTAAAATGATCCTTTTATTATGGAGTTTGAATGAATACCGAACATGTGGTTACGGGCACTAATTGTTAGAACTTCTTTGAGATGAGATTTTGTGTGAGTTGCTTGTTTGAAATGATGGTCTCTCACTCTGCTAATATTAGTATGAGATTATCATCTGTGGATGAAAGGTGGGTTCAACTTGGAACCTCGTTCATCTTTGGGTATAAACACATTGTGCCTTAAATGATTATGAAGGATTAATTATTTTTGTGCCTTGAAATCACACGATCTCGATAAGATTTTCATTATTAAAATCCAATATGAATGTTATGAAATACTGGAATTTATGTTCCTATTAATAAGTATTACGAATTCCTGTGATCTACTTGCCAGGATGAGGATTCCGAGATCGAGCTCCTCTTAAGATAACTCCGTCAATTTTACATACGAGATTGATTGTAAACTAAGTATCTTGCTAGCTTTGTTGTGCAGTAGGGTCATGAAATAAATTAAAGATTGCCACATAAGTCATATAAATATGATACTACACTAAGCATAGCTAAAAGCTGACATTAAGGGAATACAATTTGTATAAATGTGGTTGATCATTCATTGTTATAGATATGAATTTCAAGTAAATGGATAAATTGGAAATTAAATGCGGTGGTAATTGATCTATTTCCTAATCTAGTTTAGATTTAATAACAAGTAAGTTGGGGAAAATGGTAAACAGAGATCCTAACCCTTATATTGTTGCATGAGTTTATTTTTAAGGTGGAATATTTTTCCTTATACTTATTTCCTTGTGTATCACAAATTAGGCGGTGATGACTTTTAAAAACCAGAGATATTAGTTATTTGTTGTTATGAAAAGATAATGGTTTAATTATAGTGCAAGAGGGCCATTAGCTGAAATTATTTTCTAATTGATATCAAATGAGAAGAATAATCAAATAGTTCATATAAAAAAAAATTAAAAAGGGAAACTTCGTTAGGAATTCTTAAATTACTTGGGTTGTTATAAGCTTGCTTATAAGTATTACTTCCCATATTTCCTTTTCATTCATGAAAATGAGTAATTACTTTGTAATATAACAACTTGAGTAAGGGATGAGTAAAACCATGCTCACTTCAATTTTGAGCTGACCACTATTAGATTATTATCTTGAATTACAGGTATTTGATAGAGTATGAAGAAATATTAAAAGGGGAATATGAAATCTTGTGATCAATCATCTTATTATATAGAACCGATTCTCTCTGAATGAAATTATTGTACCATATCAATTTGAAGTGAAATAATTTTTTAGAAAATTTTAAAGATAAAGGCATTTGGGCCTATGGCATAGATAGCCTCTTACTTGTTAGTTTTTCTTAATTTCATGAATGAAGATAAAGTTTATTTTGTATGAAGAAATTACTTGAATAAAATTAAGTTAGTTATGCCTCACTGTTGTATTCACGACCATCTAAAAGGGCCACTTATAAATTGTATTGTAACTTATTTATTGTTATGAGATGAATAGGATCATTATTACTATAATTCAGTCATACTAAAACTAGAAACCAACCCGGTGAAGTATTTACTCGGGATCTAGATTAATGAGAAATGTTGCATAATCATAAGATTTCTTATGTACTAAAAAAGGAATGCACGAGGGTAAAGCTATAGAATGACATTAAGCTAAATGAATATTAGTATGTCTATTAAAGTGAGCTATTCCTCGAAAAATAATAGGTGTGAAACATAATAGGGGTTTATGACCACAATACCCGTAAGGAAGATTATGTATAATTAAGGGTAAATAAATTTGATGTATAAGAAATGGAGTAGGAACCTTCATGTATGTTGAGAAAGTAATAATGGACATAAAAATATTATATTTGAATCCTTGGTAATTACAATGATGCGAGTCAATATTATTTGAGTCAATCATTGAGATTTTATCCACGCTTTGTGTTGGCAGCAAATTTATACTAAATGGGTTTAAGTTGAGTGAACATAGGGGACCCATATTACACAGTCCCTTATGTCGGTCACCTAATTATGATTGATAGATTATAATGAAAGAAAATTTTCACCCATAACCTTTCAAAGGAATAACTAAGTTTTATTCGGTATATAAATGCAACATAAAATAAATAAAACAAGAATGTAAAGGAGGTATGATGATGAAATAATTGTATATATTGATCTTTTATTTGCTCATTTGGATGAATAAGTGGATATATCTCAGCCTTCATATTAAACCATTTTAAGTCAAATCATTACTTGTGGCGAAATACTTACATTTCCAAGAAATTAAGTCATGACACCATGTTAAATTAACACAATAAACCAAGTCTTAGGAATATAAAGAGTACCGACTAATCAACTGATAATTGATTAATATCTTGGAAGTTCTTAATGCCCTGAACTACACTATTGTGAAGGAGATAGCCATTAATTGTGATATCTCGAGCTACTATCCAAGCATTAGAAAATGTCGAGTAATTAAATAAATGAGCCTTTCTTATAATGACTAAGTAATTGAAGGTAGGAAACATGCCACGGTATTCGGATCTTACGCATCATGCCTACACTAGCTTGGGTTGGCTACGGGACGGTGAACATGCATGATCTATATCATTACATGAACATATTTTTTTCAGTAGGGTTCCCAGTAGTGTTGTCATGAGTGCATGATCCGGATGCCAAGATGCATTGACTACAACTTTGGTAATAAATTTATGAACACTTAAGAATAAAAATTTGAACTAAATAGCTAAAAAATGAAAATAATCTTGATGGCTATGACCGAATGGATTGTGAGGTGAAGGGTAGACAAATTCCCCAAGGCATATGTGTAATCATGGGATTTGGCTTGCTAGTGCAATGCCAAATAACTATGGCCATAGTAACACATGTAACTGGATGCATTGTCTGTTCACCAAGTCTTTTTCATAGTGTTGAGATTCAAATGATGGTTACAATGGTATATTTTTGAAGGAAACTAAAAGACATCACAAGTTCTCATCCTATAATAAGGCTTAACCAAATGATACACTGGGTGTATTGGATCATAAAGAGTGTTTGAGGGGATTGAGAAGGATCTGTAAACCCTTACAGTTGCACATGGTTGTCATAGGTTATCCGATTGGATTCTAAACTTAAATTAATGTTGTCATGAATTAGTTGTTGCTTCTGAAATGATGTTTTCATTTCAGCGTAAGAAACTTAAAGGGAACTATATTGTTTGTATGCTGGAATTTAAATGTTGTGTATTAAGTTCATTAAAGGCATAATTGTATTGAATTATTTAGTAAAAAAAACCCTAATTTTGATGAAGTAAAATTGGATGTTTCATTTTGGTATCAAAGCTAAAGGTTACTGAACTCTTTTTATTATTGAGTCCATTTCGCTAACTAAATTTAATTTTTTTCTAAACAGATAAAATGGTTAGAACAAGAGGTGAGGCTTCTAATCACCAACATGCTGGTGGTAAAGCTGCCACAATACAAAAATTAGATGAAATACTTACATTCTGTAAGATACGCATGATCGTTTGGTTGTACTTGAACAACGGTATAGAAAATAGCAGTGATAGTGACGGTATATAAAAATCTTGAGGGGGATCCTAATGCCACTAACAATAATGTTAATGTTGAGAATAAGAACTTGAATGCTATAAATAATAATTCAACTATCAATAATGCTGTAAATTATCCACAGAAGGTAAGAGATCGTTTGGAAGTTGAATTATCTAAATATATAAAATGAATCAGTCCACCTAAATTTGATGGAACAACATTAAGTGATGGAGCTAAGAATTGGCTTAGCGAGATGGAGAAATATTTCTCCATCAAGAAATTTTCTGAAGAGACTAAGGTAGTTTGGGGAGCGTATCAGCTCTCTAATGAGGCGTCCTCATGGTGGGATAGACAAACAATATAATTAGGAGTAAATGATGTTAATATAACATGGGACTAGTTCAAAACTGTTTTAGGCAACAGCTTTGGTTACCAAAGCTATATTACAACAAAAAAATGTCGAACTTGAGACCCTAACATAGGTTAAGATGATTGTGGTGAGTCTTGGTAAAGGTTTACAAAACTTCTTAAGTACATCCCTCGATATTAGATAGATGAGAAATTCCGTATAAGGAAACTTATTATGGGTTTGAATCTTATAATAGACAGCTGAAGTTGATGTACATGGGCCATCAATAATGGAAGCAATATTCGAGAAGGCCATTAGGTAGGAGCAGAAGCTCTAAGACATTGCTACTCATAGGGATGAGAAGCATAAATTGAATAACACACCTTCACCATTGTCACCTGGAAAGACATGGGGAAAGAAGGATGTTAATAAAACTTATAATGGTGAGAATAATACTGTTGTAAACTTTAAAAATAATGGACAAGAAAATGTTGTTGGCAAGAATGATAGGAAGAAGCATTTCATTAGTTGCTTCAAATGTGGTGATAGTAGCCACTACGCTATGGATTGTCCCCTGAGAAACAAGGAAAACAACCCACAACAAAGGATTGAGGCTACAATTACAAAACGAAAGTCGAAAAAGAAGCAACAAATGATAAAACTAAGGGCTCAAGATCCAAAAAAATGTCATGATAAATCCATGTAGACTCCTGGAATAGTCGAAGGAAATTAAAAGTAGTAGTAGTCGAAAGGAAATTAAAAGTAGTAGTATTTCTTGATTTTTTGATTACTTAAATCATTGTTTTTGAATAATTTATTCTCATGTCTATCAATTAATTGGCATACTTAATATTATTTCAATTTATTAAGGATGAGATGACAAGGATTTTGTCATGTTCGAGATAGTGTGATTTTGATTTATTGAATAAAATGTTGTGATAATTGCTAAATTTGAATTTCAAATATGAAAATTGCAAGTTTTTATGGAAAATAGTGGCGGTTATTGGATGTAATCTGTGTTTTTGATGAGGTAAAACTCATCGGATGATGATTCATTTAGAGGAAAGTATGTCACGTTTGACAAATTTAGTCATGTCATGTTGTTTTAAATTGAATTGCAACATTAAGTAGTGCAGTAATTACGTATGAACATGAACCATTGCATTGTTCCGCATACTATTGTGCACCCGTACACGGCTGAAATGGTATGTGTTCTCATGCACAATTAAACGTGATACATCATAATAGCTCCATTTTCATGAATTCCCAAACTTTTTAATGTTATATATCAATTTGTGTACTTATAGTATGGATGAGAATTAACTTATTTCTATGATGATGGTTTCTTTAACCCTCTTGGATAGCTATGTCACTATGATATTTGGGTGGAATACTCACTTTGATTTATATTATGTTGCTATGTTATTTTAAATATGAGTATTATCATATATGATCATAAAATGATTAACGTGATTGTCTTTTAATGAAATAGAAGTCTCCTTGTTCAATGATGATCATGACTTCTGATCTTTGTGATTGTAAGCCAAGTTGGCGATATTGAAAATGTAATGATTGGTTGATAAATTTTAAATTCATGATGGGTGCCCATGTGAAGGTTGATACATTTATATAAAAATGTTTTATTATATTTACTAGATGGGGGTTGTCCAAATATTGGCATTGAATTATTAATTGGAATTATTCCTAATTGATCATATTTAATCACTAAATTAAAATAGTAATCGATTAGTGGGAAGGACTAAGACCTTGGGAAGGTTATGGAGTTGTCAAGTATTAAGTATAAGGTTTTTTCTTTCTTATGATAAGTTCTAAACTCATTATGATAATGAAAAGGGTCATTGACCCATCATGCAAGCAATATGTTGGTGGTATTAGATTTAATTAACCACTAAAAGGGAATTCAAAGGGAAGTTTAAATATCTTTTGGGTCATTGACCATTCTAATAACAAACAGTTGAACTATTGTTTAATTCAAATAACCTCCACTAAATTTAGCATGATATTTGGTTTGCGGTGGGCAATATCTTGAAGCCACTACGTGTTATAGGGTAGGAGGAATTTATTGAATAATGGTACCATATCTTGGGAATGTTGAAGCTTCATAAGAGGCTACCACCTATACATGTTCACTTCATTTATTTTGTTTCAAAAACCTGTTAGAGAAATTTGCATGTGGTTGAAGGAAGAGTTTCAAGGTGAGCACCATTGCATGCAAAAGTTGAGTTTCCATTACTATTATTTTGTATGTCACTTTGAATTCCATTTGGATGAACCTTTCATTATTCAAGGGGATTTTATCTACTCATCAATTTATTGGGAGAATGATTTATTTTCTCTGAATCCTAGAGGAATTTGGGTTGGTTTTGGTTCATTGGGTTAACTACAGTAGTCGTAAGCAAGGGAGTTTGAAGAGGAATTTTTATTAGTCTTTAATAAAACCTCGGGCATGGTTTTCTTTTCCTTTATTCTAGTTATTACATTTCAAAGTAGATGGGTATTTTCTGGATGAAATTATTTGGGTCTATTATACATTTGTTAGGGTTTTTTTAATTATTAATGAATTTCTTGGATTGAATTGCATTCGAGTTTGGTATAAAACTTGTTACGGTGGAACTAGCTATGTGGGTATTAATTCTTCCTGAAATGATCTTTTGTTGTGGGGTTTGAATGAATACTCAACATGTGGTTATGGGCACTAATTGTTAGAACTAGTTTGGGATAAGATTTTTGTGAGTTGATTGTTTGAAATTATGGTCTCTCACTCTTATAATCATGACATGAGATTACCATTTGTGGATGAAAGGTGGGTTCGACTAGAAAACCGTTCATCTTTAGGTATAGACACATTGTGCCTTAAACGATTGTGAAGGATTAAGTCTTGTCTCGATAAGATTTTACTTATTAAAATTCAATATAAATGTTATGAAATATTGGAATATCATTTCTAGTAATAAGTATTACATTTCCTATGATCTCTGCCAGGATGAGGATTAGAGTTTGAGTTCCTCTTAAGATAACTCCATCAATTTTATAGATGAAATTAATAGTAAAATAAGCACTTTGCTAGCTTCCTTGTTTGTAGGGTCATGAAATGAATTAAATATTTCCACATAAGTCGTACAAAGTTGATACTATCCTAAAAATTTCTAAAATTTACCTTAAGGGAATACAGTTTTTATAAATGTGTTTGATCATTTGGTGCTATAGCTATAAATTTCAAGTAAAATGGATAAATTGGAAAGTAAATGTAGTGGTAGTTGATCTATTTCTGATCTAGTTTAGATTTAATAACAAGTAAGTTGGGGAAAATGGTAAACATATCCTAACCCTTATATTGTTGCATGAGTTTATTTTTAAGGTGGAATATTTTTCCTTCTACTTCTTTCCTTGTGTATCACATTTGGGCGGTGATGACTTTTGAAAACTGAAGATATTAGTTATTTGTTGTTATGAAAAGATAATGGTTTAATTATATTGCATGGGCCATTAGTTACAATTCTTTACAAATTGATATCGAATGAGAAGAATAATCAAATAGTTCATATATAAAAATAAGAAAAGGGAAACTCATTAGGATATCTAAAATTACTTGTGTTGTTATAAGCTTGTTATAAGTATTACTTCATATATTTCCCTTTCATTCATGAAAATGAACAATTACTTTGTAATATAACAACTTGAGTGAGGGATGAGTAAAACCATGCTCGGTTCAATGTTGAGTTGACCTGTTGGATTATAATCTTGAGTGCAGGTATTTGATAGAGTATAAAGAAAGATAAAGAAGGGAATATGATATCTTGTTATCTGATTTGTACTTTTATATAGCACCGATTCTCTGAATGAAATTTTTGTATCATATCAATTTGAAGTGAAACAATTTTTAGAAATTTTTAAAGATAAAGGCCTTTGGGCCTATGACATATATAACCTTACTTGTTAGTTTTCTTAATTTCATGAATGAAGATAATGTTGATTTTGTATGAAGGAATTACTTGATTGAAATTAAGGTAGTTATGCATGTTATATTCTGACCATCTAAAAGGGCCACCTATAACTTGTATTGTAGATTATTGATTTTTATGAGATGATTAAGATCATTATTATTGTAATTCGGTCATACTATTCTGCAAACAAACCTATTGAAGTATTTACTTGAAATTTGCATTAATGAAAAATGTTGCACAATCATAATATTTCTTGTGTCTTTGTAAAAGGAATGCACAAGGTAAAGCTATAGAATGGCATTAATCTAAGTGAATAATAGTATGTCTATTAAAGTGATCTCTTCCTTTTAAAAATAATAGGTGTGAAACATACTAGGGGTTTACGACCGCAATACCAATAAGGAAGATTATGAATAATTGAGGTAAATAAATTTTATGTATAGGCATGGAGTAGAAACCACGATGTATGTTGAGGAAGTAATGGACATAAAGAGATTATATCTAATTCCTTGGTAATTAAAATGATGCAAGTCAATCTTATTTGATTCGAGTCATTGAGATTTTATCCTTTGCTTTATGTTGGTTACAAATTTATACTAAATGGGTTTAAGTTGAGTGAATATAGGGGACCCATCTGCTGGTCCCTTATGTCGAGTCACCTAATTATGGTTGATATATTATAATGAAAGAAAAGTTTCACCTACAACCTTTCAAAGGGATGAATAAGTTTGAGTCGGTATATAAATCCAACATAAAAGAATTAAATCAAGAATGTAAAGGAGGTATGTTGATGAAATAATTATATATATTGATCTTTTATCTGCTCATTTGGATGAATAACTGGATATATCTCAACCTTCATATTAAACCATTTTAAGTCAAATCATTACTTGTGGCAGAAATACTTACATTTCTAGGAAATTAATTCATGACACCATGTTAAATTAACACAATAAAACAAGTTTTAATAATATAAAGAGTACTTACTAATCAACTGATAATTGATTAATATCCTATAAGTTCTCGGTTCCCTACTGACTACACTATTGTGAAGGAGATAACCATTAATTGTGATATCTTGTAGCTTTTATCCAAACATTAGAAAATATTGAGTAATTAACTAAATTAACCTTTCTTATAATGACTAAGTTCTTGAAGGTAGGAAACACGTCATGGTCTTGGATCTTGCGCGTCATACTTGCACTAGCTTGGGTTGGCTACAAAAAGAGGGCGGATATGTAATGATATATAGATCATTACATGAATGCATATTTTCTTGTAGGGTTCCCAAAGTAGTTTTTTCATGAGTAGCACAATTTGGATCTTTGAGATACGTTGATTGCGGCTTGATAATTAAATTTATGAACAATTAAGAGTAACAATCTGAACTAAATAGCTAAACAATGAAAAGAATTTTGATGGCTATGTCTAGACCAAATTGTGATGTGAAGGGTAGACGGGCTCCCAAGGCATATGTGCGTTTTGGGATCCGGCTTGCTAGCGCAATGCCAAATAACTATGGCCATAATAACGCATAAAACTAGATGTGTTGTTTATTCACCAAGTCTTTTGTCATAGTGTTGAGATTTAGATGATGGTTACAGTGGTAGCTTTTTGAAGGATGCTAAAAAGACATCACAAGTTCTCAATCTGTAATAAGGCTTAAGTAAATGATACATTGGGTGTATTGGCTCATAAAGAGTGTTTGAGGGGATCATGTAAGATTTATAAACCCTTACTGACTACACATGGTTGTCATAGGTCATTTGATTGGGTTCTAAACTTAAATTAATGTTGTCATAAATGAGTTCTTTGCTGCAAATGATGTTTTCATTTCAACGTAAGAAACTTAAAGGGAACTATATTGTTATTATGCTCTAATTTAAATGTTGTGTATTCAATTCATTGAAGGCATAACTATATTGAACTATTTAGTAAAAAAATTCCCTAAGTTTGATGAAGTATAAGTGCATGTTTCAGGTCCCCACACATCGAGTGCATAAGCTCCAATTTTGCTTCTTCTTTATTTTCCCAACTTTGAGAAATCTCACTCTCTTTTGTTTTCCAAATATACAATGCTCATAGAAATCAAGATCTACATTTTTAAAATCTAATAACTTACCCTTTTCCTTTAAGATTTGCATTCATTTTTACTCATATGGCCTAGCCGATTGTGACACATGTTTGCATTTGAATCAAGTAGATAGCACAAAAAATGAATCAGTAATACATGTAGACAAATACATCGTTCCTACCTTCTTGCCTCTTGATACAACAATATCTCCCTTGGTAACTTTCCAAGAGTTGGGTGTGTAAACCATGCAACTAGATTCACCTAGTTGTCTTGAAAAAATTAGATTTCTCCTGAGGCTTAGCACACGCCTCACATATTTCAATATCCATGTATTTTCATTCTACAATTTTATATGAAATTCCCCTTTACTAGTAATATTGCATGGTTCATCATTTCCTAAATAAACTTGCCCAAAATTACCTTGGACATATTTTTGAAATAACCCTTATTAGGGTTAGTATGGAAAGAAGATCCTAAATCTAAAACCCATGGTTCTATTTTATTATCCAAGGAGAGAATAAGGAAATCTTGCATTATCTCGAGAAGATGTAACATTTTCCTCTTTACCTTTCTCTGGTACATTATTTTTTTCCTTGAACCAACAATCCTTCTTTACATGTCCTTTCTTTCCCCAATTCCAAAAAGTTATTTCTCTACCTCTAAATTTATATTTTCCATTCTTAGACTTTGATTTCCCATTATTCTTTCTCTTGGATCTCTCCTTCTACCTTCCCCTACTTTCTACATTCAAAGCATTTCTAAATGATGATTCTCCTATACTTTTCCTATATATTTCTTCATTTAGGATTATATTAACCCCATCATCAAACTTTAAAATATTAGTAGCAAACATTGTATTACTAATAGCCATAACCAAGTTATCTAACTATTTGAGAAATATCATAAGAAGAAAATTGATTTTATGTCATCCTTAAATGGAATATTAAGTTATTTTAATTGATTCACTATGGAACATAAATTATTTAAACGATTTGATAAAGATCCAAATTTTTGCATTTTTCAATTAAAAAAATTCTTCATCTAATAAAATTTATTGGAAGCAATTATTTTTTCATATAAATTAGATAAATATTTCATCAAATCTACCATGGTTGTTGAGATGTGCTACATGTATGTGAATTCCTCTTGAAGCAAGGGGAGCTAGTTATGTCCCTCTAATAGGCTTGTAAAAAAAAATTTAAAGATGGTTACTTTCATTGTTGTAAGGAAAGATAAATATATGACTAATTCAGTTGGTATGCATGCAAAGAAGACAAATAACACTAAGAAAGAGCTTCATGGAAGTAATGAAATAACCATCTTCAAGGCATGATAACAAGGTATGAGGTATTACTGTTGTGTCTTCAGATTAGAAATGTATGTAATGGTTCTAAGGGGTTATAAGGTGTTGATTCATGTTGTGATTGGGATCCTAAAGTTTGCTAAAATTGTTCTAAATGGCACTTTGAAGATTCGGTTTAGGGATTTCATCCCTTGAGATGGTGTGAAGTCAAAAAAGGAAAAGATATGTCAATATGTGATTCCTATCAAGTTTAAATAGATAATTTGAAAGGTAAGTTGATGTTCTAATCCAAAATAACATCACTTTTGACATGTTTACAAGGTATATGCTTCATATTTAGGTTTGCTTCTGAGTGCTTTTGTTCTTTGAAAGAAGACAAAACGAGTTTGTGGGTGTCTGATGTTAAGTTTTACATGCTTGTATGGTGGATCATGATGTTATTAATCAAATATAAGGTAAAATGATGTTCATTCTATGTTTATTGGTTCATTTGAGTCATATGTATGCTTATGTCTAGGGAAGCATAACTAAGAATGCTAAGAAAATTGACAAACTTATATTTTTGTGACGAATGACTAGTGTGTGAGCTAATATGGATATTTTGTTGATGTTTAAAACAAAGAGGCGATCCTATGAAGCTGAGAAAGGTGAAGATCAATTAGTACATGTATGCATTTGTTATTAATGTAAAAGGAGTAGAATTTCAAAGAGGTTTTCCATCATGACAAGGGGGATATTGTCTACATGTTGTGATTTAGGTGTTGTCATTGATGTAAAATCCCATTAATGACAAAGATGATGATGGAGAAGATTTAGAGGATTCTAAGTAGGATGGTGACATGGAAATTAAGGTATGTTCTTGATGGCATGAGGTGATTCAATGAGAATGGTTTGTCCTAGCAAGCCTTAATAGGTGACATAGCTAGTCTAGGTGATAGTGCATGATGGCTAAAGCTTATTGGTTGATTGAGAAACATTTTAGTAGAACGGATAACATGTTTGGGGAATTTTTACACACTCATATGAGTTCCATGGTATTGGTACAGGTTGAAGACCAAGTTTTAGGCGCTCATTTAGACCAGGTCTAGGTGTTAGGAGGCACAAGGATGAGATGTGGAGCTATGTAAGCTCATGGAAGCATGTTGGATTGTTATAAATGGTGTTTCATGTATGTTATGACCTTTTTGACAGTTTATATGATGAGTTACAATGTTATTTTCATCAACCCTAGCTTAAACCATGTAAAACCCTAAGGGTTAGTCATGTAAATGAGATGGGATGAGAATTTGGAGATATATTTATGATATAATGATTATTGGAGATTTTATTAGGGTGTGTCATGATGCTTTGGAAAAAATTTCAAGTTTTCATGATGATAATTTTGTAAGATAAGTCAATTTTAGTGAAATGGGGTGAAGAAGAAGGTCATTTCCATCTCAAATTACCTTTTGATGCTCACCCTGAATTGTGTTCTTTTCATGGGACCTTGTGTCTTTTAGATATGTTTCTAAATTTATTCTAGAAGGTTTTAAAAAAATTATGTCATATCATCCTCAAATTTTTATGAACGAATGTTAAGAAGGTAAACAAGTTTTTGTGTGCTTGAAACCCTAGATAGAAAGAGGTAGGAGAGAAAATTCTCTTAAGTGGATAGAATTGATTTCTATTGAATTAATTATGATTTTATTACATATAGGACTCTTCTAGGTTTCCATAAATGTATTGTAGTGGTTTTTGTAATGAGTGGACCCCACTCAAATAGGTATGTTTTTGAAGATGTTTAGTTTGGGACAAGGTTGTCCAAAGGAGTTGCAAAATAAATAGAAATTGTTTTAGTATGTGAGTTTTTATTGATTTCCATAGTGTTTTTATTTCATGGTGATGCATAAAAATGGGAAAGTGTGACTTATTTGTGGCGGTCAAATGGCGGTTTTGGGGCAGCTTCAAGTAGTTTGCGAAAGATGAGCTTGGTTGAAGACCTTCCACTTGCATTTGGATGGAGTTACAATATATAATGGAAATATAATTCAGAGTTATTGATAGTGGTATAATTTTTTTCTCATGATTATTATATTGGATGGCTCATCCAAGTTAGTTTGTAAAGAAGAAGTTTTTGTGTTTTCTAGGACTAAATTGGTTTCTTTAAAAGAATGAGTTGGTTGAAGCTTGGATGGATTATTTGATGCTTTATATAAATTTTGAAGTGAAGAGTGATTAAAATTTTCCTATGTAATGCTTATTTAGGTCTTTAAATTGATAGAACAGGTGAAAAAAATTGAGTTTGCAAAACCGGTTTTGGGGCGAGCTTGATTTGGAGAAGAGGAAAGTAGTTGTGGTTTGAACACATGGATGTTTCATGAGATATAGCATGCATTTATGTGATTTATAGGTCAAAATTATTATAAATAGTGGTTACATGCCATATTTGACTTGATTTGGAGTGGTCTTGAGGCCCAAAGGTGAAATCAAGTTGTTGGAAAAAGTTTTTAGTGAAGGATATGAGTCTGTGGGCCCATGTTATGAAATTTTTTATTGGTAAAAGTAAAATTATGACCATATATGATTTTTAAATTTCATATTACACATGTGTGGTTATTTATATATATTTTATAATTATTTTTTTGGTGTTAGTGTATTTTTCTCGTCATAGTGATGGGGTTTTGAGGCTTTTTGCTGCAATATGATGGTTTTGGGCATGACCGACCTATATGGGTCATTTGTGAACATTGTAATGAAGTATTTAATTTTTTTAAGTTTCCTTGGTCTAACAAAATGAGGGGAAACTTAATTGGTGAATATTTTAATCAAGAGGAATGTATAAAAGTAATGTTTTGGGTGCGATTTTACACTAGTTGTGCGTATGTGAAAAGTGTGACTTGTGTGTGAGTGAATTGAAGTTAAAAATGAATATGTTGAGATAATATAGAGTTCATGATAGGTTTAAGAATGTTTTTAAGAGTGTATAGGATTGAGAAGTGAAGAAAGTGAAAGATAGTGTAAGTTTGAGAAACTAGGGTTTGAACAAGGGTTTAAAGGAGAACAAGTTGAATCGGTGATTTCAATCGGTTATGGCGAAACAAGACAATATATTAATAAAAAGGTGGTTGAGTGGTTTTAAATAGTCTTGAGGGGATATAGCCTCCTTGTGGAGTTGGTGATTCAAAAAACTAGGGTTTGGTGTTCCTTATAGGGTTTTCCTCTACTAATTAGGGGTTGGTGCTCCTTGTGAAGTTGTGGCTTCACTAAAAAAATTATTTGAGTAATATAGTCAGAAGTTTAAGTGGGTTTTATTACCTTTGAGGGTTTCCCACTTATATATTGTGTTATGGTGTTACTTCTCCTTTTCATGGTTAAATTGAATGTATGTTGTACGTTGTTATGCACACTCTAATGGATGGTTAATTGATTTACAGTTTATATGAGTAATCTGAGATGGAAATTAATTTTGTAAGGAATGATTCACCCTCCCTCTTAGTTCATTGTGCTTCCAATAGTTTGTATATTGTTAGATATGGCCAAAGTAATATTGATACCTTGTCATCCCAATCCCTCCTTCCAAAGTCAAAAATTTGTTTCAATGTATGACTTAGTATTTTTTTGAAGGCCTCCATAGTACCATTAGCGTACGGGTTATATGGGTTATCTTATGATGCTCGACCATAAATTCTTGCAACAGAATATAAATTTTGTTATTCAAGAAATGTGTTCCTTTATTGTTTGTTAGGTTTAATGGGTAACTAAATCTACTTATAATGTTTTTCCAAATGAATCTCAACGATGTGGATGAAATACAATATTTAGTTAGTGTAGCTTCTTTCCATCATGTGAGAAAATTTGTTGTTGTAATAATGTATTGTTATCCATTTTTGTACCATGAGAAAAATGGACAACATGGAGAGAATAGACTCAAGCACCGAGGCGGGACCTTCCTAGGAGAATCACGGGGTTTACGAGCCTGACAATGAAGTGTTTTGGGAGCTTGAAATCATTTTGAGGATTTTTTTATCTTTATGGTTTTGAAAGACCCGATTTTCCTAAGGTGAAGAAATGAGATTCGGTGGGCCACACTCAAAAAATTCAACCTAAAAACTAAATAAAATGATAAAAAATGGAAAACTCATTTTCAAGGTGTCCAACTAGACCCTCATGACTCCTTGATGTAGGAAAAATCCAAAAAATTCAAAAAGTCAAAAAAAATGTGAAGAAATTGCAAGCATGGGCCATTAAGATCCAACTCACCAAGCTAGTTGGCGAGTTTCTTAGCAATCTTGAGTAAGTTTTATGCATATCAGGCATGAACTCAGGGCCCTAGTGAGTTGGGAAGATAGGAGCGAGTGATCCAAGCTCACGAATCGACACATTAACAGATCGGGATTTACATTGCTAAAGGCAACTCATGATTGAGCTCACCAAAAGGGTCGATAGAGGAAAGACCCAAGGCATCGGGAACTAATTCAAAGCTTGACATAACATCTAAGTGGAGCTCTGTGGCAAGTGGGTTGGCATAAAGGCATGTGTTGTGGTCTATGATACTTTCCTATCATCCCCATGATCATCCTTCTCCATTTATAGGATAGAAGATTGTCTAACACCCCATTCTCTTGGTGTTATCACCCCTTAGTGTAAGATTTCCCCTTTCATGCACTCTTTCTCTTCCTGTGTCCTTGGAATTTTTAGGATAGGAATAGTTAGGTGTTTTTATTGCATTAGGAGTAGTTGTAGTATAGGATTAGGAAGAGGAAGCCAGCCTTCTCCATAGGTCCATCTCAATCCCATAAGTCCCACAACTTGAGATATGGTACCCATGTTACCCAATCACACTAAATGCCTCATTCAAAGCCTAGTGAATTTGGAGGGTGTTTTGATTCGGTGATAAAGTTACAGTATACTTGATGGAACCGAGAAATTCATATTTTCATACGTGTGTATATTTTTATTCACTTTATTTAATTAAGTAGTTGTGTTCTTGATGAAATTATAGCCTTACAAGGTATACCCAAATAGAACTAGTGACTTCATTCGTCCAAACAACCTACTATTTAAGTTGCGAGAATTTCTCTTTTCACCCATTTCCATTCATTTTTCCTTCCACATTTCTTCATTTTCCCCATTCATAAAGTTATGCAATCATGACTTCACTCCCACTATGTAATTCCCATTTGCAGCAACAATAATGCTACCCACATCCAAACTTGCAAAATTCATCCCCGAGGTTATTACAAGCGGCCTCCATATTTTTTCATGATGAAAATTTGTAACATGCATATCCCTATGAGAAAATTCATGGTTAGTTTGGTTATTCACCTAACTATGCACTTTTTAAGAGAAAGAATATGCGAGGTTTTGGAGGCCATCATATACACCTCGGAGATGTTGAGTTGATTGAATATATAAATAATGAAGGTAGGTATGGTGGAGTCGAGTTTAACTTTAACTCAAATGAAAGCATTCAAGATTGGTTTAAGGGAACTTTTTCAGTGGGTTAGCCCTATGCCAAAACACTACAGCTTATAGGAGAAGCTTGATTTCATAAATGAAATGTTGCCTCAACTTGGAAGATGGGTTGAGGAGATAGTTTCTCGTGAATATAATGCTAGTCAATCCTATCAATGGGAAACCTCTACATTACCATATCAAATTCCTCTTTTCATTCCCCAACCAATACTATTTTAGTTTGAACCTCAATTCCCAAGTTTCTCACTTGCTGCCCACATTGTGAATTCCATTTCTTCATCTCCTAACTTTCCATCCCATTATGATTTTTCTACTCTTTTTCTTCAAATTTTTTTCCCCCTCCATAGGATCAATAAATTACATCTCTTCCACCACCTCAAACCATGGAATAAATATTTGAATCCCAACCCCACCCCCCTCTTGCATTCCCAAATCCATTTTGTTAGGAGAAAAATGAAAAAAATTGAAAAAGGGAGGAGAAGACTAAAGATCCTAACAAATAATAGCTTGAAAAAAATTGAAGGAGTGGGCCACAAGATTTAATATCACTAAAATTACACTCATGACCAATCCCTTAACAGAAGTTTAAGCTCAAGAACAGGTGGTGCAAACTATTTTTGTAGCGAAGCAAAACAAGACATGAATGGTATTGATTAGCGGTTTGTTTGCTCAAAGTGCGGCATTCACATTGGCTCCATATTTTCAAAGCTGGTTGATTCATCATAGGTTGCAAGGATAGTAGTGGGAGAGATTGATTTATCTTCAAATACGAGAGAAGGAGGAACATGTGTATGTCAAGGAAGAAAATCTCTTATGCAAGTATGCAAGATATTTTAAATGAATGTAGTGATCCTAATTTCCCTACATGTCAAGAACTTGCAACATTTCTTGAGGTTACACCAACTTACCAAGCGCCTCATCAAATTATGTAACCAACCACATGGAGCTTTATGCCATTGAGTAGAACCATACATATCTAGGGGTCTTGGTGCAGAATAGGAAACACAAGAGGTTTCAAATCCTTCTCCCTCTTCATATTTTCAAAAATATGATTTTTAGATGAATTTGATCTTTCTAATTTCATGTTTGAGGATGAAGAAGATCGGGGTGAAAAAATGCCAATCTGGAGGACATCATGATGGAATTTGAACGCTCAACATAGCCAGGTAATAAAGAGGATGATTATTTATTAGATTTGGAGGAGTGTTTTGATGGACAAGAGTCTATTGAACTTGACAAGTTTTATCCCATCACCTCTCTTCCAACACAAAAATCATGTTGCTATGGAGGAAAACATAGGAGAGAAACCTGCTTCTCATAACTATCCTCTTGAATCAATATTGGAGGAATTGAATCTTCCATGTCTCTCATTGAACGAAGAAGAAGAGGAGCACACAGGAGAAACTAAGTCAGATTTAGAAACCTTGAATGGAGATGACATCATTAAGAGTTTCTTGCTCTCAATTGTGGACCACTGATTTATCTAATAAATTCATTGTGAAGAATATCGTTAAAGGCCTTATTGGTAAATAACAATCCTCAAGAGTATAAAATGGAAGAGTTTGACCTTTTAAATTTCATGATTGATGAAGAGGTTAAATATGTAGGTCAATTTTTTCTTTGAATGGAAGAAGGAAACTCATTGGTGAACAAGAAACTTCTAACACTTGCGATTATTCATCAATGAATCCATCAGATTCTACAAGCAATCCTAAGGAGATGTATGTTGAGAAGGATTCTCTTATTGCCAAGGAAGAAGGAAAACATGAGGATGACATTATTTCCATACCAATCATTAAATCAGAACATCAGTTGTCTGTAGATGAGCAACAAGGAAGGAATCGGTGCACATACGGTCACCTTTTCTAGGAATTCCTACAAAGGACTTCCTTATTTAAGTTGAGGCTCAAAGCGGCGGGAAAATGTAGTGGATCGAACTTTCCCAATCAGGTACTTGACTTCATTATAGTCAATGAGGGGGAAGCCAAAAATAACCATGCTTATGTCCAAACATGGGGATGAGTTTCAAAGCACCAAGGATCATCCCCAATACCTTTAGGAGTCTAATACAAATCATTCTGGGGAAGTATTTTACTTATTTATTCTTTGGTACCTTGTTTTCTTAAGCGGGAAGCCAACTTGAACAACCTTGAATGGTTATCGATAGCAATGTTCGGTGCCAAATCATCCACATGGTTGCAAATGTTGAAAAGCTAATTTACTTTTCCTTTCCGGTGTTAGGTTTTGTTTGAGGTTTTTCATGCTTGGTTAGTGTAGGGTAGGAGTAGATTTTTTTTTGTAGAACAAGTGCTTATGCACACTCTGCATGTCTCACTTGGGTGATCCGAAAATAATCGAGTTATTACGACGATCTCGGACCCTTATAGGCTTTAATTATTTGCGATGATTTACTCCTTTTAAGTAATCAATTTTAAAATAATGCAAGATAATAACGACAATTACACAGTT
The DNA here is from genome assembly GCA_018340775.1 of Taxus wallichiana var. yunnanensis. Taxonomy (NCBI): domain Eukaryota; kingdom Viridiplantae; phylum Streptophyta; class Pinopsida; order Cupressales; family Taxaceae; genus Taxus; species Taxus wallichiana. The sequence continues at coordinate 507,555,649 of CM031235.1, forward strand.
GATTACGGAGTTTGCGATTGCCTACGTCTCCGGTTCATGATCGAACCGTTCCACTAGTCAAAACTTGTAAGTTCTAATAATACTTTCAAAAGAAAACCTAATGGAATTTTACTTGCCTATCAGTACACCAGTTCTTTGGATGATAAGGGTGAAAAATAGCACCCGACTTCCACCTTCCTAGCGCACAATCTCCTTCGGCTGTGATCGGCCTTCCCGACGCAAACAATGCGAAGCTAGCACTCCGGTCGACAATCCAGGATTTGCAAGTAATTGGTGTGGCTCAATGGGCCTTATTGGGTAGTTTACAATTTACTCCCAATCACAAATATTTCATCTAATATTGCCTAAAATAATAGGCCAATAGACAATACTTGTTGACACATCCCACAAATAAGCTTAACAAATAATAAGCTCGGCGTGTGTCCACCTTTTCCGTGCTCTAGCAATGAGCTTCTCCATGGCTTCGGTGTGTGTTATGTGTGTCCATTACAATAGAATGGGTTCCCTATTTATACAAAATTAGGGCCCAAAAATATGCACTAAACAATTATCCATAGGCTATTTTAGCCTTCACCCGTACATGAAAAATGGGATTAAATCCCTATGTGGGCGGATTTCATGTTTTAATAATAGGATAAATATCCCATGTGGAGAACCTAGCATTTTAAATAGGATAAAAATCCCCACATATTTTTGTTAGGCATTTGTTTGAAATCCCATAAGGGGCGCATTGTGGGAGAAAATATCTAAGGCTTTAAAGCCTTTCCACGCATGAAGTGGTAAAAAAAACCATGTTGGAGCATAACCGCCCCCTACCACCACGTGGATTTGGTACCACGCATGCCATTAAACCTACTCCTCCACCTGCTTCACTCCTCCTCCATGTGGAAATTTGGCGGTTAGTGGAGTTTAATACTTATGTATCAACATTAGTATATACATGTGGCATTTGGAAAGTGGCCTTACCAATATAATTTCGACCCATACAATGTGGAATAGAAATAATTAACTCGGTAATCCTATAGTCCACTTGTCGTCTCCCGATAGGAAAATCGAGTGAATTCGACGAGTGTTGGCAAGCCACGTGTCATAGTGCGATTCGGTCCAATATTGACCAGTTGACCAGAGTTGACTTTCCCATTGTCTGAACTTTGACCGAACATATCTAGAGCTCCCGATGTCCATTTGTCACGTTCTCACAGTCGTTGGAAAGCTCTCGAGATGATCTTACTGCTTGAAACCATTTAGGGATGTTTAGGGAACTTTCAGAAATGATCCCCGATCACACCTCCCCTACGAGAAAAGATTTTTGTCCCAAAAAACTTCCATGCATCTGAATCAAAAACTCTGCTGCCACCTCGGAAGTGTTGCTGTAGTAGACCCTTGGGTCTTCTCCTCCAACCTTCTCACTTGAAAACTCTTCTCCGAACACAGGACCTATGGGTTATGGGTCCATGGCGCTTCCGTTGCACCACTCGATATCCGAAGAAGACTTCCACGCCTCCGCTTTTTGGTGCTAAGTTTACATTTGAAACGTCAACGCTCATACATGCGGTGCTAAGCTTCTTGATATCGACAACAAGGATCTTATTTGACTCTATAACACAACTCCACGGCTCGAGTTGATTCCATAGAATCCGAACTGGTTTGAAGGAATTCCATGTTACGTAGAGCTTTGATTTATCCGATGTCAATGATGGAAAATGCCTTGTCCCTTTCTGAGACCTCAACGCCTCCGATGCATTATGCTAAGCCTCTTTGAAGCCCTCGAACCTCCGATGCATGATGCTAAGTCATTCTGAGACCTCAACGCCTCCGATGCATGATGTTAAGCCTCTTTCAAGACCTCGAGCCTCCATGCATGATGTTAAGTCTCTATAGACCTCAACGCCTCCGATACATGATGCTAAGCCTTTTCAAGACATCAAAGCCTCCAGATGTATGATGCTAAGTCTGTTGATAAGCTACCATTCATATGTGTGGTTCAATGCCTTTACACCGAATGACGTTCCGAGCTGATCCTTTGAGAGCTCTTCTTGTTGACATACTAATATCAGGTACCACTCTGCTGCATGGTCACAATGCCTCTACATAGAATGAAGTTCCGACCCGACGTCAATGCCAACGGTGATTCAGCTACCATTCTACTGCACGGTCACAATGCCTCTACACAGAATGAAGTTTTGAGATGATCTCTGCAAACTCTACTGTCTGCACAAATGGCAGATCAATCTCCAAGCTTTATATGAGTCAAATCCTATATCCAAGCTATAACAGGTACTCACAAGCTTATTAGGAGATATGTTTGGAGCATTAATCAAATTTTCTAAGTAAGAAAATCCACTAAGTATTGTAAACCTTTCTCTCAGCATTTTCTCACAATATCTGATCTCCAAACTTAATACTGCATACAATCCATCAATCTGAATTATGCAATATATAATTGAAAAATTGTTGACTTACCCATTTTAAAGGACTTTCACTTTCAGGTATTACAGGCCTAGGTTGACTTGTCAACTGGTGGTGAAGTAGAAACCTCCTTTGCCTTTACAATAGGCCTCCATTCCATCTTTGGCTTGCCATTACTCTGATGGCGAGATGGATGCAATTTCCAGTAATTTTCCACCCGATGCCCATTCCTTTGGCAATGAGCACAAAAATTCCTCTTAATCTCCTTCTTAGGATGAGGAACTCTTTCTGCCATTTCTCGACTCTACATGACGAGATTGGTCTTTCTGATTTGCCTTGTTCTTGATGAACGACATCAACTTCTTCATTAGTGTCCTTCTCTTCTAGCATCTGGCCACTGAATGATTATGCAATCCACAAAAAGTACATGGAAAAGAATTCCACATCTTCTAAAAATCATAACCATACTTCTTAAGCTGAAAAAGTGGATTAGAAGTTTTATTGTGCTTATGATTATGGTAAGAAACTGGAGGTGGAATCTCATTACCTCTTCATTGATTTCTCTTACCACATCCTGCTTGTGACGAGGAAGCACAACTTTCTGCTCATAATCTTCTCGTAGGACTAGTGGGGTAATCACTTTGCTTTCAGAAGCTTGTCTCCCTTCAACATTCTTGGAGCATTCTCCAATTTCCATTCCCACACTAGGATAACCCAAACCTGTAAAACGAGGACAATCCTCGACCTATATTGGGTTAGCAATACCTTGGCCATTTTTACCAAGGCCTCTTCCATTAAATCCCATTTTATCTAGTAACTTGGATCCAATGCCTCTAGTATGCTTTTCAAACAAACCAAAGACTTCATTACCTGAATCCAAAACCAAATGGGAGGAAGAAGAAGATTCCCGTGGTGAACAACTTACAGTGTAATCATCTGCCGTGGCCTCTGCATCTGAAGTAGAGGGTTTTTCCTTCCTCTGATCACCACACTGCAACCTTTCCAAGAGCTCATCCTTGGTTTGCAATTCTGATTTTAAGCGAGCATTCTCCTCTTCCAAGGAGGAATACATGGATCGCAGGAGAGAGTTCTCTTCCTAGATCTAGTGATTGTAAGCTTCAATCTCTTCGAGCTTTGCCTGTTTAGACATCTTGCCCATAGTGCACTTGTACCCTATTCACGCAAACTGAACCACCTTGCTAATCTTGTAGCAATCACTTTGTTAATCAGATTTACTGAAAAACAAATATGGAGCTAAACCAGCTCTGATACCAAACTTGCTTTAGAGATTAGCAAGTTTGCAAGCCAATAACCAGCTCTGATACCAAACTTGATCCGAAAATAATCAGATTATTACGACTTGATCTCGGACCCTTATAGGCTTTAATTATTTGCCGATGATTTACTCCTTTTAAATAATCAATTTTAAAATAATGCAAGACAATAATGAAAATTGCACACATTTGATTACGAGTTCGCAATTGCCTACGTCTCCGGGTTCGTGGTCGAACCATTCCACTAGTCAAAACTTGTAAGTTACAATAGTACTTTCACAAGAAAACCTAATGGAATTTTACTTGCCTATCAGTACACCAATTCTTCGGACGACAAGGGTGAAAAATAGCACCCAACTTCCACCTTCTGGTGCATAATTTCCTTAATTTGTGATCGACCTTCCCGATCTGAAACAATGCGAAGCTAGCACTCCGGTCGACAATCCAGGATTTGCAAGTAATTGGTGTGGCTCAATGGGCCTATTGGGTAGTTTACAATTTACTCCCAATCACAAATATTTCATCTAATATTGCCTAAAATAATAGGCCAATAGACAATACTTGTTGACACATCCCACAAATAAGCTTAACAAATAATAAGCTCGGGCGTGTGTCCACCTTTTCCGTGCTCTAGCATTGAGCTTCTCCATGGCTTCGGTGTGTGTTATGTGTGTCCATTGCAATAGAATGGGTTCCCTATTTATACAAAATTAGGGCCCAAAAAATATGCACTAAACAATTATCCATAGGCTAATATTAGCCTTCACCCGTACATGAAAAATGGGATTAAATCCCTATGTGGGCGGATTTCATGTTTTAATAATAGGATAAATATCCCATGTGGAGCACCTAGCATTTTAAATAGGATAAAAATCCCCACATATTTTGGTGCGGCATTTGTTTGAAATCCCATAAGGGGCGCATTTGTGGGAGAAAATATCTAAGGCTTTAAAGCCTTTCCACGCATGAAGTGGTCAAAAAAACCATGTTGGAGCATAACCGCCCCCCTACCACCACGTGGATTTGGTACCACGCATGCCGTTAAACCTGCTCCTCACCACCGCTTCACTCCTCCTCCACGTGGAAATTTGGCGGTTAGTGGAGTTTAATACTTATGTATCAACATTAGTATATACATGTGGCATTTGGAAAGTGGCCTTACCAATATAATTTCGACCCATACAATGTGGAATAGAAATAATTAACTCAATAATCCTGTAGTCCACTTGTCATCTCCCGATAGGAAAATTGAGTGAATTCGACGAGTGTTGGCAAGCCACGTGTCACAGTGCGATTCGGTCCAATATTGACCAGTTGACCAGAGTTGACTTTCCCATTGACCGAACTTTGACCGAACATATCTAGAGCTCCCGATGTCCGTTTTTCGCGTTCTCACAGTCGTTGGAAAGCTCTCAAGATGATCTTCTACACTAACACCATTTAGGGATGTTTAGGGAACTTTCAGAAATGATCCCCGATCATTGGGCATGTATGATTTTTCTCTTTGTATATAGTTTTTGTTTGTGTTTTCTCTAGCACAACGCATCATGTCATTGGAAGAAGAACGTTGTAACAAGGAAAGAAGCTCATGAATTACTGAGGAGCAGTTTTAATCTTCAATACATTCCAAATATGAAGAAACTAAATCAAATTAGGGAAAGATTGCAAAGTTTCCCATTCACTTGTCCTTTCGATTCGAGTCACATTTGAGCTACTAGTGCCTCTTGTAAAATCAATAAAATCAGCTTCAGGGTAATTTATAGCATAACAAATAGTGGTGTCTTGAGCGAGTGTACAAGAGGGGAAAATCAATTATTAGTGGTAGTCCCAGGCATCTCTGAGTTATAAAATCTTCCCAACTCTGTAGTGTTTAGTATTGGAAAAGAAATAATCGGTCATATTTCTCGAGGTAGGTTTTAGGTCTTCATTTTCACCCCTATAGGTCAATTTCTAGAGATGAAGAAGGAAAGAATATTTGGATCAAAACAATTATCCACTCATGTAATTTAAATATTTTCTTACAAAGATTCAAAAGTGAAAGTTGTGGATCAAGTTCGGGTCAATAGTATTTCAAGCGGATTTCGATGACCATTTTTAAAGGTTCGAATTAGTTCAAGATAGAAATGGTGACTCCATGCCTAATTGAAACATTCAAGCTACTAGTCAACCATATATAGTAGGTAGATGTCCCCGTGAGTCACCAAAATTGTTATCCATTTTTTCCCCCGAGAAAAATGGACAACAGGGCGAGAATGGACCCAAGCATTGAACAGGGGCCTTCGCGGAGAATATGGGGTTTACATGCACAATGAAATGTTTTGAAAGATTGAAATCATTTTGAGGATTCTTTTCTCTTATGGGTTTTGAAAGACCTAGATTTTTCCTAATGTGAAGAAATAGGCTTGATCATTTACACACATCACATTCGACAAAAAAACTAAATTAAAAAAAATAAAAAACCTAGCTCGGGGTGCCCAATTAGACCCTCATGGCTCCTTGATGTAGGAAAAATTGAAAAAATTCAAAAGGTCAAAAAAATGTGAAGAAATTTCAAGCATGCGCCATTAAGAGCCATCTCGTTGAGCTAGCTAGCAAGCTGTTACGTGGTGGGTAAGGTTTATACTTGAACATGTGTGAACTTGGGGCCCTAACGAGTTGATCGGATAGGAGCGAGTGAGTTGATCTCGTGACTCGGTGCATTGATGGATCAAGATTTACATTGCGGGAGGAAACTTGGGATCAAACTTATCAAAAGGGCTTGGAAGAAGAGGCGGGACCTAAGGCATCGGGGACCGAGTCAAAGCTTGGCATATCATCTAAGGGGAGCTCGGTAGCAGTGAGTAGGTAGAGAAGGCCAAGCCATGGAGAATGAAAGGCTAATCTCATGAGATCAAGTTGTGCAAGGAGCTCAAAACATGGGTGAGTTCTAGGGTGCTCAAGGCGAGAGGCAAGCTTGGGACAAGCTAAGGTAGTGATTGCGACAACTTGTAGAAAGGGCTTGGTGAGCTCAATATTAAGTAAAGTCACCAAAGTGGAAAGGAAAAAAAAGAGTATCATGGTTGGCTCGACCTTTTTGGTGGGCCATGGAGATCGAAGACGGCCAAGCCAACTCGGAAAAGTGAACACCACGACCCGGTGAGGAGGTAGGAACTTAGTGTGGTAAGGACTCATGAGGCGAGTCAACTTTGGTATTGGCATTTCGAGGTCAAAGAAAATCAGTTTTGGGCTTTCACGTCTCATATTTGGCTCGTGACATCATGCAATGGTTCGCATGAATCTCAAAATCCAAAGTCTGATTTGGAGGGGAGAGTAAGAATTTGGAGGTCATCAGTCATGTCAGGGACAATAGCTTGGGCTCATCGGACATTGGGAGAGTCACACTTCGAGAGAATCGAGTTGTCGGGGTTCGAGAGAAAAGAAACATAGAGATTTGGGGTGACGATGAAGTAAATTTTCCAAAGTATCCAAATGTCTAAACTCCGAAGTGGTTGGTGAGTTAGATTTTGGGTCGTGCGGATTTGAACTCGGTGGGATTGAGACTAAGCCACTTTTGAAGTTCGGTGACCGGTGTTTTTATAAGTTGGTGTGGTGTTTTCGAGGAGCTCGTCGGGGTAGTTGGGCATATAGCTGGTCAACACAAAGGGTTATTTTGAGATTCGAGGCCGTGGGCATAGGTTGCACATGGTGAGTCATTTTTGGCTCTACCAAGTCAATTTCATGGTAGGGTGCATTAAAAATAGATCTGTGTCATCTGTCAAGGTGGCGTTTGAGTCGTCGGATAAGTTGGTAGGTGTTGTGGAAGAGATCAATGTGGTGAGGTGGATTTTAGGCCTCGTCGTCTAATGTAAAATGGGAGGTGGAGAGGTGAATATCCCAACCTTTTGATGATAAATTTTCCTTTGCAGTTGGTTTGGTATTATAATAGGGAAAAATCAAATCAACCTCGAAGTTGATGAGGTTTCGAAAGTACCCACAAGATGTGATAGGTGTTTGGTTGTTTGTACTCCTTGAAGAAAACTGAATTAAGTTATTTTCCTATGATTAAACTTGCAAATCAAATATACTACAAAAATGGAATTAGTAAAATGGGTAGGCAAGTTTCTTGGTAAAGGCTAGTTCCCATAAGCCAAAATAATTCCTTATGTGGACATCAACCTGCTTTTAAAACACTTACAAATTTATTTATGAAAATTTGGAATATAATATATGATAGATGAAAAGTGTGATCAAATGTTTATCACTTATTTATATTATTACATACATCAGCTGATAATGATAATGAAAAGTAACAAGTCTAGAATCTGAAGTTAGAATCTAGGTTAGTATCTAAGTTTTCAGAAAAGTTAGAGCTTACTGAACAGGCTAAGTCATCATCGTTGATGCAAGGCTAGAATCAAAATCTGCAAGGTTGATGTTACTCTCAATGTCAAATTCAGATGCAATATTTGTGTCTTCAGGTATGTCCAGTCCTACCTCGTATTGATACTTGAACCATGCAAGATCGGCTTGTATCTATTGTACCTCGTAGTATGCTTCCCAAAATTCTTTAGTGGCTTCTGTATTTTCTGAGTAGATGCAAAGATGGTTTCTATGCAATCAATGGGGGTTGCATGGATGGCACATAGCTCCAAGTCATGTAGTAGGTCATATTTCTCCTAATGCAAAGGGTGTTGGACAATTAGCGTGAGTTGATATTGGTGATGGGATGATTAATACCTCCTATGGCCATCTACAAGATCCATGCTTGGAAAAAGTATTAGTAACACAAAAGCATAAAGTAATTGATAACAACTTCTAATGAAAATTGATTACTAAGTAGACAGATAACAGAAATTGCAAGTGATTACGCTGATCTTAGGTGATTCTAAGAAATATTAGCAGATTATTTGAGAAATTATTTGATTATCTAAAATGGAATTATTACCTTCTTGAGACAAGAGAGAAGTATGTAATGATCTAACAAGTTTATTTTTAGGATAAAAATAGAGTAAAAATGATGGAGACAAACCTTTGAATGATGAGTTTCTTGGATGATGAAAGAACCCTTGAACAACTCCCAAAATTCTTGAAGGATGTATTAGATGCTAAATGATGTTGATGAGAACTTGGTAATGCTTCTGGACACTTGAAAGGCTTGATGATGCTCTGGTTTGTCGGATCATCCCGAAGAGAGGCAAGAAAATAGGTATTTATAGATCAACGACGCGTTTTATGGAATTACTTGACATTTTCGGGTAGTTAGAGTTAGGGTGAGATACGGGGATAAAACTTCTATTTTTAACTTAAGAAGGTTTCCAAATTTAATCTAGTCCTAACTAGTGATAAGTGAGAAGTGGTTATAGGGATAAGTTAGAGGTGGTTAGGGTAATATATTTAGAAGGTTTCTTATTTAGAATAGTTATAACCAGTGAGTTAGGACAAGTTCGGAGGTAACATGTGAGGGTGAAGTGAATTAACTAATTGATTGATTGATTTATTTATTTATTTAATTACAAGGAGGGTGATGTGACTTTAGGAAATGTGAGGTAAATTGATTAATTGAAGGGGTGTGGGGAAATGACCTAGGAGGTCGTAATGATGTGATGACAAGTTTTATTAATCAAACAGATGACTTAAGTCGTAAAATGGTATACATATGGGAATATTTAATCAATGACATGGTGTGTGGATTTCTAGTTTCTACATTTCCCCCTTTTTGTCTAACGTCTTAACAAGGTGTTAGACAAAAATGATTGAAAGTGTTTTGGTCGTATGGGTGATTCGGTTGTAGCGCAATACAGAAACACCAATTACTTACATGTGTTTTGTTTTTCAAAGGTTTCCCCAGGTTCGAGGGGATACTAAAATAAATTATGCCACCAAGGGATCAACTTGATAGTGAAACCAAGGGGTTTTACCTATAGAAATGTGATCCACGGAGGCAAGCTTAGTTTGATGGGAATGCCAAGTGATGGGTGGTCAAAGGGCACGTGCCCCACAGATGTATGAAGAGTCCCAAAAGTTGGTATTTTCTTGTTGACTTGAGTGTTTGGGTCCTTTAAAAGTGACAAAATTGTACAAAGGGTATTTTGTTGTGCTTAGGGGTGTAAATGAGAATGGTTGCTAAAATAGGGTGAATCGTTGGAATTTAGGGAAATCACTTACGATTGGAGGCAAAAACACCAATGATTAGATTGGGAGGGTATATAATTACCTAATACATTTGGTTGTTTATTTTAACTTTGGGGTAAAGAAATGGCTGTGGTGGATCAATTTAAGCGTCTCGAGGTGATTTTGGGAGATTCCGAGCAATGACATCCTCTAGCAGGCAAAGGAAACCTCCAACAGTTGAGGTGAGTCAATTTTTAACCTATTTTTGCTTGATTTTTAGTAGTTTTAGGATCTTGTAGCCATTTTTGGGGCATACGGGTGCCCTATCTAGAATCTTCAGCAATTGATGCAATCTCCTACAATTCGTATTGAAATCGTTGGCAATTGGAATGAATCGCAGTGATTTATTTATATTTTGTACTGTTTTTTGAAGTATGAATGTTTGATGTTTTAGATGTTGTTGGTGTAAAATATTGATGTGATTTTTGTTAATATGTTGTTGACATATTGTTGTTATACTTATTGATGATACTAATTGATGGTTTTGTTTATTTTTGCAGGTGGAGGAGAAATTGAATATTTGTGACCGTATTCCATTGATTTTAGAGCGGTGAGAGAGGACATGTCGATGAGGATTGGGCACATGTGGATGTTGTGGGTTTTGGTTCTATGAGGTTTTATAGATGGATTCATAGATTTCTGGTTTGATTTTGGCATCTGTGAGGTGGAATTCTTCCACCAACACATTTTGGTTACCTACGGGTGAGATTACTATCACTTTCGAGGATGTTCACCGCATCCTAAGACTACTGATCCACAGGTTAGTGGTGTATACCATCACTAAGGAAGAGAGGGATGAGGTGATGGGTCAATTGTATGGAGAGGATGTTGGAGACATCAAATATGAGTCTAGGGGGTTTTCCTACGGTTGTGTATATTTTCCCAAGAGAGCGGGTCATGCTTGAATGACTATGATTATGATGGCCATCATGTGTTATGCATTACCAGATTCTGGGAGTGGTCATTTTCCATGGATGATGATAGGGGTGGTGTCTAATATGATGGAGCATCGGACTATTTTTGAGTGGGTGCCTACCCTACTTGCATAGACATTCAGAGATTTGTGGGAATAGAGGGCTCATAAGCTGTTATGGTATAGATGTAGGTTTTCTACGCTACAGCAGGCATGGGATTTGGAGCATATAGCTATTGCTCGACCAACAAGGTCACCATGGGCCATCGGTGATTAGAATCCTAGCTTCATGTGGTGGAGATCAGATAGGGGCCATTCAAGGAAGAGGAGGGCTATATTTTATAGGGATTTGTTGACTGGACTGTATGTGGGGGATGTTGTATGGAGACCTTACTTGGATTTACTAGCATGGACCAAGTACCCACAGGATTTACTTTGCTTACAACACCCTATATGGCTATAGGCATGGAGGGTAGGTGAGCATGAGTTGCTACATTTTGATCATGTTAAGAGATAGTTTGGACTACAACAAGGAGTGTCTTAGGATCCCGATCATTATAGGTGGGAGGAAACGGATGTAGATACTCGTAGGGAAGTTTTGGCAAGACCTACTATCATTGAGGAGTTTTTAGGGGCTCTGAAGCTCCAATGAGGACGGATTCATTATTCAGATTGATGATGCGGGGTTACCCCAGTACAATGCATGTAGGCTCCAACTTTAAGAGGTTTTGATAGAGTCCAAGTAGCACAAATATCTGCACAACGAGTGAGATGGCTACGTGATTTAGTAGATGGAGGAGCACAATTAGAGGTAGTTGCACCAAATTCTAATGTGGAGGAACAATGAGATGATTATTTAGCTACTTCCATTGTAGCGATGAGGATCGAGAAGGCCGAATGGAGGGAGAGAGAGACGTGGCTCAGAGAGAACATAAAGATTTGATTGGTGTCCACGATATCCTTATTAGATCGAGGGATGGATTTATTGTGGAGAGGTATAGACTAAGTGTAGAGAGAGATACCATGATGGGAGAGAGAGATAGCTCTATGAATAGCTTGTACAGTCTTTGCTGATAGAGACAAGTACAAGAGACATAGGGATTCATTAAGGAAGGCCTTGGGGATCACAGGGCCTTCTATATCTAGTGTAGATCTATCGGTGATGGCTCGATGTGGTAGGAAGAGGGGAGCATCTACAACACCTCCTCCATCTAGTATGATTTTAGTGGTACACTATGATGCAATGTGGGTAGAGAGATATTACTATGTGGATCTGATCATCAAGAACTACTTGGATGCCACTTTGTATGTAGATCACATGGTTGCGAGAGGGGGACCCATAGCAATAATGAGGCTTGGTGCTAGTGTGGAAAGCATGGTACATCCACCTCGGAGGCCAGAGAGAGTGGAGGGTGGAGAGGGAGGAGGTGGAGGTGAGATTGTTGTCATGAGTGTTCCTAGAGATGGTGGAGACGTCGGTGCAGGCTGGAGAAAAACACCTTGGAGGAAACAGTGGTGTTAGCACAATTCTTGAGAATGTTGATTTTACTATTTGATTGTATATGATGTCATAGGCTCATAGAAGCCCATTTTTGTATGATGACATATATTGATTTTTTTGAAATTGATTATGATGTATACCGAAGTTATATATATAAGATGATGTTGACGATAGATTATGGTTTTACATTTGTGTTTTAATTTGTATGTGGTATATTTTGTATGTTTCTATTGAAAATGTGTTAATGTTTGATGAATGTGATATGTTAAAATGTTTGGTTAAATATGTTTTAGATGTGGTTAAATGTTTGATTTATTTAAAATGACTTTAAAATGTGATCCAAAAATGTGCTAAATCAAAAATGTAACTAAATAAAATGAGGTAAAATTGGAATGATTGCCCCACTATGGATTTGACATATATACTTGATGGGTGTTGAAAAACACTTGCACTTGTGGCCTTATCAAATGTTAAGTAATATCATCAATGGGTAGTTACATAAATTACGATAGGAATGTGGGTTTGAACAATATATTTTGATAGGATGATAGAAGGGATTTTGTGTGTGTAGGATGGCGTGGGAGAAAGGGATATCCTTTTCAAAGACTTTAAAGGGATGATGCCCCAACTTTTGAAGAAAACTGATCAATGTGAGAAGCTTGCTATGATGGGAAAGATGATCAATGCGAGAAGCTTTCTTGGATGATTTTGATTTTGATGTATTTTTAAGGTTGATCAATGTGGGAAGCCTTTTTATATGAGTAGTCATCCTTTGAGGGTATGGTCTACATTTTGACTTCTGACTGGATGGTTGTCCTTCGAGGGATCGATCCACCATTTTGATTGGTATTTTTCCTTGAGGAGTAGTCTACCTTTGTTTTTGATAATTTTTATATTGGAAAATAGCTTTTCCTTCAAGGATTAGTCTATTATATTTTGATGTTTTGATAAGAGGAACATCTAAATGATTTTCATATGTTTTTTAAGATGAGGGGAAAAACCTAATAGACCTTTTAAAGAAGGGGATAAAATGTGTATCGACCTACACACACATGCCCATGTTATGTTTGATTGGTATGAGATGGATGGGTATAATGTTTTCAAAGGGGTTCCTGCAAAGGAAGGAATTTGTCCATACAAATTGTGTGATGAACAAAGATGCGGTGCTCATCTTTAAGCCATATTTAGGATGTTGATGGATAGCCACACCATTACAATGATATGATGATGTAATAGGATTTTAGAGGTAATAATTGTCATGACAATCAATTATTTAACATTAGAAAGGACACAAGTTTGAAGCATTCAAAGGTTCCCTTTCGGGTTCCCCATCAAGAAAGTGAGAAATTCCACATATGGACCAATCCAATTGGGGGAAAAATTTCCACGTTTACTTTGCTCTAATGTAGTAACATTTTGATTTTCTTTGAGTACAATATCACCAATTTTAAAGTCACATTCCTTGACATGTTTTTTGTATTCTCTGCTAATACGTTGTTGATATACTTGATGATGTTCAAGGGCTTCTAGATTCTTTTCATCTAACAATTCAAGTTGTGCTTCTTAACAATGAATAATTGAAAATAATATTAGACATATAAGCTTTACATAGAAACAAGATGGTGTTTTTGTATTTTATTAATATCAAAATCAAAATTACAAACAAATGAGAGAGTTGTAATATTTATAGATATTGGACAACTTCTATCTCATCCACAATATATGGAAATAAATCATCTAATCTAAGAAAATATGCAGGAATAGCATATTGCCCCTAAATTCCCCTATTTCCCCTCATGGAAATCATTCAGGACAAAATATGCAAAATATATCATTATGCCACAAACCAAGGGATAAGAAAAATAAAAGACAACTCACTAATAATTGACTTTATCTAAGCTAACTTAAGTAATTAAAAAATTACTTTATTACAATATCACTTTAACTCATATGATGAATTAAGTGTTAGTTTATTTCCAACATTCCCCCTTAATTCAGCATACTCTGAAGTGAACATGAGAGAAAAATATGAATGCCTCAAATTTTGAACATACAAGAGACTTTGTTAAGATATATACACGATGATGTTACATCAGGTAATGTTGAAGCTAGATGTTTTTTTCCAGATCATGTTCGTGAATGAAATGTATTTGCACCTCAAAGTGCTTGGTGTGTTCATGAAAAACTAGATTCCGAACAAGTTTTATTACTCCATTATTTATATGTAGGATTGTTGGATCTTTCTGTGGTATTCCTAATCCTTCAAGTATACGTCAAAGCCATATTGCTTCACAGACTCCACCTATTGCACAATATTTTGATTCTATGGAGGATATTGAAACACAAGTTTGCTTCTTACTCCCCATGATATTGGTCTAGATCCCAAAAAGAATAAAAATTCTGAAGTGGATTTCTTATCATCTATGTTTCTTGCATGATCTGAATCTAAATATCCTATCAAGAAGAATTTATTATTCTTCTTGTATTCTAGGCCATATTCCATAGTTCCTCTGATGTACCTTAGTATCCGCTTTGCTGCTTTCTAGTGAGAAAACCTTGGTTCTTGCATGAACTATGAAAGATAGCTGATTGTATAGATGATATCTGGCATAGTGTAAGTCAAGTAGATGAGACTCCCAATCAACTACCGATAGAGAGTTGAATTTACTTGTGGTGATGGATTTGTTCGAGACAATTGAATTATTATCTCCATAGGTGTGGAAATTGGTTTAGAATCATCATATCTAACTTCTCAAGTGTTGTCTTGTCATATTTCAAATGTGACAAAAATATATGATTTTCTCTTTTCCAAACTTTAAGTCCAAGACAATAACGTAGAAGCCCAAGATCAGTCATGTTGAATGATCATGTTAGATCTTTCTTTGTTGACTCAATCATCCTCATTGATCCTCTAGCGATAAATAGATCATCGACATATACTACAACAATCACTATTTCCCCCCTTTCTTTTTGAGATAGAGATTAGGATCGTATGGACTCCTATTGAATCCATGTTGAATGATATGCTCATTGATTTTAATATACCATGCCCTGGAGACTGCTTTTGAACCATATAGTGATTTTATGAGTTTACATACATTTACCTCTTTACCTAGTATGACAAAACCTTATGATTGAGTCATGTAAACTTTTTCCTATAAATCACCATTAAGAAAGGAAATTTTCACATCCATTTGGTGTATTTTCCAACCAAATTGGGTAGCTAGAGAAAATATTAACTTGAACATTTTTATCTTAGTTGTGGGAGAAAAATTCTCCTCATAATCAATGCCTTATTTTTGAGCATATCCCTTAGCAACTAGTCTAGCCTTGTGTTTATTATTTTTTCCTTATGTTTTTACTTATTTTTGATAATCCATCTTCATCCAATTGGATTTTTCCTTGGTGGAAGATCTGTAAGTTGCCATGCATTATTTTTCATAAGTGACTTATATTCTGCATCCATAACATCTTTCTAAGGTTTAGACTGTAGGGCTTCTGAAACTGTGGATAACTTCATAGTTTCAACAAATTTACCCATTAAGTCCAAATTGACCTCATTTCAAGCCATACTGTGATTCCTCATTCTAGTGATAGATACATTAGGGCAATATCCAATTTTTCATCACTAATTATACTATTATACTATTTAGGAATACTTTTAGTGGTTCCCATGGGAGGTTGAGTTTCACCATCTTCCCCATCATCATTGTTGTCATCAAAGTGATTACCATCCTCTCTTTTCATTTTAGGGATGATTTTTTCATCATGTGAGTGTATGGAAGCATCATATTCTTCTTTATTCTCAAATAATTCAATATCTCAACTAGTGTATACCCTCCTTGTTCTTGGATCAATGAGTCTGTAGCCAAGTGCTTCATCATTGTATCCCAAGAAGATAAGTTTTTATGATTTCATATCAAGCTTAATTATTTGTTTCTTAGGAATGTGCATACTTGCTTTACATCCAAAAACTCTAAGGTGTGAAATATATGTCTTATTTTGTAACCATGCTTCCAGTGGTGTTACTCCATTAAGAGCTTTAGTGGGAACTTTGTTTAGTAAATAGACTATCATTTTAGCTACTTCCTCCCACAATGTTTTTATAAACCTACATCATCAATCATACATTGCACCATATCCATGATAGTACAATTTTTCCTTTCAAAAACACCATTTTGTTGCGGTGTGTGAGGAGGATCCATTTGACGATGAATGCCATGTGTTTCCAAAAATGTTGAACTCATTGTTGGTGTATTCTCCCCCTTGATCTGAGTGGAGTGTTTTTATTTTCTTACCATACTCTATTTCAACAATGGATTTGAACTTCTTCAAAGTTTCAAAAGATTTGTCTTTTGTAGAAAGACATTATATCCACATTTTTCTTGAAAAATCATCAACAAAGAGCATAAAATATTGAAACCCAGAGTGGCAAGGTCTCATTGGTCTGCAAAGATCGGTATGCACCAAGTCAAGTTTTGCTTTAGCTCAAAATGTTTGAATGGTGCTCTATGTTGTTTTCCTACCAACCAATGCTAACATTTATTTGTACCCTTTTTTAAGTGGAAAAACTCTAACCATATTGTATCAATGAAGTGTGTCAAGATAGCAAAACTCACATGTCCAAGTCTTCGATTCCATAGTTGAGATGATGATGTTCCTTGGCTACAAGTTCTTGATCATTTCGTTGAACAAAATCCAACTGAAAAATTCTTCCCACAATCAAAGCTTTTGCAACAATTTTCGAGCTTCTTGACTTATCTCTAACTAAGCACATATTTTTACCACCTTTACAATCAAAGTTAATTTTGAGATTGTGATCTAATAATTGACTCACGAATAACAAATTTTTTGTTAAACTAGGGACATAAAGAACATCTATAATTTTATAATTATGTTTCCTAAGTGGTAGTGAAATGGAACCAATTCCTTCAACACTGTATGATGTATCATCACCAAAAGAGACATGATTTTTGGTGGGTGATTTACTCATTGTGAAGAACCAATATTTCTTTCATGTCATGTGTCGAGTTGCACCAGTGGACATACCAAATTTGATTTGTAGAAATGGATACTTCATTTTACTATCCAGAATATAGAAGTCATCACCATCAAATTGCTCTTCCTGTTTGGCTACATTTCCTTATTGAGTTGGTTTCTTTTTCCAATTTTGATTATTTTTTCCTTGTTTATTCTGTTGTTGGTCTGATTTTGTTTGTTAGTAATCAATCCTTTTACCACTTGAATATCCTTGTTGGAATTTTTGTACCAACAAATAAGACATTTTTGTTGGTCCTTTTGCTCTTGTTGAGTATTACCTTGCTTCTGAGGTTGTTTACTAGAATTAGCCTATTTTTTTACCTTTTTTTATTAGAAGCAATTCCTACTCTTTAGTTTCAGTAGTTGAGTGAATAGCTTCCTCTTGTTGTAATATATTCACTAACTCTTCAAAAGTTTTTGTTTAACTAGTTATGTTTAACGTGGTCACAAAAATCCTATAAGAAGGAGGAAGATCTCTCAATACTATAGGAATGAGTGATTTGTTAGTTAATTCTTCTTCCAAAGCTTGAAGTGATGCATGCAAATTTGCTACTCTTCTAAAAACATTTCAACTTTCTCATTTGGTTGCATTTTCAAGTTCAATAGTTGACTTTGGAGATGAAGTATTGTGTTCTTATTTTTGGACTCATATACTATTTTCAACTTGTCCCAAGATTCTTTTGTTGTTGTGGCCTCACGAATATGAGGTTGTACCTCATCTGAAACACTAAACAATATTATTAACTTTGATTTTTTTATTTGCATGATCAAATATAGCTTGTTGTGTAACATCTGTTATAGATCTTGTTAATGTACTAGAAACAACGGACCATAGATTTTAAAAATCAAGTTGTGCACGAATTTTTGTTTTCCATGTTGGGTAATTATCAGAACGTAAAATTTGAGAATCTGGAAAAAATAATTTTGGTGTCGTAATTGTGGCCATTGTGAAGACTGATAAACAATAGAAGAAAAAATTGAACACTTTTCCCCCCTTAAAGCATGCACACCCCCCAAAAATAATATTTTATTCAGTTTAGGCTCCTTTTCGGTTTTGTAAAATGACTTTTTAGCACTATTGGCTCAGGTCAATTTGTAAAAATAAAAATTTTGGACTCTTTGGCCTCTTTTCAAGTACAAAAACTCTATCTTTTTAATTTTTACAAACAAATCTTATAAAAAGCAAGACCAAGACATAGAGCTTGCAAAAAAACACACTTAAAAAATGGCATCTCAATTTGAGGTACCAGTTAAAAGTTATAATTTGTTTAAATTTCTATTTCAATATCTTTTCGGGCCCCTTTCGAAAAATGGAAAAAAAATTCTATACTTCTAATTTTTAATGGATTTTTTTAAGTAGATTTTTTAAAGAAAATGTGAACTAGGGCTTATGTGGCTCAAAGATGGTACATTTTAGGGCACAATTTCAGTTCAATTTATTTTCCTAAGCATTATAATAAACCTTGGCGAACTTTTTTATTATTTATTTCTTCCTTACTTTGGCTTCACACAGGTATTTTGTTTCTTTGATCTGTAGCTTTGGACAACAATTTTCACATTGAAAAACCTTGGCCACTTTATATTTCTTTTCTTGAAATCTATTGCACACATGTCTTCTTCTTCTCTTGATCTGTGAATGCAATCTCTAGGTTGATTGGAGGCTTCGGGAGGTTACTTTGGACAGAGATCTTCTCACAAGCACGTAGAATTCTCTTTCCAGATATATGAAAAGATAGAGCATAGAGAAGAGGAAGGAGAATTTATGTGGGGAGCTTGAAAATATTGGGTCCCCACAATAAAAAATATTGTATATATATTTTAAATGCTTCCAATTTTTTTAAAAAATTACAGGTATAGGTAATTTTAAAAAAACAAATAATGAAACAATGTCACCTTTTGCAATAGAGTTGCATCCAGGTCTACAAGGTCATGTGAACCAAACAATACATGGACCAAGGTATGGATTTGAGTAGAGGTCAGAAATGGCTAGGGGCATCTATGGCTTCTACTAGCTCTGTAATTTCTCCAGATCTCCCTAAAAGCTTCCTACACTTTTCCCTATATAAGAATGTTACTTTGATACCAAATCTTGATAATGAATACTTGAAAATAATATTTGACACATAATCTTTACATTGAAACAAGATTGTGCTTATGTATTTTATTAATATCAAAATCAAGCATTACAAACAAATGAGAGAGCTACAATATTTATAGATATTGAATAGCTTCTATCTCATCCACAATATATGGAAACAAATCACCTAATTTGAGCAAATATGCAGGAATAACATATTACCCCTAATTGCCCCTATTGCCCCTCATGGAAATCATCCGGGAACAAAATATTCAAGATAGAACATTATCCCACAAACCAAGTGATGAGATAACTCACTAATAATTGACTTTATCTAAGCTAACTTAAGTAATTAAAAATTACTTTATTACAATATCACTTTAACTCATATGATAAATTAAGTTTTAGTTTATTTCAAACATTGTTAAGCAATCTTTACGATATTATTCATCTGAGATGAAATCTTTGAGAGATACACGAAGTTCTATAATTTGAATTTCAGTAGGTATAATGGCACCCATAGGTATAATAGACAAGTGAATAAGGTGTAGCACCCATAGGTGTGTGGATGTTAGTTTGATAAGCCTGGAGAGAAAATGGGATTTGGAGAAGTAATTTCCTTCCTGCATCATCTATTGTTTTCACAAGGATCTTATTAAGTCTATTTTTGGAGACCTCGGCCTGTCCATTTTCTTGAGGATAATATGGTGATGAGAAACTAAGTTTGATGTTAAATGTATCACATATATTTTTAACTTCCTTATTTTAAAAGGATTTTCCATTATCTATGACAAACTTATGTGGGATACGAAAATGACATATGATATTTTGATATATGAAGTTGATGATATGTTTGGATTTTGTTGAGGTCAAAGGAATGGATTCAACCCATTTAGTGAAGTATTCATTTGCTATGATTATGGAATGATGTTGTTAGGATGATTTAGGATTGATTGTGCCAATGAGGTCTAACCCCCATTAAGAAAAAGGCCATAAGTCCTGGGCGGGTTATAATGCTTGACTAGGGACGTGGATGAGATCTGAATGGAGTTGGCATTTAACACATTTCTTTACGTATGCACAACAATATTTGGTAATGGTAGGCCAAGTAATACCTAGTTGTATGATATGTTTAGTGATGGCATTGCCACTAAAGTGACCACCACAGATGCCATCATGGAATTATTCGATTTCTTTGATTGATTCATGTGATTTAAGGCATCATAATAGTATACCATCAAAACTACGTTTATAAAGAATGCCACCTATGATAATGAATCAAGTGACGTGTTTACAATATGACCGTTTGACACCATGTGATAAGTTTGATGGTAGTTTACATTTGGTGAGATAGTCATATATTTATGTGTACCATAGATCAGGTGGATTTTTGTCAATGTTATTAATGGAAGGAAGCTCATTTTGATGTGAAGGATGATCTAAGAATTGAACAACCATGAACATTTTAGTCTTATCATTTGATTTTTCTATTTCAAAAGGGACGAGGGATCTAAGGGATGCCATAGTGTCTGTAAACCTATTAGAAGATCATGGAATGGCTTGAATGGTATAATGATTGAACGCGCCAAGGAGAAATTCAATGACAACCTTATATTTTTGAAGGATTTCATTTTTACATTGATATTCTCCTTTAACCTTGACTAACGAAAAGTTTTGAATCTCTATAGATTTCTAGGATGTGGACACCTAGGAGAATAGTAGTGTTTAGACCCATGATTAAGGCCTTGTATTCTGCCATGTTATTAGTACATTCAAAGTTCAGTTTAAATGATAATGGAAGTGGGATATTCTAGGGAGGTATGATAATGACTTTGGATCCTCCCCCTTCTTAGCACTTAGCTTCATCGAAGAAGAGGGTCATTTTAATGGGGATGAAATCAAATTCATCAGGAAAGTTTTTGTGAGGTATTTGACTATCCGAAAGGTGTGCATCGACGAGATGATCTGCAATGGCTTGACCTTTAATATATTTATGAGATATGATTTCAAGGTAAAATTTAGTCATAAGCATAAGCCATCAAGTTATGTGATCATTATGATAAGGTTTAATGTGCATGGATTTAAGTGGATTAAAGTTGGTAATGAAATACATCTTATGATCAAGGAGATAATGTCAAATTTTTGAGGTGAAAAGTATAACACACAACACAATTTTTTAGCTTCGGTATAGTGTGTTTCATATTCATAGAGTGTGTACCTAATGTATATGGCCTATTCATGACCATGATTATCATGGTGGGTGAGTATTGCTTATAAAGCATTTTTTAAAGTGGATATGTATAGATAAAATGGCTCCCCTTCATGAGGTGGAGTAAGTACATGTGGTGATAATAGATATTATTTGATTTCATTAAAGGCTTTCTAGCAATCAGAATCCCAATGAAATTCTATGTCCTTACAGAGAGACGATGGTCAAAAATTTGTGATATGAAACGTCGAATGGATTGTAATTTACCTTGAAGGATACACAGTTGCTTAAGATTGGATGGTGGAGGCATCTCAATGATTTCTCTAACCTTCGTTGGGTCAACTTTAATGCCTTAGATAGATATGATGAACCCTAAAATATTTCCAATGAGGACACCAAAAACACATTTTATAGGATTAAGATGAAGACAAAATTGGATGAGACGAGTGAAGATTGATTCAAGGATGTCAAGATGGTTTTTTTATTTAGATTTTCCTAGGAGGTCATCAACGTAGTCTTAAAAAATTTTGGATCAAATCATGAAAAATGTATGTCATGGCATGTTGATAAGTAGCCCCTACATTTTTAAGACCAAATGGCATGATCACAGTAGCAAAAGGTTCCCAAGGGGTGATGAAAGAAGTTTTGTGTTGATCATCATGGGTGATGAGGATTTGGTTATAACTAGAAAATCCATCCATGAGGGAAAGCATTTCAGTAGCCGGTTGTTAGGTCGACGATCTAATCTATGTTTGGAAGAGGGAAATCATCTTTTGGACAAGTGAGATTGAGATCCTTGAAATCTGTATAAATACATATTTTTCTTGAGGCTTTGGTTATGGGGATAACATTAGAGACCCATTGTGGATAGTCAATGGGTATGATAAAATTAGTAGATAAAAGGCGTTGCAACTCTTCTTTAATAAGGAGAGATATACGAGGATGCATTTTATAGAGCTTTTGTTTAACTAGCTTAGCATTGGGATACATGACTATGTTGTGTATGAAAATTTTAGGATCGATTCCGGGCATATCGTTGTATGTCCAGGAAAAATCTTGGTGATATTTTGTTAAGAATGAGGTGAAATCATTTAATTCTTGTGAATCTAGAGATTGACCACCTTAACTATGCAAGGATCCTGAGGGGTACCTAAGTTAACATTGAGGGTGGATTCATTAAGGAGAGTTGGTGTGTCGGTGTACACACAAAATTATACACTTTACACATAATTTGGCCTGGTTTTATAATACTTTTAACCAAAATAAGCTCCCTCTTATCTTGGGTTAACTTACTCCTCTTTGTACCTTAGTAAAAATTTCACAAGTTTCAGGAATTCAAATATTTCTAGAAATTTCTCCATCAGATAGAGAATTTCTTCCCCTTTCCAGAAAGGTAAAGAACTCCTCTTAACTCCTTGTATTTCTCAAGTTATGACTAGTGGAGTTATGGAGGAAAATTTTCCCAAGGTAGACTTGGGGAGAGTTTTGCCAAGGAATTTTGGGTCGGCGGAGTGGGGAAAGAATTTGAAAACTTAGCGCTTTTTGGGTTAAAAGTGCAAAATTCATTAGTGCTCCCGTGAGCCCGCAAAGGGAAACAAAGTGAAAATTTGACTAAGTCCCGAAAGGGACACATGGCAACATTTTGTGCAAAGGCACTAAGTGGGTGTGAAGGATTTTGAGGACTTGGAAATTTTTGCCAAAAATAGTTTCTAAGTAAAAATTATGTCCACATCTCCAAAGGACCCTAGAAGTGACACGTGGCAGACCCAAACAAGCAGCGGGCTAGTCGGCCTTCAGAGGAAAAATATAATTTTTGCCCTTTTGTGAAAAAGGTGCAAATGGAAAAAAAGGAGCCCCTGCCTCCACCGACCCCAATGGATGCCACGTCATCAGCGGATTTGTGGGGAAATGTGCCAAATTTTCCCAAGCTATTTTTTTTTGCAGAAAACGTAAAGGAAATACTCAGAGAGCCATATCTTTTGGTCAAGAGCTTTGTTTTTGACAATCTTGGTACCAGTGGAAAGATCTAAAGATTCTCTTCATCATTGAGTCTTCAATTTTGCATTTTGGTGGAGATTTGTGGGATAAAATTGCAAAACGTGATTTGGCATGGAAAAAACATAGAACCATTTTTCAACCACCAAATTTAATGAAATTTGGGTCTTTTCTCCCTCGAGTAGACAAAATACATTGGGGAATGGATTTTGCAGATGGATCCTTGACTTTTTGACCCAATTTTTTAAATTTTTTGGTGGTTAGAGAAAAAGATATGATTTTTCACATTTTCCCTCTCTTCTCACATTTTTTTCTATAAAATGTAACAGAGGCATCATTTTGAGAAGTTAGTTAGTGGTTGTTCACTCTTCTTCTCTACCTCTCCCTTCTTTTCCTTCCTAGGGTCGAAATGGAGTTTGAACCTCTTCCCATGCTCTGTAAATGGCATTTTTGCCTCTTGCTCGTGAATGATGTTTTATGAAAATGTATGAAGCAATAAAACATGTTTTTGTGATGCATTTGTCCATCCTTTTCTCATTTTTATTGCATCTTCTTGCCTCTCTTCATGTGTAGGGTATCTGTGTATGTTTTGAATGTTTATTTACAGATCTGGGAGCTCTGTAATGGAGTTTGGAACATTTTTTGTGTGAAATCCATCTTTGGTCTATGATGCACTTGTCCATCCTTTCCATTGCTCACCTCTCCTTGTTCCATGGCAGTTTTGGTAGATGATCAACACTTTCCTTCTTTGGTGTATCACCATTTTAGTGTAGGCTCTATTTTTTCTTGTTTTCTTAGTCTATTTTTTCTTGGAAGTTAGATTAGGATTATATTATCTTGCATGCACTGGAATAGCCTATGGAAGGTAGATTAGGAAGAGGAACCATCCTTCTCTGGAGGATCATTCTAATTTATAAGTTCCAAAGCTTGGGGAATGATCTAATGTTATGCAAATCACACCAAATGACCTTGCCTTAGAAAAGCAAACCTTATAACTCATTTGGGGGTGTTGTGATTTTGCACTAACAGTTTTGGCATGCACTGGTGGGACCTTAGAGGTCTTCACTTCATTGCAACAAGGTTGATGTGCACTTGTTGCAATATCTAGCTTATGAGAAGCTTCAATTTGCATATCTGGTGACTCCATCTAGTTTACAACCCATCTCTGAGTTGCAGACCTGTTTTCCATCCATTTCCATTTCATTCTTCTTTCCATCTCTTTCATTATTTTCCATTCCATGAAGTTGTGCAATCATGACTTCATTTCCACCATGGAATTCACAACAACAACAACAATACATTCCAACTCCAATGCTTTCTACAACTCCTTCAAATCAACATTTTGAGCAAATTCAAAATCAGCATGTTTACCCCTATGAGCAGCAGTGCCAAAATCAGTTTGGCTATGGAGCTTTCCAAGAGCAAGGGTATGCAAACAATGAAGAAAATCAAATGCAAGATGTTGGTCTGTTGAGAAGATCCAAAAATGGAGATTGACATGGTGCATTCAAGGGCAACAGCTCAAATGAAGGAATTCAAGATTGGTTGTAGGACACCTTGCCCATGGGAAGGCCCTTTTCCAAGACACTACAGCCCTTAGGAGAAGCTGGACTTCATGATTGGAATGCTGCCCCAACTTGCACAATGGACTGAAGAGATAGAGGCCTATGAATTTGGTGCTAAACAACCTTGTCAATGGGTAAGTTCTACACCATCATCTGGTATTTCTCTTTCCATTCCTCAAGTAGCACCATCTCAATTTGAATGTCAAGTTTCAAGTTTCTCCAATGCTGCTCCAGTTGTGAAAACCATCCCCCCATCCCCTAGTCTTCCATCTCATCTCATCTTTTCTTCCCTCTTCTCTTCCAAATCCAAACCCCCTCCACAAGAGCAAAAATAAACACCTTCCCCTCCAAAGAAACAAGAAGTTCCATCCTTCCCACTACCACAAAAAAATGCACAAATGATTGAATCCAAACCTACTTTTCCTCTTTCCTTCCCAATTCCATGTGGGGAAGAAGAGATTGCAAAAATCAGTCAAGGATAGCAAGAAGAAGAGCTGGTAGAAGAAGAAATGGTTAAAATCTTAGTGAGCTTAGCTCTTAGGTTTGGGATAATAGAGATTCCTTTGCTAGTTAAGCCTACAGAGGAGGTAAAAGTTGAGGAACCAGAGGTGGTCAAGGCTGAGTTTGTTGTAGCAGAAGAAGAACAAAGACAAAGGGAAGAAAATCAATAGCCTTTTTACTCATAATGTAGTGCCCATGTTGGCACTCTACTTGAAGAAAAGATCCAATAGAAGTTGCACAATCAACCATGGAAGAGAAAGAACAATCAGCTTAAAGCCCCATTGATGAGGAGAAAATGGAAGAAATTGAATCAAAGTTTGTAGTAGCAGAAGAAGAAGGCATCATTGGAAACTTTCTACTTTCATTTGAAGGGCCTAATTTGGTTAATGAATCCATCATGGGGGAGGAAGAACCAATAGCTCCAAGTTTAGTTAGAGAAGAGCACATTAAGGTGGACAAAACAAACTTAGAGGCATGGAACCATGAGTTGGTTGCACATAAGATAACAGATCTCTCCCCATTCAATCTCTCCCAAAGTCTAATTGTGTGGAGGAGTTTGAACTCACTAGCTTCATGTTTGAAGATGAAGCTTCATCTGGTGAAAAGAATGCAGATTTTGAGATCACCATGCAAGAGGGAGAAACTTGGCTACAATAGGACATCATAGAGTTTGATTTTTATCAAAATTAGAAGGATTTTTGATAGGAGC
The DNA here is from genome assembly GCA_018340775.1 of Taxus wallichiana var. yunnanensis. Taxonomy (NCBI): domain Eukaryota; kingdom Viridiplantae; phylum Streptophyta; class Pinopsida; order Cupressales; family Taxaceae; genus Taxus; species Taxus wallichiana. Next base: position 507,581,992 of record CM031235.1, read on the forward strand.
AGCCCACAGAAGTTATAATATTTTCTTCCCCATCATTCACCATTCAAGAGCCTGCTACCATGAAAGAAAACTTGCAAGCACAACCAACATTTTCCACCATGCTTCTTGAATCAAGGTTGGGAGATTTTGATCTTCCAAAGGCCACATCCACCATGAGAGGGAACTGCCAAGAAGACATTGCTATCATAAACAGTCCTCTAGAACAACAAATTAGAAAGTTTGATTTGACAAACTTCATGCTAGAAGAAGGGGCTATCCAAGAGCAGATTGATCTTCAAAAATCAGTAGAAGAACTCCAGAGCCAACAATGTATAGCAGCAGAGTATGATGATGTAAAATTAGATCCAATGGATGTTGCAATCAGAGATGAAGAGCTGCAAATTGTAGAGGATTTTTATGCTGCTATGGAGGAAGAAAAAGAGAAGAAGAGTTCCACCACTTCTTCCACACCATCCATTCAAGAGGATATGCAAGAAGACTCCATTTTTGGAGTTGAAAATTAGAGCTATGGGCATATCAAACAGACCATACCTTGTCTAATCAGGCATTTGGATTCATTGGAGATAAAGTATAAGCCAAAACCAGGTCATGTCCATTTTAGGGCACAAGGATGAGCTACAAAGCACCAAGGATCAACTATTGTACCTCTTCAATCCAAATGCAGAGCAACTAAAAGAGGTATTTGTTTTGTCTTCAATTGATACTTTGGTTATTTGGGTGGAAGATCGGCTTGTAGTTAGTTTTTCACTCATCTAACCAGCCATGTTCAATGCCAAATCAGTTGCATGGCTGCCATTTTTTAGGAAGGGAAGCTATTTCTCCCTGCCAGTTACGGGTTTTGTTTGAGTTCCCTTTACTCTTGGTTAGACTAGAGTAGGTAGGTTTGTTTTCAGCAGAAGAAGTTCTTGTGCACACTATGCATGTTTCATTTGGAGCATGTATGATTTTCATTTTTATTATAGTTTTGGTTTTGTTTTATTGCTCTTGCATAGTTCATTTCAGTTGGCATTTTGGTGAAGATCAACTCCAAGTTTCAGTGGGTTTCCAAGTGATTCAGAGGTTACTTTTTCAGAGTTATATTATATAATTGGTTATCAGGCTTGACTCCATTCCTAATGAATGAAACTAAGGCCACTGATCATTCATCTAGCAGAAAATGACCCCTGTGAGTCGCCAAAGTTGTTAACCAAAATAAGCTCCCTCTTATTTTGGGTTAACTTACTCCTCTTTGTGCCTCAGTCAAAATTTCACAAGTTTTAGGCACTCAAATATTTCTGGAAATTTCTCCATCAGATAGATAATTTCTTCCCCTTTCCAGAAAGGTAAAGAACTCCTCTTAACTCCTTATATTTCTCAAGTTATGACTCGGTGGAGTTATGGAGGAAAATTTGCCCAAGGTGGACTGCGGAGCTTGGGAGAGAGTTTTGCCAAGGAATTTTGGGCCGGCGGAGTGGGGAAAGAATTTGAGAACTTAGCACTTTTTGGGTTAAAAGCGCAAAAGTCATTGGCACTCCCGTAAGCCTGCAAAGGGAAACAAAGTGAAAATTTGACTAAGTCCCGAAAGGGACATGTGGCATCATTTTGTGCAAAGGTGCTAAGGCAGGCTGGTGGAGGATTTTGGGGACTTGGAACTTTTTCCAAAAGAGTTTCTAAGTCAAAATTGTGGCCGCATCTCCGAAGGAACCCAGAAGCGACACGTGGCAGGCCCAAACCAGCAGCGGGCCGGTGGGCCTTCGGAGGCAAAATAGAATTTTTGCCCTTTTGTGAAAAAGGTGCAAATGGAAAAAAAGGAGCCTCTACCTCCACCGACCCCAATGGATGCCACGTCATCAGCGGATTTGTAGGGGAAATGTGCCAAATTTTCCCAAGCTATTTTTTTGCAGAAAATGTAAAGGAAATAATAGAACTAGTTTTCAACCACCAAATTTAATGAAATTTGGGTCTTTTCTCCCTCGAGTAGACAAAATACATTAGGGAATGGATTTTATAGATAGATCCTTTAATTTTCAACCCAATTTTTTAAATGTTGTTGCTGATTGGAGAAACAGATCTTATTTTCACGTTTTCCCTCTCTTCTCATGTTTTTCTATAAAATGTAACAGAGGCATCATTTTGAGAAGTTAGTGGTTGTTCACTCTTCTTCTCGTCCCTCTCCCTTCTTTTCTTCCCCAGGGTTGAAATGGAGTTTGAACCTCTTCCCACACTCTGTAAATGGCATTTTTTCCTCTTTCTCATGAATGATGTTATGTGCAAACGTATGAAGCAATAAAACATGTTTTTGTGATGCATTTGTCCATCCTTTGCTCATTTTTATTGCATCTTCTTACCTCTCTTCATTTACAGGGTATATGTGTATGTTTTTTCTTATTTTCTCTCTCCTTGTCTCCTTGGAAGTTAGATTAGATTTATATTAGCTTGCATGCACCGGAATAGCTTGTAGCAGGTAGATTTGGAAGAGGAACCAACCTTCTCTGGAGGATCATTCCCATTTGCAAGTCCCACAACTTGGGGAATGATCCAATGTTATGCAAATCACACCAAATGACCCATCCTTAGAAAATCAGATCTTATAACTCATTTGGGGATGCTATGATTTCACACTAACAACTACTATTTAGAAGGTTCTCAACATTCTCAGTGTACAAAGAACTAATTAATCCCACCTTTTAGCCATATTTATTTTATATTTTTTTTTATAGTTCCCATGTATTTTCCAATACTTGTCTACCCATTTAACAAATGCCCCAACATTTGAGCCCTAAATAAGGGTTCCCAACCGATTGGGGTGCCCAGGGCACATTGGTCCCTTTCTCGATGCCATGATCTAAGAAAATATCCTTTCACTCCTTTTTGGGTCATTTCTAGTTGTTGGTCATCTTTATATTTTTCTTAGTCGGCCTTGTTGGGATTAATTACAAAATTAAGCTTGAGAGCCCTATAAATATAAATTTATAAGACCATAATGAGGGTCCTAGGTCATAACATTACACACTACTATCACTCCATCTAGGGTTGCATCCATTACATCACTTACATCCACATAGTTCCATGCATCAAGGCTAGGAGATCTGCATCACACACACTTCATAAGGGGAGGGATTCTATTATATTCCATACACACATGCTATTTACATTTTCTATAGTTATTATTTCTCGCTACTTCAAAAGTGTAAGCTGGGCGAGAGTACCTAGGTACGACATGCACACACTCACCATAACTACATCCGGGTCTAAAATGTAGTGCAACACTCAGTGATAAGTCCACTAGTTTGGTGGCTAAGGTCAGTCTAACCCATTCATATACATCTTTTATTTTTCTAGGGTTTTATACTTCTCTTTGCATTGTAGGTCATTTTCTAGCTCATTTGATAGATCCATCGTGACAAACAGGGAACGTTCGAAACCAACTTATGACCGTACCTATTTAATGTTTAGAGCATTTACGGTGTTCGAGCACCCATATTGTAGACCAAGGCACCTAAATACACTCCCAGCACCCCAGATCACTTTAGATCCTTCATATCTATCCTTCGTAGGGTCCCTGAGTGTTTGTATGCACTTCCATATTTTATTCTCGGACTGCAATGAGTCACTTCTAATCAAGCTAAGCTATTTCTCTCCCTTCTCTTGCACATTTAGGGTTTTATTTCACTTATAATAGTTTACTTGAATTTATTTCATATTGTTTTAGTATTTTATTACAACATTTTAGTCCTCCTAATTAGATTAACTAGGATTACCACTTTCCTACATTCGGTTCAATTTTAGCTAATCATTTTGGTGAACCTGACTTCCATTTTTTGTTTATTACCATTACTTGTAGTAGTTATTTTGGCCCTCTCCTTTATTATGAGATTCCTTCTTCTCTTCCCTGTCCCTCTAGATCTATGGCTAACATACCTACCTCTCAGAATCGATAACCCCTTAGACACCTCCACCTGGCCCCCTTCACGAAATTGAAACCACGATTAGTGAAAAATCCTATGATAAGGAGACCAATGTTAACCAAGAACATCTTGATATTGTCACATATTTTCGCCAAGATTTACGTGAGAATCCCACTCATCTCCCTCATGTTTTTCATGCTCTACTCGTAGCTAAGCAAGCTCATGAGGCATCCCTACCTATTTCTTCCACTCTTATGGTCTCTACACCACCCGTATCTACTCCACCTATTACAACTACTACCCCTCCAACCCATCAAGGTGCTTCTAGTATCCTACTTGGTTCCTCCTCTAATTCTATAACTATGTGTCATTATACCAAGATCTTCACAACCAAATCCACTAGTTATAATTTGCCACTTCTAAAGGACCCATACTTGTGAGTGATAATGTATGGACCAATCCAATTGGGGGAAAAATTTCCACATTTACTCCACTCTAATGTAGTAACATTTTGATTTTCTTTGAGTAAAAGATCACCAATTTTAAAGTCATGTTCTTTGACATGTTTTTGTATGCTCTGCTAATACATTGTTGATAGACTTGATGATGTTCGAGGGTTACTAGATGTTTTTCATCTAACAGATTAAAGTTGTGTTAAGAGGTCTTGACAATATTCTTCATCTAGGATGAAATATTTGAGAGATACACAAAGTGACAAAATTTGAATTTCAAGAGGTACAATGGCTTCAAATCCATAGACAATTGAATAAGGTGTAGCACCCGTAGGTGTGTGGATGCTAGTTCGATAATCCCAGAGAGAAAATGGGATTTAGAGATGTCAATTCCTTCTTGCATCATCTACTATTTTCATAAGGATTTTATTAAGTGTTTTGTTAGAGGCCTCGGCCTATCCATTTTCTTGAGGATAATATGGTGATGAGAAACTAAGTTTGATGTTAAATGTATCATAGATCTTTTTAACTTCCTTATTTTTAAAGGATTTTCCATTATTTATGACAAGCTTATGCGGGATACCAAAATGGCATATGATATTTTGATATATGAAGTTGATGATAGGTCCAGATTTTTTCGAGGTTAAAGGAATGGCTTCAACCCATTTAGTGAAGTATTTAGTTGTTATGATTATGGAATGATGTTGTTGGAGATGATTTAGGATTGATTGTGCTAATGAGGTCTAACCCCATTGAGAAAAAGTCCATAAGTCTTGGGCGGGTTGTAATGCTTGACTAGGGATGTGGATGAGATCTATGTAGAGTTGGCATTTAACACATTTCTTTACGTATGCACAACAATATTTGGTGATGGTAGGCCAGTAATACCCTAGTCGTATGACACGTTTAGTGATGGCATTGCCACTGAAGTGACCACCACAAATGCCATCATGGACTTCATGTGATTTAAGGCATCATAATAGTATACCATAAAAACTACGTTTATAAATAATGCCACCTATGATGACGAAGTGAGTGACACGTTAAATAAAAGACCGTTTGGCACCATGTGATAAGTCTGATAGTAGCTTACATTTGGTGAGATAGTCATATATTTATGTGTATGATAGATAAGGTGGATTTTTATCAATGTTATTGATGGAAGGCATCTCATTTTGATGTGAAGGATGATCTAAGCATTAAACAACCACGAAAATTTTAGTCTTATCCTTTGATTTTTCTATTTCAAAAGGTACGAGGGATCCAGGGATGTCACGGTTTCTATAAACCTATTAGAAGGTCGTAGAATGACTTGAATGGTATAATGATTGAATGCGCTAAGGAGAAAGTTGACGATAACCTTATATTTTTGAAGGATTTCATTTTTACATTGATATTCTCCTTTAACCTAATTGATGACAAGTTGTGAATCTCCATAGATTTCTAGGATGTGGAAACCTAGGAGAATAGCAATGTTTAGACCCATGATTAAGGCCTCGTACGTTGTCATGTTATTAGTACATTCGAAGTTTAGTTTTAATGATAATGGAAGTGGGATATTGTAGGGAGGTATGATAATGACTTCAGCTTCTCCCCTTTTTAGCACTTAGCTCCGTCAAAGAAGAGGGTCATTTTAATAGGGATGAAATCAGATTCATCGATGTTGTTGATGGATTCGTCAGGAAAGTGTTCATGAGGAAGTTGATTATCTTGAAGGGGTGCATCGGCAAGCCGATCTGTAATGGCTTGACCTTTAATAGATTTATGAGATATGATTTTGAGGTCAAGTTCAGCCATAAGCATAATCCATCAAGTTATGTTGGTCCTGAAAATGCATCGCGTGGACGATCTATGAATAGGCACGAGCCAACAAAGTGTGCGGGGCTTAGCCCTCTTTGAGACAAAGAAAGCGAAACGGTTTATTGCTATTTCCACTAGCGAGGAACCTATGCAAGTCTCACAGATTCTACCTTCGGGGTTGGGATCTCATCCCGGTAGAGTGTTCCAGGCTGCGAAAAGAAAGGAATGAAAGAGGGAGAAGAGAAAGAACAGATCCGAAGGGAGAAAAGAAATGAATTCCAAAGCGAAAGGTCGGAAGATTTATGTTTTTAGTTTGGTAGTATATAGAGCCAAACCTACTTGCATAAATAAACAAAGCAATACTTGATAAACAAATGACGAAAAAGTAGATATGAATCCAACAGATTAAACAAATACGAGATCTAACGTAAGAAAGATCTAATGTATAAACACATGACTATTGAGCACAAAGTCCGAATAATTGTATTCTTGTTCTTTTCATTCAAGAAAGCTCAAAGTCTTTCTCTCCTCACTTCTATTTCTATCTAAAAAATGTTCACCCCGAATACAACAAGTATTCTCATATTTATAGAAGATGAGGGAGAGAGAAGGCAAAATGGAGCCAACCACTTATTTACAAAGATATTTACAAAATATCTAAAAGTCATGTTGACTTTGACAACTTGGTGGATGACATCATCCCATGATGCAACATGGATGATGTCATCATTTGTATCAACACATTTTAGACATTTCAAAAAGAAAGTCAGAGAATAGAGAGAAGAAGAAGAAGAAGAAGAAGAAGAAGAAGAAGAAGCTACTCATCATCATCATCCTGCGGCCGAAAAGGGGTTGCCTGTTTCTGATGCTACTCAGGTGATGATATGTGGAACTGAGCGCGGTATTCCAAAAACTTGCTGATCATTGGCCCAAATTGATCCTGTGATGGATCCTTGTGCCGTTCACTGATTGCTTCGCAAGTCTCCCGCTCATCTATGAGCTTTTCCGGGAGTTTGGAATAATCTTTCTGCCTCGATAAGGAACCCAATGAAGTCCCTATAGGCCAGAGGTTGTTGATAGATTCGGTGTCGAATGTGACCTCCGGCCTGTCCTTGAGAAGCTATCTCCTCAAGATCCGGATAGTGTCATCAGCTGATCTCAAGGTAAGGGAAGGAGTGAGCAACCCTGGAGTCATGGCGAGGAAAATTTTCTCCATTTGATGCATTGCATCCAGGGCCTCTTCCTTTACCTTGTCTATCTTTTCTAAAACAAATTCCAGCTGATCTATCCGATAGTCCAGAGTGGACATAGTTTTGTTGAGGGCCCTTGGATGGCCGAAGACTCCGAACTTGACTGATCTTCGACTAAACAGTCGAACATTTGTTGGAAGGTCTCGTGTTGGAGTCTAGCATGTTCTAACTCTTCTGATATCGGACCTGCTAATGCTTGGAGTTCCTTATTCGCCTTCTCGATGTTTAGGTATAAACTGATATACTCGGCGATTACTCTTTCACTATCCTTGAGGATCTGGCTCCTCCAAGCAGAAACAGCCATACCCTGCTCGCCGATCTTTGAATACTCATTGATCTTCTCCTGACTGAGCAGCTCAGGAGTCTCGGCGGCAGTTGTGGGAGGTGCACTTCCCATCTTCTGTAAGGCTTGAAGCAGGTACTTGTTCTGCTCCTTCAGTAGCCTTTTCTCCTCTTTCGTTTCCTGAAGCTTTTTGCAGAGTGCATCAACTGCGGAAAGAGCTTCCCCCTGGAGACTTTCTGAGGATGTCCCCATTGTGACTTGGGTCACGGTGAAATCTGTCGGAGACAGATCTTCTTTCTCTTTGAGGGGGTTGGGGTACGCTATTTCCATGACTCTCTCACCTGCAGCGCTCTTCGAGAAGCGTGTAACCGGCTTGTGCTTCTTTGCTCCTTTAGCCGGAATGACCGAAAAGTCCATCGGAGCGATGGGGACTTTCCTCTTTTGTTGGCTCAGCTGCTGAGAGATCCAAGCTGGTCCTATAGAAGAAGGACCAGAGACAGGGGGAGGCAACAATGGTAGAAGAGGGGAAAAACGCGGAGACACGCGGCGGCGGCATTGAAAGAATAGCCGAAGAAATGTCTACGGGAGGAAGGGAAACCGCAACCGCAGAAGACATAGGAAGGGAAGGGAGCTCGGAGATGAGGGAACAAATAGAGGAAGACAAATTGGCGAGGGAGGAGAAGATAGATGAAGAAGCAGGGGAAAGGGTAGAAGAAGGGGCAGAGGACACGACCAAAGGGGTGGTCGTTTGAGTCACTCGAGGAGGGGAAGGAAGAGAAGAAGAAGGGATAGAAGGGACCTCTGAAGTTGTAGCGACGCCAACATCCTGGGTGGATGGGCGTATAGGACTATCCTCTGTCAATTCCTCATCAAGAGTTATGACTTGTTCTGGCTCTGAAGGAAGAGGACTTTCAGGGGCTTCCTCCTGAATGGTGCTAGGTTCACCTTCTGCACCTTTTCCTTTCAGCTGCTTCTTTGACCTTGGAGGCGCGTTGCCCAAAGGGGAAGTTGTGAAATCTACCCCGAGGTAGATTAGTCCATTCATGCGGCACCAATGCTCTGTTCTTCGCATAGTCTCCTTGACCCTCTCCTCAATTGTTTGAGGAGCCTTGTTCCTGTCAATGGCCGGGAAGGGCCAATTGTCCCCATCTGTGTCATTATACACCTTATCTACTTCATCTTCCGTAGTCTGGAAGCCTTCGGGGACAATGGCCACTCCGTATTGGATGATTTCCGCCAATGCTAAGCGAGAGTGATCCTTTCTTCTGAGTTCCGCCTCATGGAGAACGTCAATGTAAATATCCTCAATTTGAGGGACATGGATCGGATCGAGCTTCGCTTTTGGCAGGCAGCTTCTTGGGTCGAAGGTAGGCCTGGCTGGGAAGTCATGCTTCAAATTGAGTAGCTCCAGCTCTGCGAACATTTCCCTCACCTTATGGTGGGTGGAGCATGTGTATCGGCCTACTTTGAGGGGGAAAGGAGTTCCACCCTTCTTTCTTTTGAGGCACTTCTCATGGTATGTGACCACCGCCTTGGCAGCTTCTAGTAGAATCGCCTTAGGCCCAAGATACCTTGGTAGCCTGGTTGGCTCTCCAAAAAGTTGGCAGCCCTCAGATAGGTGAACGTGGGAAATTGGGTGAACAGGGCCCCCATTTCTCTGTGTGGCCACTATGTTTTGGTCGTCCGCTTTATGAGTCATGTTTGGCCTCGGTAGGCGAGATGACATGATAGAAGAATGCATCATTAACTTTTGCGAAATGTTGGATGCTATTCTCCAACCTCAGCTCTGGATAGTAATCAAATATCTTGGCCTGAGGCCATACTCCACTTCGGTTCAGCCCCGGATAATCCCTTGCCGACGCTGCAGCATAGACTACATAGGAGTTCATATGGAACACTCCTGTTGTGGCGAACTGTTGTAGCTGCTCAGAGATGGTGCTGCTTATTATTTCCCCCCAGCAAAAGCGCTGATCGGGCAAATTCTTATTCATTGTCTCCAGGTACCGCAGCATCCACTTATGGAAATAGTGGGCATCTGAAAGCCCGAAGACTCTGCTCAGGAAAGTGATAGTATCACTGAGTTCCTCTGAGAAATCACTTCGGTGGATAGTCTGAGGCCACCGGGTCACCGCCTTCTTGTTCTTTAGGTAGACCTCATTCATCAACTGCATGCACTGGTCTTCGTTGTCTTCCCAGGCCTTGATGCATTCTCGTTGGCTAACAGCCACGTAGTTCCGGTGGTGAGGGATGCCAAGTATTAACTCAAAGTGACGGGCAGTGAGGTTTATGACTGCCTCGCCCTTACTGTTCTCGACACATCTTGTGTCTTTGTTGTAACATTGCGCAATCACCATCATGAATTCGTTGTTTACAGCGCTGACGGGGATTCCTCCGGCGAAGTGCAGGGCACTGCCTATTAACTTGTCCATCCATGGACTTCTTGTAACTTTTTGAGTCCTAACCCAGAACTCATCCATGTCAATGTGACCCAATTCAGAGTCTCTGACATCCATACTGCACTCAGCCTGTGATTCGGGCATCCTGACCCTCTGATATTTGTATTTCATCTCTTCTTCTGTCAGCTTAGCCTTTCCTCTTGGTTTGGTGGGCTTCTTGCTTGACGTAGACATGTGTTCTTTCGAACTCAGTTGCTGATCTGCATGAAGAAGAAGTGAGACCCAATCCAAAAAGGTTGAATTAGTCATTTGATCTTCCATTGGAAAGCTAGCAGAAGAAAGAGTTAGAGATTTTAAGGCTCAGGGCGCGGGAAAAAAAAAAGCAATCGGCGAGCCAAGTAGATAAGGCGCACGAAAAGGAATGTTGCAGAGGTTATACTGGCGCCAAAGGCGCATGGCGCATGGATGAAGCAGGTTGCATTTTATAGCAGGGCGCATGGAAAGAGTATGTTACATGAAGGTTCGGTGCGCCCTTTGGCGCATGGATGGATTATGTAACATTAACAAATGGTGCGCCAAAGGCTTTGGCGCGGCGCATGAAGGGTTTACACAACATCATGTTACTGCAATGGAGGGTGCGCCCGCGCCTTTGATAGCTTTATACTTGCGCGAATAAGGCTTGTGTTACATGAAAGCTGGGTGCGCCCTTTGGCGCATGGAAACATTATGTAGCATGGATAAAGGGTGCGCCAAAGGCTTTTAAGGAGGCGCGGGATTTATACTTGTAGCATGCAAAAAGGGCACGCTTTGAAGGCGCATGAGTTCTAGATGTAGCAGACAAAAGGCTGCACCATTGGCGCGGGTTTTGGTCATGTAACATGGTGGGTAGATGTGCCAAAGGGGCGCAACTGTTTTAAGTGCAACAAGATGCGCCAGTGCGCCATAGAACTAAACTCATTGCTTCAAACATTTTCATTCTTTTCTCCATTTCAAAGATAGCATGGACATACAAGGTTTTTATAAAAAAGATTCTTAGACCAAGCTTATTTCAAAACAATACTCTTTACCAGCAGATCTGGAAAGAGAGAGGAGGAGGAAAAGAAGAGAAGAAAACAGACAAAGCACGGGGGGAAAATAGCTCAAACATATCTCATTTTACAAGCTGCAAAGCGACCAAAACAATGAGACCAAGAACCGAAAGCGCGAAAATGGAGAAGAGGGAGAACCTCTTACCTTAGATATATAGCAAAATTGAGAGCGGGTCCACAGGGCGACGAAAACGACGAAGCAGAGGCTGACAAGTCCAGAGTGATCACGTGCTCGACAAAAAGAATGAAAATGACATTGGGCGCGCATGTATATATATAGAAAAACTTGTCATCAATGCGCCAACCACTTTTGAAATGGCACATGAAAGTTGCTGTCGACAGGGAAAACGTGCGCCCTTTGGCGCATGAAAGTATTTGACAACAGAAGATTGAGCGCGCCTTTGGCGCACCATATGTATTGTCGACATGAAGTTATGTGCGCCCTTTGGCGCACCAAAACTTGGTGTTGCATAGAGATTATGTGCGCCCTTTGGCGCACCGAAAGACGTGTTAACATGGAAAACCATGCGCCAAAGGCTTTTAAGGGGGCGCACCAAAACTTCGTGTTACAAGGCAAATCCATGCGCCCAGCCAAAAAAGGCTCAAAAAGACTAAGTTCGAAAACTAGATTTCCCGGGAAGGGATTTTACAATGTTTCGAACGCAAGGGATCCCTAACGAGGGATCGAAACAAAAGTTTTGGTATGGTTATCGGTAAAATTGCCCTTGTCAATTTTACGGGATAACAGCTGGCTCCTTCTGGGGACTACCCCTGAGCGAACTCGGGGGTAGAGAATCCCAGATCACATGTGCCTATCCATTGGGTACGGAGTCAAAAACAAGGGGGACCGGAGGGAGAACAAAGGAAACACAAAACAAACCGAAAGCAAACACACAACGAAAGCAAACACACAACAAAAAGCAAACTGTACAAAGAAGAGAGCAAGCTCTACTTCCTGAAGATCTTGAGATGTTGCCCGCTATAGGGAAGCGGGAGTTCAGCTCCATCCAGATACGAGAGATAGAAACTATTCTCTCCATTGAGTTGCTTGATTTTGAAGGGCCCTCTCCATAGGGAATCAAATTTTCCGTGCATGCCCTTTGGCTCTCTTCGCTTGTCCCATAAGAGGACGAGATCTCCCACTTGAAAATTTCTCTGCTTGGCCTTCTTGTCAAAAAGCCTCTTTACTTGATTCTGATGCTCAGTGATCCTGTCGACCACTCTTACTCTCTTTTCTTCAAGTTCCGCAAGATACATGATTCTCTTTTCTAGAGAATTCTGGAAAGTTTCATCTTCGATTACTCGTGCCAAGCGTAGAGCAGGAAGTTCAGCAGAAATGGGAAGTTCGGCATCAGTGCCATATAACACTTGAAAAGGTGACATGCCGAGAGATCTCTTGGGGTAATGTGGTCCACCCACAAAGCATCGTACAAAGACTTGTGCCACATCCGCTGATTCTCATCTACTAATTTCCGTATGATGGTCACCAAGTTCTTATTACTGGATTCCGCCTGACCATTTCCCTGAGGGTAATAATCCGAGGCATGTGCTAAAGTTATCCCATATTCATAGCAAAAACTAATAACTTCCCGCGAGGAGAAGTTAGAAGCATTATCAGCAACGATTTTGTTTGGAACGCCGAACCTGACAATGATATTTTCTTTGATAAAACTGCAAACCACCTCAGAAGTGGCATGCTTGACAGGTATGGCTTCCACCCACTTGGTGAAGTAATCCGTTGCTGTAAGGACATAGCTATGTCCAGCACTCGATTGAGGATTGAGTGCGCCAATAAAATCAATTCCCCATTGCCTGAATGGTTCATTGATGATGACCGGCCTTAGGGGAAGGGCAGCCAACTTGGGCTTGCCGACAAATTGCTGACAGGGTTCACACTTTGCCACCTAGGTAGCCGCATCTTGAAAGAGCGTTGGCCAATAGTACCTGGCTCGAATGATCTTGTGTGCTGTCACGGAAGAAGAAAAATGGCCTCCACAGGCTGAATTGTGAAAACTTTCCAACAGTTTTACTTGCTGGGGCTTGTCAACACATCGCAGAAGACACCGTCTATCCCGCGCTTATATAAACCGTCATCCCAGATGACATATTTAGCTTCCCTGAGCTTTATAGTGCGCTTCTCCCTCGCAGTTAGGTGCATTGGGCATTCGCCGTAGGTAAGGAAGAAAGCGATGTCGGAGTACCACTCGTCACTAGTTGCAACAAATAGAACTAGAGGTAGAGAATCAGGCTCCTTTAGAGGGCTTTGCTCTTTGTCGGTACAGTCCTCTTTTCCTTTAGGATTTTCTAAATTTTCATTTTCAGCCATTAGCTGACACAGGCCTTTGCCCCTCACCAGCTTGGTAGGTTTAATATCCAGGTCATATTCCTGGACCTTTGCGATCCAATTCCCTCTCAAGCTTCCTAACTCCTGCTGAGTTAGAATTGATTTTACCGCCGTGTCAGGGACCAGCACCACCGTATGCGAGTTTAGAATGTAATACCTGAAATTCTTCACTGCTTTGACAACAAAGGCAAAGGCATGCTTTTCCAATTGAGTCATCTTCAACTCGTGAGGCTTGAGGGGAGAACTCATGAATGCAATCGGGGATTCAATGTCTTCTGAATTCTTTTGCATTAAGATTGCAGACACAGTATGTTCTGATGCGTAGCTATACATGATGAAGTCCTTGGAGAAGTCGGGACATACCAGGACTGGTGCATGGGCAACAGAAGTTTTTATTTCTTCAAATGACCTTTTCCCTTCTTCACTCCATCTGAAAGTTGGTGACCCCTTCATCATGTTCAATATGTGGCGAGTCTTTTCGGCAAAGTCAGGAACAAAACGCCTAAGAAAGTTCACCTTTCCGAAGAAAGAATGAACACCAGTCTTGCTTGTAGGCAGAGTAAGGCTCTGAATAGCCTTAACCCTTTCAATATCTATCCTCGTTCCTTCTTTGCTAACCACATGCCCTAACAACTTCCCTTCCGTAACCCCAAAAGACTTTTTGGGATTTAGGGAAATTCCATGTTCTCGGCACCTGGCCAATACTTGCTCCAAGTGATCACAATGATCACTTCGTTGTTTAGAGAACACGGTTAAGTCATCTAGATAAACTACAATGACTTTCCCCATCATACCTTTAAATGCGAAGTCCATGGCCCGTTGAAAAGTAGCACCAGCATTAGTCAGGCCAAAAGGCATCCTGCTGTAGGCAAATGTACCCCAGGGAGTAGTGAATGTTGTTTTGAATTGATCTTCAGGCGAGACTTCAATCTGATTGTAGCCTGAAAAACCATCAAGCATAGACAACATTTCTGATCCAGTTACTGCTTGCAGAACTTGATCCATTATCGGAAGAGGGTAGTTATCTTTCAGTGAAGCTTGATTCAAATTTCGAAAGTCTACGCATATGCGTATCTCGCCGTTTTTCTTGCGCACTGGCACAATATTCACCACCCAAGTGCTGTGATGGATAGGGAAGATGATTCTCGCATCCAGCATCTTCTGAATTTCTGCTTGGATGGTGCCCGAAATCTTAGGATTATAATGCCTTTGCTTCTGGTGAAAGGATTTGACATCTTCTCTTAGCGGTATGTCATGCTGAACGTCCTTTGGCTTGAAGGACTTTAGATCGGCATAGGACCATGCCAACACATCTATATATTTCTTCAGCAACTTGACAAATTTCCGCTTCTCTTCAGGCGTGCAACATTTGCCAATGTTTACAAATTGCGGATGTGCCTCAGAACCTATATTGACTGGTTCTGTTTCTGGGGATGAGTCAGGAACATCTTGCTTCTTCTTTTTCATAAAACGGTCGTGCCTGTCAAACAAGCGCTCCAGAGAAACCAGGCCCTTCGGAATTTTATTTCCTTTGAGCTGACATATGCCGTCTTTCTCCTCTGATTCATGGTTTTGACCGTTGATTGATTCACGGCATGTAGAAGTGGATCCTTCAAAATACAACTCATCAAAATTTTCTGATTTTTCTAGAAAGGCAATGAGGTGATTATCATCGTTGAATACCTGCCAATGCTGAGAGTTGTCTGGCACGCTCAGGCGGAAAACCACTTCAATGGTGTATTTGTTCGTTTTCAAACCCGGGTGCGGGAGCATGAGAGATGCTGAAACGGCCAATGAATCGGCCATGTCATTTTGAGCTCTTGGAATTGCCCCTATCGAAAAGGCATCAAATTCCTCAATGCTGTCCCATACTGCGTTACGGTAGTGCCTGAGCCTTTCATTTTTCACTTGGTAAATCCTTCTGACCTGATTTACAACTAGCTCGGCATCACCTTGAACTTTTAGATTTTTAATTCCTCTTTCCTTTGCAGCTTGCATACCGAGCAACAGAGATTCATACTCAGCAGTATTGTTAGTATTGAAAAACTGCAACTTGAAAGAAAGAGGAATTACCTCCTCTTCGGGAGATATTAGCACGATTCCGGCGCCACACCCACTAGTCGCGCAACTGCCATCAAATTGCAAGGTCCAGATCTCATTAAGATCCTTTTCTTGAACAAAACGCCCTTTGTACCCGTCTCGGTAGATAAGAAGTAGTTCCCCATCCCTGATGATTCAAAAAGGATTTGGGCTTTGGGGTCTTCAGAGCTAGTAACCAAGTATTTCTTTTGCGATTCTGGTTCTAAAGTCTGCATCACACCTTTGACGGGTATTCTAGCTTTAGACCAGTCCATGTGAATTTCTCCACCAACTTCGCTGCAAAAACTCCTTCCTAGCAGAATTCCATAGGCTGCTGGAATGTCAGCAATGAGAACGGTCATCTTTACCCTCTTTTCGGGGAATGCTGCAAACGCAAATTGTGCATCTTTGATTTGACCAATCAATGGCACTTGCTTGGTTTCCAATGAATAACATCTGCCGAAAGGTTTGGTAAGAGTGAGGCCTAAAGCATGGGTGACTTTCGCCGGCATGACATTATCAGAAGCTCTGGAATCAATTATACAGTTGCTCAACTTATGGCCGTTGATTAGGAGAGAGAGATAGAAAGGTTCTATCTTACCTGATGCAGATGTTGAAGCAACATTTATGCGGGATTCAGGGGGAGTGGAAAGGATTCCTTTTGGGGAAACCTGTTTAGACGTAACAGCTTGACTCTGAATATATTTAGTTAATCTTACAAGCTGTTCGGGGTTTGACTGAAGGTACTCAGCTTCAGACATTTGGATCTTGGTCTTCTTAGCGTGATCTATAATATCAAACGCGGCCAAGGGTTGCGTTGGTGAGGGAATGAGTCCTTCACTTCGCGATGGTGGAACAGGGTTACTGATCTTGATAGGAATATGAGGGGGCTGATTCGGAGGAGAGATGGGCGGAAAGGACTTCTTTGGAAAAGACTTAGCAGGGAGTTGAGTAGGAAGGGGATTACCTCTTTTAACAATGGTTGGAGGCGCGTTTGACACGACCTTCTCCTTCTGCACATGGGCAGCAACTTCCGCTTCCTTTCCTTGCGAGCGGGTAAAAACAGCGTAGGATTGTCCGCTTGCATAGCCCTGAGTACTCTCTTCTTCATCAGATTCATCCTCATCAAATTCCATGTATCCAATAGTAGAGTCGCCAGTCGGCTCACCGACATCTTGATCATCTTCGTCTTGAGGCGAAGATTCTTCATAGTACTGCTCTTCCTCTTCAATTTCAGCCAAAGCATTGACCGGAGGAGCTTCAAGCGCCAACCGTGGAGCAGTTGCAGGTAGACGCGGTCTTTGTGAAACATTGTTGGGAACGAAACTCCTTCGTGGAACGTCTCGGTATGAAGAACTAGGAGCCTGGGCCAACTGCTTTTTTCAATGTGAGCAGATCATTCGCCATCTTTTGGAATGCCG
Organism: Taxus wallichiana var. yunnanensis; assembly: GCA_018340775.1. Lineage (NCBI taxonomy): Eukaryota > Viridiplantae > Streptophyta > Pinopsida > Cupressales > Taxaceae > Taxus > Taxus wallichiana. Next base: position 507,598,992 of record CM031235.1, read on the forward strand.
GATCAGACGAAGTAGTAGGCGAGGGATCTGAAGATTTGGACTTTGATGATTCCTTTCTCAACTCGCCAGATATTATCAAATTGTCTTCTATCCGTATGGCAGCAGCCTGAGCGAGTGTCAGGGTAGCTACTCGCTCTTGAAGGAGCAAGAAGCTGACTTTTGAGCTCATGGCGTTCACGAAGAAACACTTTTGATTCTCCGGTGTTGGAAGCATGGCAGTAGGGACACGGTTGATTAATGCATTGAACCGGGCGACAAAATCGCGCATAGTCTCATTGGCCTCTTTCTTCAGGTGGGTGATCCGTGATAGCAACGCAAATGCATCTTCTGAAGGCTTGTATCTGTCTTCAAAAGCTTCCCGCAAGGTTGCCCAACTGGTGATAGATGCAGCTGGCAAATGCTGAAACCATTCAGCTGCGGGCCCTTGTAGAGTTTCCAGAAAAAGGCGAACCGACACATCTTCGTGAGTCACGTCCAAAATACTGCATGACATAATGAAAGCAGATATGTGGGAATCCGTGCTTTGATTTCCGCTCCCGTCGAATTTAGGAAAATTCTTTCTGTTTCCGTGAGGGAGCGCGTGAACTGGATGTGGTAATGCGAGAGGACCCATAGCATTTCCCCATGGTACCGCCATTTGAAAGGCTGGAAAAAGCACACGAGCTGGGAGGGTGGTTCCACTGAGCAGCAAGGCACTACAAAGGGATGTAGATGCTCCTTGTAAAAGACTTTTTCTTTGTGGAGGTGAGACACTCCTGGATGACCGCTAGCCGAGCTTAACGCTGAAAAACGTGCCGGTGTTACGCTGAAATTGTGCCTTTGAAGCAGATCGAAAGTAGGATCAACTTCTCCATGGGCTCTCCTGCTGCGCGTAAAAGGTTCACTTGCCAGCGTACCTTCCAGATCTGCGATGTTATGGCGCAGATTTAAACTTTATTTTTGGGCGTACTTGCTAATTTTCTCGGTTTTTCGACAAAACCAGCAAAGATGCACTTTTCTAGATATTTAGAAACTATCCTCTTCGAAAAACCGATTGCGGTTAATGACAAATAGCAGCGAGGATAAGATGGCAGGGAAGAATAGCAGGCTGATTTTCAGATCTGATCTTTACTTTTCAGAGGGTTTCAAACTTTTTAGAAAACAGTCAAAAACTCAGATCTACGGAAAAATGTTAACTTTGATAAAAACTCAGCGAACTAAAGATCTGTAACTAGGCCCGATCTATGGATTTCAGAAGAAAATTTTCAATTTCGGGCACTTTTGCAAATTTTTGGATTTTCAACAAAAGTTCAGATTTGCAAACTGGCAGCGATTTTCTTATATTTTTCTGATTTTATATTATATCACCATGGATAGATCTCGATGATCTATCCGTTCCCAATAGAGTCACCAAAACTCTTGGTCCAAAATCATCGCGTGGGCGGATCTATGAATAGACGAGCCAGCAGCAGGTGTGGGCTTAGCCCTCTTTGAGACAACAAAGCGAACTGGTTTATTGCTATTTCCACTAGCAGGAACCTATGCAAGTCTCACATTCTACGCCTTCGAGGGTTGGGATCTCATCCCAAAGAGAGTGTTCCAGTGCTACGAAAAGAAAGGAATGAAAGAGGGAGAAGAGAAAGAACAGATCCGAAGGAGAAAAGAAATGAATTCCAAAGCGAAAGGTCGAAGATTTATGTTTTTAGTTTGGTAGTAAACAGAGCCAAACCTACTTGCATAAATAAACAAAGCAATACTTGATAAACAACAAATGACGGAAAAGTAGATATGAATCCAACAGATTAAACACATATAGCTCTAACATAAGAAAGATCTAATGTATAACACAAATATTGAGCACAAAGTCCGAATAATTGTATTATTCTTGTTCTTTTCATATAAGAAAGCTCAAAGTCTTTCTCTCCTCACTTCTATTTCTATCTAAAAAATGTTCACCCTGAATACAACAAGTATTCTCATATTTATAGAAGATGAGGGAGAGAGAAGGCAAAATGGAGCCAACCACTTATTTACAAAGATATTTACAAAATATCTAAAATTCATGTTGACTTTGACAACTTGGTGGATGACATCATCCCATGATGCAACATGGATGATGTCATCATTTGTATCAACACATTTTAGACATTTCAAAAAGAAAGTCGGAGAATAGAGAGAAGAAGAAGAAGCTACTCATCATCATCATCCTGCGGCCGAAAAGGGGTTGCACATTTACGATCTTTGCTCGTGTGATGATATGTGGAACTGAGCGCGGTATTCCAAAAACTTGCTGATCATTGGCCCAAATTGATCCTGTGATGGATCCTTGTGCCGTTCACTGATTGCTTCGCAAGTCTCCCGCTCGTCTATGAGCTTTTCTGGGAGTTTGGAATAATCTTTCTCCGCCTCGATAAGGAACCCGATGAAGTCCCTACAGGCCAGTAGGTTGTTGATAGATTCAGTGTCGAATGTGACCTCTGGCCCTGTCCCTTGAGAAGCTATCTCCTTGAAGATCCGGATAGTGTCATCAGCTGATCTCAAGGTAAGGGAAGGAGTGAGCAACCCTGGAGTCATGGCGAGGACAATTTTCTCCATTTGATGCATTGCATCCAGGGCCTCTTCCTTTACCTTGTCTATCTTTTCTAAAACAAATTCCAGCTGATCTATCTGATAGTCCAGAGTGGACATAGTTTTGTTGAGGGCCCTTGGATGACCGAAGACTCCGAACTTGACCAGATCTTCGACTGAACAGTCGAACATTTGTTGGAAGGTCTCGTGCTGGAGTCTAGCATGTTCTAACTCTTCTGATATCGGACCTGCTAATGCTTGGAGTTCCTTATTCGCCTTCTCGATGTTTAGGTATAAACTGATATACTCGGCGATTACTCTTTCACTATCCTTGAGGATCTGGCTCCTCCAAGCAGAAACAGCCATACCCTGCTCGCCGATCTTTGAATACTCATTGATCTTCTCCTGACTGAGCAGCTCAGGAGTCTCGGCGGCAGTTGTGGGAGGTGCACTTCCCATCTTCTGTAAGGCTTGAAGCAGGTACTTGTTCTGCTCCTTCAGTAGCCTTTTCTCCTCTTTCGTTTCCTGAAGCTTTTTGCAGAGTGCATCAACTGCGGAAAGAGCTTCCCCCTGGAGACTTTCAGAGGATGTCCCCATTGTGACTTGGGTCACGGTGAAATCTATCGGAGACATATCTTCTTTCTCTTTTAGGGGGTTGGGGTACGCTATTTCCATGACTCTCTCACCTGCAGCGCTCTTTGAGAAGCATGTAACCGGCTTGTGCTTCTTTTCTCCTTTAGCTGGAATGACCAAAAGTCCATCTGAGCGATGGGGACTTTCCTCTTTTGTTGGCTCAAATTTCTTTGAGAGATCCAAGCTGGTCCTATAGAAGAAGGACCAGAGACAGAGGGGGAGGCAAGATACGGTAGAAGAGGTGAAAACGTGGAGACACGCGGCGGTGGCATTGAAAGAATAGCCAAGAAATGTCTACGGGAGGAAGGGAAACCATGCAACCGCAGAAGACATAGGAAGGGAAGGGAGCTCGGAGATGAGGGAAGAAATAGAGGAAGACAAATCGGCGAGGGAGGAGAAGATAGATGAAGAAGCAGGGGAAAGGGTAGAAGAAGGGGCAGAGGACACGACCAAAGGGGTGGTCGTTTGAGTCACTCGAGGAGGGGAAGGAAGAGAAGAAGAAGGGATAGAAGGGACCTCTGAAGTTGTAGCGACGCCAACATCCTGGGTGGATGGGCGTATAGGACTATCCTCTGTCAATTCCTCATCAAGAGTTATGACTTGTTCAGGCTCTGAAGGAAGAGGACTTTCAGGGGCTTCCTCCTGAATGGTGCTAGGTTCACCTTCTGCACCTTTGCCTTTCAGCTGCTTCTTTGACCTTGGAGGTGCGTTGCCCAAAGGGGAAGTTGTGAAATCTACCCCGAGGTAGATTAGTCCGTTCATGCGGCACCAATGCTCTGTTCTTCGCATAGTCTCCTTGACCCTCTCCTCAATTGTTTGAGGAGCCTTGTTCTGCAATGGCCGGAAGGGCCAATTGTCCCCATCTCGTGTCATTATACACCTTATCTACTTCATCTTCCGTAGTCCGAAGCCTTCGGGACAATGGCCACTCCGTATTGGATGATTTCCGCCAATGCTAAGCGAGAGTGATCCTTTCTTCGAGTTCGCCTCATGGAGAACGTCAATGTAAATATCCTCAATTTGAGGGAAATGGATCGGATCGAGCTTCGCTTTTGGCGCGGCTTCTTGGGTCGAAGGTAGGCCTGGCTGGGAAGTCATGCTTCAAATTGAGTAGCTCCACTTCTCTGTGAACATTTCCCTCACCTTATGGTGGGTGGAGCATGTGTATCGGCCTACTTTGAGGGGGAAAGGAGTTCCACCCTTCTTTCTTTTGAGGCACTTCTCATGGTATGTGACCAGCTGCCTTGACAGTTCTAGTAGAATCAGCTTAGGCCCAGCATACCTTGGTAGTCCGTTGGCTCTCCCAAAAAGTTGGCAGCCCTCAGATAGGTGAACGTGGGAAATTGGGTGAACAGGGCCCCCCATTTCTCTGTGGCTGCCACTATGTTTTTGGTCGTCCGGCTATGAGTCATGTTTGGCCTCAGTAGGAAGATGACATGATAGAAGAATGCATCGTTAACTTTTGTGAAATGTTGGATGCTATTCTCCACCTCAGCTCTGGATAGTAATCAAATATCTTGGCCTGAGGCCATACTCCACTTCGGTTCAGCCCCGATAATCCCTTGCGCCGACGCCGCATAGACTACATAGGAGTTCATATGGAACACTCTGTTGTGGCGGGTTTGTTGTCAGCCGCTCGAGAGATGGTGCTGCTTATTATTTCCCCCAAAGAAAAGCGCCGATCGGGCAAATTCTTATTCATTGTCTCCAGTGTACCATGAAAGATCCACTTATGGAAATAGTGGGCATCCAAAAGCCCGAAGACTCGCTCAGAAAGTGATAGTATCGCTGAGCTCCTCTCGAGAAATCACTTCGTGGATAGTCCGTGGCCACCGGGTCATCGTCTTCTTGTTCTTTAGGTAGACATCATTCATCAACCGCATGCACCGGTCTTCGTTGTCTTCCCGAGCCTTGATGCATTCTCGTTGGCTAATGACCACATAGTTCCGTGGTGAGGGATGCCAAGTATTAACTCAAAGTGACGGCGGTGAGGTTTATGACCGCCTCGCCCTTATCAAGTTCTCGACACATCTTGTGTCTTTGTTGTAACATATCACAGCAATCACCATCATGAATTCGTTGTTCACAGCGCGCTGACGGGATTCCTCCGGCGAAGTGCGGGGCACTCCCTATTAACTTGTCCATCCATGGACTTCTTGTAACTTTTTGAGTCCTAACCAGAACTCATCCATGTCAACAGAGTCTCTGACATCCATACTGCACTCAGCCTGTGATTCGGGCATCCTGACCTTCTGATATTTGTATTTCATTTCTTCTTCTGTTAGCTTTGCCTTTCCTCTTGGTTTGGTGGGCTTCTTGCTTGACGTAGACATGTGTTCTTTCGAACTCAGTTGCTGATCTGCATGAAGAAGAAGTGAGACCCAATCCAAAAAGGTTGAATTAGTCATTTGATCTTCCATTGGAAAGCTAGCAGAAGAAAGAGTTAGAGATTTTAAGGCTCAGGGCGCGGGAAAAAAAAAAGCAATTGGCAGGCCAAGTAGATAAGGCACACAGAAAAGGAATGTTGCAGAGGTTATACTGGCGCCAAAGGCACATGGCGCATGGATGAAGCAGGTTGCATTTTATAGCAGGGCGCATGGAAAGAGTATGTTACATGAAGGTTCGGTGCGCCCTTTGGCACATGGATGGATTATGCAACATTAACAAATGGTGCGCCAAAGGCTTTGGCGCGGCGCATGAAGGGTTTACACAACATCATGTTACTGCAATGGAGGGTGCGCCCGCGCCTTGATAGCTTTATACTTGCGCGAATAAGGCTTGTGTTACATGAAAGCTGGGTGCGCCCTTTGGCGCATGGAAACATTATGTAGCATGGATAAAGGGTGCGCCAAAGGCTTTTAAGGAGGCGCGGGATTTATACTTGTAGCATGCAAAAAGGGCGCGCTTTGAAGGCGCATGAGTTCTAGATGTAGCAGACAAAAGGCTGCGCCATTGGCGCGGGTTTTGGTCATGTAACATGGCGGGTAGATGCGCCAAAGGGGCGCAACTGTTTTAAGTGCAACAAGATGCGCCAAATGCCATAGAACTAAACTCATTGCTTCAAACATTTTCATTCTTTTCTCCATTTCAAAGATAGCATGGACATACAAGGTTTTTATAAAAAAGATTCTTAGACCAAGCTTATTTCAAAACAATACTCTTTACCAGCAGATCTGGAAAGAGAGAGGAGGAGGAAAAGAAGAGAAGAAAACAGGACAGCACAGGGGGGAAAATAGCTCAAACATATCTCATTTTACACTGGCTAGCAGACCAAAACGTAGACCAAGAACACAGACCAAGAACCGAAAGCGTGAAAATGGAGAAGAGGGAAAACCTCTTACCTTAGATATATAGAAAAATTGAGAGCGGGTCCACAGGGCGACGAAAACGATGAAGTAGAGGCTGACAAGTCCAGAGTGATCACGTGCTCGACAAAAAGAATGAAAATGACATTGGGCGCGCACGTATATATATAGAAAAACTTGTCATCAATGCGCCAACCACTTTTGAAATGGCGCATGAAAGTTGATGTCGACAGGGGAAAACGTGCGCCCTTTGGCGCACGAAAGTATTTGACAACAGAAGATTGAGCGCGCCTTTGGCGCACCGAAACTTGGTGTTGCATAGAGATTATGTGCGCCCTTTGGCACACCGAAAGACATGTTAACATGGAAAACTATGCACCAAAGGCTTTTCAGGGGGCGCACCAAAACTTCGTGTTACAAGGCAAATCCATGCGCCACCAAAAAAGGCTCAAAAGACTAAGTTCGAAAACTAGATTTCCCGGAAGGGATTTTACAACGTTTCGAACGCAAGGGATCCCTAACAAGGGATCGAAACAAAAGTTTTGGTATGGTTATCGGTAAAATTGCCCTTGTCAATTTTATGGGATAACAAGTTATATGATCAGTATGATAACGTTTAACATGTATGGATTTAAGTGTATTAAATTTGGTAACGACATACACATTTTGATTAAGGAGATAATGTCAATGTTTTGAGGTGGCGAAGTATAATGCACAACACAATTTTTAGCTTCGGTATAACGTGTTTCATATTCATGGAGTGTACGGCTAATGTAGTATATGACATGCTCACGACCATGATTATCACAATGGATGAGCATAGCTCCTAAAGCATGTTCTGAAGTGGGTATGTATAAATAAAATGGCTCCCCTTCATGAGGTGGAGTAAGTACATGTGGTGATAATATATAGTGTTGGTAATCAGAATCCCAATGAAATTCCATGTCCTTATGGAGAATATAGTGAAAAGGTTGACAACAGTCAAAAATCTTTGATATGAAATGTCGAATGGATTGTAATTTACCTTAAATGATACACAGTTGCTTAAGATTGGATAATGGAGACATATCAATGATTTCTCTAACATTTGCTGGGTCAACTTTGATGCCCGAATATAAATGATGGACCCTAAAAAAATTCCAAAGTGAGAACACCAAAAAACATTTTGCAGGATTAAGGCGAAGAAAAAACTAGATGAGACGAGTGAAGATTTATTCAAGGACGTCCAAGATTGTTTTTTCATGATTTGGTATTTCCTAAGAGGTCATCGACATAGTTTTCAATTTTTTTGGATGAGATCATGAAAAATGTATGTCATGGTGTGTTGATAAGTAGCCCCTACATTTTTAAGACCAAATGGCATGACACGATGGAGAGAAGGTTCCCAAGGGGTGATGAAATAAGTTTTGTGTTGATTTTCGGGGGTGATGAGGATTCGGTTATAACTAGAAAATTTGTCTATGAGGGAAAGCATTTCATGGCTGGTTGTTAGGTTGAAAAGCTGATCTATGTTTGTAAGAGGGAAATCATATTTTAGACAAACAAGATTGAGATCCTTGAAATTTGTGCAAATGCATATTTTTCCTAAGGCTTTGGTTACGGGAAAACATTGGAGACCCATTGTAGATAGTCAATGGGTATGATGAAATTAGTAAATAAAAGGTGTTGCAACTCTTCCTTAATAAGGATAGCTATACAAGGATGCATTTTATGGAGCTTTTGTTTAATTGGCTTAGCATCAAGATACATAACTATATTATGTACGACAATGTTAGGATCGATTCCAGGCATATCATTGTATGTCCAGGTAAAATCTTGGTGATATTTTGTTAAGAATGAGGTGAAATCATTTAATTCTTGTGAATCTAGAGATTGACCGACCTTAACTATGTGAGGATCCTGAGGGGTACCTAAGTTAACGTCAAGGGTGGATTTGTTAAGGAGAGTTGGTGTGTCGGTGTAGACACAAAATTATGCACTTTACACATAATTTGGCCCGATTTTATACTACTATTTAGAAGGTTTTCAAGTGTACAAAGTACTAATTAATCCCACCTTTTGGCCATCTTTATTTTATATTTTATTTCATAGTTCCCATGTATTTTCCAGCACTTATCCACCCATTTCACAACTTCCCTAACATTCTAGCCCTAAATCAAGGTGCCCCACCTATACTAGGGTACCTCCTGGGCACCCCTGCTCCCACTATGGGCACCTTGATCTATGCAAATCCCCTTTCACTTTTTTTTGGGTCATTTCTAGTTGTTGGTCATCTTTTTCTTTTGCTAAGTCATCATTTTCAAGATTCATTATGAAATTAAGCTTGAGAACGTTATAAATATAAATGTATAAGACCACAATGAAGGTCCTAAGTCATAACGTTACACATGAATATCACTTCATCTAGGGTTACATCCATTGCATCACTTACATCCACATAGTTTCATGCATCAAGAATAGGAGATCCGAATCACACACACTTCATAGGGGAGGGATTATATTCTATTCCATACACACATGCTATTTACATTTTCTATAGTTATTATTCCGTGATACTTCACAAAGTGTGATTGACACAAGAGTACATTCACACACTCAACAGAACTACATCCAAGTCTGAAATGTAGTGCATCGTTTAGTGATAAGTCCACTAGTTTGGCGGCTGAGGTCAGCCAGACCCATTCATATGCATCTTTTATTTTTCTAGGGTTTGATACTTCTCTTTGCATTGTAGGTCATTTTCCATCTCATCCAAAAGATCCAATGCAACAAACAGGAAGGTTAGAAACTAACTTGCGACCATACCAGTTTATAGGTTTTGAGCATTTACAGTGTTTAAAGCACCCATATTGCAAACCAGGGGTGCTATGGGGCACCCCAACACTCCCGTGCACCCTGTCACTTAATATTCTTTAGATCTATTTTTCAGTAGGGGTCCCTGAGTGTTCGTCTACACTTCCATATTTTATTCTCAAACCTACGACATCCCGTGTGATCATTTCCAATTAGCTAAGCTATTTCTCTCTTTTCTCTTGCACATTTAGGGTTTTTTTCCTTTACAATAGTTTACATGCATTTCTTGCATATTCTTTTAGTATTTTATTACAATAGTTTAGTCCTCCTATTTATATTTACTAGGATTACCACTTTCTTGCATTCAGTTCCAATTTTAGTTAATCATTTTGGTGAACACGACTTCCATTTTTGTTTATTCCTTCCTATTACTCGTAGTAGTCGTTTGGCCCTCTCCATTATTGTGAGCTTCCTTCTTCTCTTCCTTGTACCTCTAGATCCATAGCTAACATACCTCCCTCTATAATTGACAACCCCTTAGACACCTCCACCCGAGTCCCCTTCACGAAATCGAAACCGTGATTAGTGAAAAATCCTATGATGAGGACACCAATGGTGACCAATAATAGCTTAATAATCTCACGATTTATTTCCAAGATTTACGTGAGAATCCCACTCATCTCCCTCATGTTCTGCATTCTCGACTCGTAGTTAAATGAGATCATGAGGCATCCCTACCTATTTCTTCCACTCCTATGGTCTCTACACCACCCATATCTACTCCGCCTATTGCAACTAATACCTCTCCAACCCATCAAGTCGCTTCTAGTATCCCACTTGGTTCCTCCTCTAATTCACTTGACTATGTGTCATTATACCAAGATCTTCACAACCAAATCCACTAGTTACAAGTCGTCACTTCTAAAGGATCCCTATTGCTTAATTCCACCTCCTTGTTGCATTATCCATTTGTGCCATCCATCTCTACTTACCCATTCCCATCTAAATTCATCTCTCCCAAACTACCCATTTTTAAAGGGCACGGTGGCCCACACAAGCATCTCTAAGCTTTCCATATTACTTGTCTCGACTATGTTGATGATCTTACTATCCTTGCCAAATTGTTTCTACATAGTCCATAGGATTATGTGATTAATTGGTTCTATGACTTACCCTCCACTCAGTGGTTTCATTTACATATCTAGCCAATGCTTTTCTCACACACTTTTCTATCAATATCAGTTCCACACTCTCTTATGCCCAACTCACTCAGCTTAAACAAGGCCCCACCGAATGCTTCCCTGATTACATCTTATGATATAAGAATAGTGTCACCCAGATTACTAATGTCCTCGCCAACTCTGAACTATAAGATTTATTTTTCCATAGTCTTTTTCCACCTCTCCACAATAATGTTCTCTTTGAAATTTTTCCATCGTTTGACCAAATTTTTCACTCTCTAAAACTGTGTGAGACTAAAATGGTCTCTATGAGAAAGCTCAAATATTAGGATGCCCCTTCTTCCTATGCCTCGCATGCTAAGTAAGACATTATTTAATGCATTCACACATCAATCTAGTAATTCACACAATATTGTTAATGTGGTCTCCACTCCTAGGGAATTGCACCCTCAACCATACCGATGTCCTTTTACTATACTTAACACCTCGTTAATTGTCTTATTTCCACAACTCATTGATATTAATCTACTTACTCTACCACCACCTTTATAGCTTGACCAATCCCAACCCAAATTTCATAACTTGACAACCACTCTTACTTGTGATTATCATCAATGTGTTGGGCATTCTACTGATCATTTTTTTAAGCTCTAACATCTTTTCCAACACCTTCTTGATGGTGGACATCTTGATCTCCCGGAATCCCTTGAATCTGTCCCTACCAATAATAACCTCAAACTCCAAATCTTTAACAACCCCTACCCAAACATGATACTAGACAAGTCAATTCATCCTCTAACTATGTCTATCATAAATTGTCTTCTTCCCATGTCCCTCTCAACTTTCTCATTGCTCACACTGCCACTTCAACACCGGTTATTTCCTTCTTCAATGTTGACTACCATGCTACGTTTGTCTCTGACCATTTACATATACAGGACTCTATCGGTTCATTCTTTATCAACAATACTAAAGTTGATCCCTCTTCCCCCATTAGTGCATGTTCCTATCCTTCTTATGATCTCTCGGTTACCCTCCATCACAAATCCACTACCCATTCAACCAACCCTATGGTGTTGTTAAGTTACATATCACAGTTGGTCCTCTCACTCTTCTCCTCCCTTGCCTTGTAATTCAAACTGTTAACAAATGTGACTTACTTCTTGGCCTCAATTGGATTCGTAAAACCCAAGCTATTATTTCTATGAATCATTTACACCTTAATTTTGTTTACAAAAACCAAGTTATTTCTATTAATGGCATTCCTCCTTCACCTCCATTATCGGTGCCTTCTCATTATGATATTCATGTGTCTTCCCCTCTTACTCATACAACTCCTCTGGCATTTCCCACAACACATTTGATTCCCAATTCACCACCTCAATTGGCCTCTATGTAACCACTCCTCTCCATTAGTCCCATACGCCAAAGATAGTCTTATTCCTAAGACCATTACTTGCATCCCACCATCAATCCCCACCTCACTTTATCACACATGGATCATCCTCTCCTTCGCACAAGTCGGTGCCTCAATCTCCATTACCTACGCACTTTACTAAATCTCCTAATTAGTCTTATGTGCACCCATCACATGCATATCAGATTCATTCTCCCATGCATCATTTGTCTCCCATACCACCCTTTCTTAATCATCATCCTCAGGTTTCATCATCCCAGATACCAATCATCGGGCCTCCATCCCTAAACCTTATTGGTTGACCCTTCTTGATACACACGGGGGGCATAACACATTATATTCCCTCCCTTCTCTATCCTTGTGTACTTTTATCATCTTACACTAAATAATTTATTTTTATCATCGTTATTTCTATCTCGCGTGTCACAGACCCTCGTTACCGATGATGCACTCTTGTGCTTTGGTTCACACTCGACTGTTGAGGGATTACCATTACACTGAACCCCACACACTATACTATAGGTCCTACACATTTACATTCTACCATCCTACACCTATACATCACATATCTTCATAGCGTTCATCATCCATATACTACACTAGTCATCATTACATATGAGCCTAGTTTCACATCCCATCTTTACATTCTACATTTACGCTAGAGTACATTATATATGAGTCTAGCTTTCTATATCACCACTACCCATTCCATTTTCTATCTACACCTACTACTACATCTTACACACCCACACCACATCCATGCATCCTATATATTCTACATGCTACACTAGATTTCATTATACATGAGTCTAGTTTTACCTATCATCCTTAAAAAATCTATTTCTATCTACACACTTGTTACATTTCACACATTACACATTCCATACCCATTACACATTCTACATTTCCTTTCCCACAACGCACATTTACATACCCTACCCCTTTACATGGTCATTGATACTACGTTGTCTTCTATGCACTACACTCATCACCCTATGATGCACTCTAGTTCCTTGGTCCATACTCAACTACCGAGGGTTTACCAATCAAATGGACCTTACCTACATATGACATGTCATCATACCACATTCATCGGACTAGTAACCAATGCTCTAAGATATATTTTCACCCACACTCCTCATCACATACCATAGTGGTATACACCTTAGGTTAAATCACCACTCCCTTCATCCATTCTACATTATCCTATCACATTCTATCATCACGTATTCTATTATCCTATTACATTATCCTTTTATCAATTCTAGGTTATTCTATTACATTATCATTCCTTCTATCATCATGTAGTGGTATACACCTTAGGTTAAATCACCACTCCCTTCATCATTTCTAGTTATTTTATCATCCGCTTAGCCATATATACTATTTCATTCTATCATCATGTAGTGGTATACACCTTAGGTTAAATTACCACTCTTTTCGTCAATTTCTCATTATCCTCTTACATCCTATCATCACACATTCTATTATCCTATCCTACATCATTCTACTACATCATCATTTATCCTACTCATCACTTAGTGGTATATGCTTTAGGCTAAATCACCACCTCATTCTTATTCATCATGTAGTGGTCCACGCTTAGTGTTAAACCACCACCTTTTATTATCCACCATATACTCATTTACGCTCCATCCAACTTCATCACCCATCTCGTAGTGACATACGCTATAGGCTAAATTGTCACCTTCTTCTTCCATCATGTAGTGATATACGCTTAGGGATAAATCATCACTCACCCATTCAACAAGTCATGATATATGCCTCGGCTATAGGGTTCACGCACATTCGCTATATAATCACATACTTCATCACCACTTACTACCGCTCATCCCATAGTGATATACGCTTAGGGATAAATCATCACTCCTCTATTCAACCAAGTTGTGGTATACGCTTCGCTATAGGGTCCACACACATCTCTCCACATGTCACATTTCATCACCACTACACATACACACTCATCACGATGTGCTATACACAACCAACACTACTTGACCATTTCCCAATAATGCACTCTCAATTATGGTTCATTCTTGACTACTGATGGGGTATAAAAAATGACCCTCACTACATAAACTTACATACACTTGGGGGGCACATTGCTCCTATCATTCCATCTTGTATTACATTACATTCATCCACAACATAACATATATTCTTGCTTACTAGTGTTTTACATTCACCCACTTTACTACACATGTTAGATTTCTTTCTTTTATGTCATTATCATACACACATATTCATTCACACCTTTTTCTAGTGTGATCGCAGATATAGGACAATTACACACGACATGGATGCTCACCTTTTACCCTTACCATACTGGTCATTGTGGGCATCCACATTCATCTCATATAGGTGCTATTGTTTCATTTTGTACTTAGCATCTTATACTACTTGCTCATACACTCTTTGACATATTGGCTATCACTCTAACATGTTAACTGGTGTTCCATGCGCAACACTTATTTTATAGGATTACATGTTTCTACTTGTGAACTTTGTTTTCCTTTGTATGCGGGATTTACCCTTCGCTTGTGTGTACACTTGTCTATTATTTGTGGACATGATGACATTGCGTGTCTTGTGAAATTGTGAGTGATGTCCCATGTTTGTAACCCTCTTTGTGTAGTCTTCTTCTTGTTTCTTGCATGTTTACACTACTGGGCTTGGTAGTTTTTCTACATTTTCTATGCATTTTACACTTATTGCATGCATATTTGTTCGGACTAAAACTTGTATTGGATATCCATCCCCTTTTTGTGCACCTTAGTATCCACCAAGTTCTCCTCTTCCCTTTGCAAGGTAGAGTTATATAGGTCGAGTGTGGTTAGTCCTCTTTTGGGGTCGTATTCTCCTTCTAGAGTCATCGCATGTGCCCCCAAAGATGGGGTGAATCATTAAGGGTTTTCTACTAACATATCATATTTAAACATGTTTATACACATAGAGTGAGTTCATACTAGTTTACAAAATCCATACACAATGGTCTTAACAGGACATGTTGTCCTTCAAAAATTATATAGAGTGGTTACGAGGCTCAAGGATTACAATGGGTGTGACTCTCTACACTTCTTTATCCAATGGCATCAGATCACCCAAAAAACCAAGACAGTACAAAGATCTCTTTAACAAATTTCAGAGTAGAAGTAGTTAGAGTTGGAGGACACATAACATTTCCTCCCTACACTTCTTCAGCCTAGGGTGGCATGAGATCTCCCAAAAAACTCACGACAATACAAGATATCCTTCTACACCCTTTTTCTCAACATGGATCAGGTGCACATGTTCCATTTACATTTTTGTATATTATACATTTACGTACTTTACACATGCGTATTTTATGCAGCATTTTTACATACATATATATTTGACTACTTGATCATTTTCTCCTTACAGGTCCGCCATATGAGAAACAAGTAGTCAAATTGGGGGCAACAATAACAACACACCGTGATGGTATTTTCCATACTAAACATACGATACATTACACACCGCAACAATGTTCCACCCAAGGTTCACTCTCATCACTTTTTATGTACACTTTTCATCTCTAGAATCCATGCTTCTCCAAAACAAATCTCATTCCACACTTGAGTCTAGTCCATCGACACGTCTTCTTCTACACTCTACATGGATATAAGGTATGCATCTCTATCTACTTTATACTACTGATATTTCTTATCACCAACATAAAGTGGGGGAAAAATGTAGACATAAAATTATAAAGTTTACACATAATTTAGCCCAGTCTTATACTACTATTTAGAAGGTTCTCAAGTGTACAAAGTAATAATTAATCCCACCTTTTGGCCATCTTTATTTTATATTTTATTTCATATTTCCCAAATATTTTCTAGCACTTATCCACCTATTTTGCAATTGCCCTAACATTCTAACCCTAAATCAAGGTGCCCACTGCACTAGGGGCACTATAGGTGCCACGGTCCCACTTTGGGTGCCTCGATCTATGAAAATCTCCTTTCGCTCATTTTGGGTCATTTCTAGTTGTTGGTCATCTTTATATTTTTCTTAGTCAGCCTTGTCGGGATTAATTATGAAATTAAGCTTGAGATCCCTATAAATATAAAGTTATAAGACCATAATGAGGGTCCTAGGTCATAACATTACACACTACTATCACTCCATCTAGGGTTGCATCCATTACATCACTTATATCCACATAGGTCCATGCATTAAGGCTAGGAAATCTGCATCACACACACTTCATAGGGGGATGGATTATATTCAATTCCATGCACATATTGTATTTACATTTTGTATAGTTACTATTGCTTGTTACTTTACTAAGTATGAATGGAATGAGAGCAGCTAGGGCATGACATACACACACTTACTAGAACTACATCAAGGTTTGAGAGGTAGTGCGTGCTAAGAGATAAGTCCACTAGTTTTGCGGATGAGGTCGATCCCGACCTATTCATATGCATATTTTAATTTTATAGGGTTTGATACTTCTCTTTGCATTACAGGTCATTTTCTAGCTCATCCGACAGATCCAACGCATGATAAATAGGGAAGGTTTGAAACCAACTTATGACTATACCGGTTACTGAGTTTTGAGCATTTACAAAGTTTAGAGTTCCCAGTGATTGTAGACCAGGGTGTCCCAAAGAGACTCCCAGGAGCCCCAGTCACTTCAAATCCTTTAGATTTTTCCTTCACATGGTACCTGAGTGTTCGTCTGCACTTTCATATTTTATTCTCAAACCTGCAACAACTCGCAACATTCATCGCTAATCAGCTAATCTATTTCTCTCCTTCCTCTTACACATTTAGGGTTTTATTTCACTTAGAATAGTTTACTTGCATTTATTTCATATTGTTTTAGTCTTTTATTACAGCATTTTAGTCCTCCTAATTTTATTAACTAGGATTACCACCTTTCTTGCATTCAATTCCAATTCTAGTTAATCACTCGGATGGTAGGGATTTATGAAGAAAATGGTCTTCAGCTCCCATATGGGAAAGGATATCCTGTCATCTTGACACTAGAGGATATCTACAGTGAGGTGAATCCTCATTAACCATTTCTGTCCAAACAAGAGGTAATGATTTGGTGGAGTGATTGGATTGATAGGTAAGTGGCCCTAAAGATATAACATTGATTAAAAAAGTTAGATGGGATGGGTACAATGTTGTCTGTGTCCATGGGATCTTCAGGGTCTATTGGCGGTGATGGTTCTAGTTCGGAAATAGTTATGGATGTGGCAAGTTCAAATGTAGTGGCTTCACACATTTCAGAGGTGAAACTTTTATAACCTAAACCACTTTTCTCATAGGATTTAAGGGAACGCAAGATGGGTTGATCATGGGTTCCTTATTCATAACACCCGAGGCCAAAACCTCTCCATGCATAGTGATGAAGATACATACGGGTGAAGTTTGGATTATTGAGAGATTTGAAGTTTAATGTGAAAGGCATGACATGGTGTGGATTGATAGTATGAGATGGAGGATTGTCAAGTCCCCCATAGACAAGGTTTGTTTTGAGATAAGTCAAACTGTAGGAGACAACATCTCCTACATTTGGGTCATACATGGGTTGCTTATCAGGGTGACCATATGTTTTGGGTGAAGGGATGGAGTTAAGCATGAGGAGATGATATTCCCCAAGTGTAAGGTGTTTTATAGCCTCACCAAGAGAGGAATCATTTGGTAATTTGGAAGAAGGGACAAATGTACTAGTGGATGCTTCATTAGATGGCTCAGATATAGATTTAGGTATAAGGACATCATTTGGGTAGTACATCATGTAGAAGTCAGTGAACGGAGTTGGATCAGTGGGGATAGTAAAATTCTAACCTTTATGTTTGTATTTGAGACAACAATGGAGGGTGGAAGGAATGTAACACATGATGCGTATGCAAGGGTGTCGTAATAACATGTCGTATTGAAACTCTCCTTCTTTAATGTAGAAGAGTTCAGACAAGGTTTTGACATCAACCTTATGCGGGAGTATGACCATGCCTAATGTGGGTGTGATAGTTTCGTTAAACGATTGCAATAAAATCATAGTTTGATCGATAATGGTTTTGGGTAATTTGAGTTGGTCAAAGGTGAGAGATGATATGATGTTAATAGAAACACCTTTATCAATCATGACCCTCTTTATGGATATGTTGTTAATCTAAGTGGTAATAAAAAGTGGAAGGTCATGGTCTTCTGGACCTAAGAGAGGGAATTTTAGATGATTCAAATGATACATCGGTGGATTTTTTAAGAGTTCCCACAAAATTTGTTAAAAGAATTGGATCATTGACTTTTACGGTTATAGATTAGAGGGCTTCTATCATAGCCTACTTGTGAAAAGGTGATGTCTGGACTAGTTCGTAGAATGACATTTGGATGGGAGATTGGTGTAATTGCTTGATAACAACCTTCTATATTGCGGTGAAAGGGGGTGTTGCTGCTTGTATGGAAATATTTGCTTTTGATGATGGTGTTTGGTTAGATTCCTCAGGAGCTAAGGAAATATATAACTTAGGTTTATCAGATGGAGTTGATAATTCGGGGGTGGGGGTATAGCGATGAAATTTTTACCTTTCTTAGGCTTAGATGGCTCTTTTTCATTATTTGGTGAACCGGTGGTAATGTGTACGACACCGACTTGATGAGAAGGCATTTTAGTGATAGATTCTTCAGGTTTTCATGACGATGATGATGATGATGATGGTGTTGTGTTTGATTGAGAGGGAAGGAAGAGAGGAGTACCAAGTTATTGCACTTTTAAGTGAAAGGCCCTATAATCTTCTATGGAATGGCCACATGTTCTATGGTAATCACAAAAAATATTGAAGTCATACCAGAAGGTTTCCATCCGTAATGATCAAACAACTTAGAAGGTGGTAATGTAATAAGTGACCACTGAAGGAGGTCATCTAGGATGGTGGCATAACACCCCTTAGGTATAGATGTAGATGGGGATGAGGTAGCGTCTATACTCTTCTCAGGAGGAGGTAAGACAGGTTGTTTAGTCATAGGTTGTTTATTTGTTAGACATGGAGGTTTTCTAGACATCAAAAAAATGGTAGACAAACATCCTATATGGGTGTCCATTGGTGTGGATATTTGGACTATGTGACGAGTAAAGGTCATTGATGAGGATAAGTATATTGTGCAATAAGTGAAGGTGAAGGACCTTGTATGGGTGACCACTTGTGAGGATAGTTAGACTATGTAAAAGGTGCATGATAAGGACTTAATGTAGGGGTTTGATAGGTTTATTTTGATCCTATAATAATAGGTTGATTAACAGGTATAAGGGATCGAGGTCTACACAAAGGAATCTGATCCATAAAAACATATTGATGACTTTTAAAAAATTGAATGTTGGACCCCAAAATATAAACTAAGTACAAGAAGGCACATGGGTGCGTGGGACCTATTTGAAGAAAGGCACGCGGGTTGAAGGCACACAAGGAAATGGTTCTGGTAGGGTTTTGTAAAACACATGACATGCATGTGCGTAAGGAAAAATAGGTTTTGTACTTAGCCACATTCGGCATCCCAAGCAAAGCACACGAGAAAAGCATGACCCTTATGGATAAGGTGTCAGCATGGCGACTATGGATCAAAAAGGGAATATTCCAAGCATGCGATGGAAGTTTCCAAAAGACATCATTGTAAAGAATGGAGAGCTCGGATCTGGAAAGGCATGCTTCCATGGAGGACCACTTCAACACTTGGCAACCAATCTGTAACTTTTATATATATACAAGCACCCGGTAGAAGAAAAGGAAATAGTTGAAGAGAGGTAAAGCCCTGCAGAAAAAAAAATGGAGGGTATTATGGCTAGGGTTTAGGAGAGCTCTGTGAGCGATAGCATATAGAAGGGGATGGGTTCTCATTTTTCTTTGTAATATGATGAGCATAATATAGCTCTAATGCATGATTTGGCTCTACATAATTATATGAGGATCTGTTATGACCTTAAGGGATGTAATGTGGGTTATTAACTTTGATAGTATAAATATAATGTTTTTTTATAAATCATCTATGTTCAATACTTATGCATTTCCTTTCTGAATGAATCATCTCCATGTGTTGCTTGTTATCTCTCTTACCTAGCATATAATGAGATGACAACTCTTCCTAAGTTCATAAGAATGTGGTTTAGTTCTTTTCTATCCTGCATTTAATTATTTGTTCTAAGATGATGAATTCTCTCAAAAATCACATAAAGGAGAGACTCGATGCCTACACATGCCTTGGAAGAGTTCCCAGCATCCACTGGGTGATAGGCTGACATGCATGGGATTTTCCTATTCTTTGAAGGGTATAAAAATGAATACATCTTGGTTCCATTTATGGAACCTCTTTTCAAAGTTGTTGTGAGAAATGACATACATCTTTGTCCCTATGATGTGTGATGACAGATTGCCTAACCGTAGAAAGTGCTGAAACATGGTTCAAGAGCACGAAGGATGAGTTTTCTCGAAGATTCATCTTCGACCTGAGTTCAATGTGTGTAGATGAGTTCAATGTGCATAGATGGGTAGAAGATAACTCGTACCATGAGTTGTATCGGACATTATTTTGTTACTTCCCAAAGTAGAACTATATGAATGGATTTCGAATATACATCCAGATCAATCTGTACTATAAATCATGTGTGTGGACCCAAGATGGTTATCGAGGCTACAGGATACAAATCTGACTTGAACATGTGTTATTGATCACTGGTGGAAGGGAGTGCTAGCCAGTTATACTTTGGAATACACCATTTCAACGTATTCTTTCCCAGAAGTTGTTGAGTTTGAGTTTCTAAGGGAGCCTAGAGGATCATTTTTACGTGTTATTCCTTTGGCTATGAAGATCTTGGTCATTACTTTAAGTTTAGAAGCATTCCCCATGGTTGGCTAAAGCTTCTCTGAGCGCTGGGAGAGGAAGCTAGGGTGGAGGAATATGGCGGACATTGCAGATGAAAAGGAAAGGGAGGAGAGACGACTCAAGTATAACGAAGATCATGAAAGGGAGATGACTAGAGAACGTGAGGTTGCAAGTATGATGGGTCTATGGAGGGAGCTGTTACAGGGAAGGAGTTGAGGTTCACGTGGAGGATGTGGATCCTAAGAAGTCTATGCCACCCCATCTTGGCAAGCATGGGAGAGAGGCCCCTTTAGCTTCTGATGAGATTTTGTTGCATGGAGAAAGAAGATGCGTCAGTGCGCATCTGAACCCACCTGATGACTAACCCCTAGTGCTTAGTTTTCCAAATCAATGGAGAAGTATTGTTAACCCAGTTGGTATCAGTGGTAGTGACCAATTAGAGCCCAGAGATATAATTTTTCATTTGGAACATCCATGGTTACACAATCCATTCCTGTATTTGGAGGAATATTTGGACAAGGTGTAATTATGCAAGCTTTGGGTATCATGTTTGGGAGTAGCACGAGACATACATCTGGTAGTGGGACAATATCACAAACCATCGGCATGTAATTAAGTGGGACACTGGGAACACTAGGAGTGACCACTTTTGGTTTGTTGCTAACTACATGAGGTGGATCTGGTGGGTCAGGAGGAACTGGAACTAGTGGATTTATTAGATCTAGTGGGTCGGGAGGAAACACCAGAGGGAACCAAGGCTCTGGATTGGGAGGACAAGGACCCCATCCACCTCTCCGTGTTTTTCGAGATGTCTTCGAGACTTACTAGACTATAGGGGTATTGAATATTTTATAGAGCATGTGCACAAGTGTGAGTTACTATGACGCGTGAAGGGGACACTACCCCGGCGAGAAGGCAAGTCATTTTACAAAAAAATTACAAGGGCACACTCATAGTTGGTGTAAGAAGTATGACCCACATCAGATGGTGGTAGAATACACCGTGTTGAAGAATGCCTTCCTAGAAGAATTTCATATCCCGAGTTTGAGCGAAGAGCATCAATTCTCTTAAGGAGATTCAATAGGG
This sequence comes from Taxus wallichiana var. yunnanensis, assembly GCA_018340775.1. Classification (NCBI taxonomy): domain Eukaryota; kingdom Viridiplantae; phylum Streptophyta; class Pinopsida; order Cupressales; family Taxaceae; genus Taxus; species Taxus wallichiana. Next base: position 507,620,831 of record CM031235.1, read on the forward strand.
AATGGAAGAGAGTGTGCAGGAGTATTACATGTGTTTTAAGACTCTCTTCTCAAATTTATCCTATGACATTCATCCTTCTTAACATGCTTAATGGTTTTTCACAGGGCTGATAACACCATTTAGAAGGGCTATGTCACGCAAGACTTTCACTAGTGTTAGCCCTTTTCTAGAGGCTCAAATTATTACAATGGTTAAGTAGTTGGAAAAGCCATTTGCAACCTCATTACATGAGGTTCATAGTGGGGTTTGGTGTACATCTTGTGAATTTAGGGGGCATGCAAAGGATAGATTCCTCTAAAGTCGGTGTCGTGCTCCGGTGGTATCGTGAGATTTACCATGGGGATCACGATGCAAGTTGCCCCTACTCTAGTGCACAATCCGTAAGAATGTTTGTTGCTATTTTAAGATATGTACCTCTACAACCCATGATACAAAGGATTATAGATCGCTTGATCAAATCTATGATGTTATTTATTTGGGTGTGCGTAAGACTAACCTTGCAAGTAGTTCAAAGGATGATGACCGACGTTATGAAGGGCACACAAATGGAGGAATACATAGAAGATATTTTCACAGAGGATTTCATGGTCGGATTAACCACGGTGGAGGATGAAGTGAGTTCCCATGAGGAAATGTTATAATTTTGGATCTACAAAGCATTACAAATGTGAGTGTCCTAACATATAACAATGCTCATAGTCCAGAAAGAAACATAAGTATGAAGAGTGTCCATAATTTTATGAGCATATGAACTAGCGGCATCGAAGGAAAAAGGCACTGGGATGGTAAGCATCAAAAATTCCAATTCATAGTGGATGCCACAAGTGGTACATGAGTCTGGGCTAGAACCTATATTGGTGACAACGTGGGCAAAGGCCATGTGTGCCAAGGAGATGCCAAGACCAAGGACACTAGTTTCAAGGAGGAAGTTGTACATGGAAAGTATCTAGACCATACTCACCAGAAAGAAGTATATCATGAGACTATGGATGTCATTCGAAGTTTACAAGGAGATATCCAGTGTCTAAAGGAGAAGTCTAGACAATAGGAGCAAAGAAAGAATGTTGAGGCTCCACAGAAGGACCTAGATGAAGTCAAAGAAGTGTGTAAAATATTAAGGCAAGAGAATATTATTCCCTTTCTAGGAGAATGGTTGAGAGAGAAGGTACCACGCACCTGAGTAGAGTGTGAAAGATAGGTGTTGCATGCAAACCTTCCACCCCACAGGGTAAGTGCACCAAATTGGGGGACAATTAAGTGGACATCAAATCCTGAATTTTACATTAAAAATAGCAAAACATCAAATTTAGTCTTCCACGGATTTGAACCATGCCGAAAAGTAAAAATATGTCATAAAAATGGTACCATTGCGTATGGGAGACTATTATCTTTGTAGAAATACTGATTTTAAAGTGAATAGATGAGGATAAATATCATTTTATAATTTTTTACTAATAGTAGGTCTTTAAGACACTTTTTCCTGTGAATGTTTATGTCTACGTTTAAGACTGCAAAATTTGTTTCACTTATCAGAATGTGATAAAACTTATACCATCCCAACCGTGGTGAAATTATATACATGTTCAAAAAAAATTATTTGATTTCAATATTTTTGATGAAGTTATGGCGGGCAAACAGAAAGTGCTCTATTTTCTTTATGTTTTCATACCACTTTCACGGAAAAAATCATAAAAAATAAAATATTACTCAAAAAAATACAAAATAAAATCCATCCCAAGATAGATAGTGGCATATAACTTCTCACCAAAGGAAAAAATATATATCAATTTTTGGTCATCCAAATTGTGGGCAAACGGACTATAATCTTATCGGCATTTTTAAAAAAAAATACCAAGTCATTGAATTTTGAGTGTTTAATATAGCTAATCTTGTCCATTTTTTACAAAAATTAGTATTTTAGAAACTAGATTCTGGATGCTACGATTCATATTAATATAATTTTGTCTAATTTTGAGTGTATGTATTGCTAATAATCCCTACAAGTTGATATTATGTTGTTATTTGCAATATGATGTCCACGGATGACCCTATATTTGTCCATCAACTTCCTGCACTTACCCCACAACCTTAAATATGACAAGGATATTAATTTGAATGCAGTTTTTGATGGGTGGATTCTAAGTAATATCCTCATCAACACAGAGAGCAGATGTCAATGTACTTACCTTGGATGTCTAGCATCAAATAGGGAGGCCCGCAATAAAACCATCTTTGAATGTGTTATATATGGCAAACAAGATGAAGGCAATGCCCATTGGAGTCCTCAAGGATGCGGTATCACCATTCAAGGATCCAAGTTCACTAGAGACTTTGAAGTCTTGGCACTCACCGAGGAAGACAAATTTCCATCGTTTCTTGGGTGCCCATGGTGTTATAACAATAATGTTGACTTGCGCTTTAAAATGGTATATTAGTTTTGAGAACGAGGAAAGGGTGGTCATTCCTTTGACAAATGGGAAGTCGAAAGTGCCCTATACGAGCCCTTATGAGAATAATTCCTTGAAAGAATCTATGTGTGCTCCATCGAGAGATCCTAAGATAATTCACCTCATGAAGGGAGTTATCCAATTTGGAGATTCTCATTCCATGAGTGATACCACTAGTGTAGCATACAATAATTGGGCAACAATTAAGAGGATTTTTAACAAGGGTTATAAAGGCGCGTTTAGTCAAGCACCTAGGAGGAAAGAAGTTTCCAAATTACTCGAAAGGGCATATCCTAAAATTTTCTTATGGGAGATGGAAGCTCAGTGGAAAAATAAGGATGAGAGAAGGGGAATGCTCAGTTACAAACTACTCGAATCAGTAGTGCACCGGTGGGATACACATCAGGAAAACCTCCTGGAGTGGCGTGAGGTAAGAATCATGTTTTCTATAAGGTTTTCTAGAAGCAATGTACCCATGGTCATACAAGACTACCATGGTAAAGAGACCACCTCATTCCATATCCAAGTGTGTGAGAAGGCTTGGATGGGAAGTGCAGAAGCATTATTACCTTCATTATGGGTGCATAAGTTATATTCCACTTTACAAGTTAGTGTGCACGCTGGCTTGTACGCTCATTTCAAAGATGCATCATCACATGAGTAATTGGAAAGAGTTGGTGGCTGATCTCATTCAAGATTTCGAGTATAGGAGTACCAAACCATCAGTGGATAAGGCGTTGTAAGTGATAAAGTGCCTTACGATGGGGGATTGTGCCTGGAGAGAAAATAGTTAGCAATACGCATCGCACCCTACATGTTGATTAGTGGAGACCTGTATAAGTTAGGTCATGATGAGGTTCTCGCACCAATGCGTATTGGAACATGAGTGCGTAGCCATTATGGAAGAAGCACATGGTGGGATTGTAGGAGGACACTATGCAAGAAATGCTACCATGTGGAATATTTTATTAGTTGGGATTTGGTGGGAAACCATCTACAAGGATTGTATTGAGTTTTGCAAGGCCTGTGACCATTTCTAACACCTTGGAAAACCTAGAAAGAGGGATGAAATTCCCTTATGACCAATAGCTAGCACTAAACCATTTGAAAAATGGGCAATCAAATTTGTAGGACCAATTGCGCCAGCCACGTAAAGGACTGGTTCATGGTATATCATCACTTACACTGATTACTTGACATGGTGGGTAGAGGTAAGCACCTACAAAGGATTTCACCGTGGTGACAATTGCTAGATTTTTATGGGAAAACATAATCGTAGGTATGGTTTCCCTTTAAGTTTAACAAGTGATAGGGGTACACACTTTCTCAATGAAACAGTCAGGATTCTGTTAGCAGAATTTATGGTGGCCCATCATAAGACTACCCCATATCACCCTCAAGAAAATGGGACTGCTGAGGCATTTAACAAAATACTAAGTCACACGTTAACTAAGATATGTGACGTTGGAAGATAGGATTGGGATGATAAGGTATCAATTATTCTATGGGCATACAGACAACCTACAAAAGGTTGAACAAGGCAACACTGTTTTAATTGGTGTTTGGTGTGGAGGCTATTTTACCATTGGAATTCATATTATCTTCGCTGCGTATAAAGCGCGCACATGAGGGTTAACTCGACGATCAAGTGTTGGAAGAAAGAATTGATAAGTTGATGTAGTTAGAAAAAGGCAATCACTTGCTAGATGGAGTCAAAAGACAACAAATTCAAGACAAAAGGCATGGCATGATCATCATATCAAGAACAAGAAGTTTGAGATTGGGCAGTTGGTGTTGTTGTATGATTCCAAGTATCTCATCATCCCGAAATTGAAATTCTATTGGATAGGACCTTACATCATCTTGTACATTCTTGATTCAATCACTTACTAGTTATAAGCGCTTGATGGGATGAGGTTACTGTGTCACTTTAATGGGAGTAGACTAAAGCCCTAATATAAATAAGTCTTCTTGGTGTTTTTAATAATTTGTTATAGCCAATTAGCTTAGAATTTCCCTTTATGATTTTTATTTTCATGTGTTTCCCTTTCTCATTGCTTGTTCTTTTTGATTTGTTTTGTTTTGTGCCTTGTGCAATCGTAACCAAATTATTTTTCCAAAGTTGTGTATGCACGAGAGGACCGCGCATCTATTTTAGTGTGGTGTGGAGTGATACAAAGTACAAGCCCATAATACAAGTTTGAGTGGCGCAGTAGAAGTTATGGTGAATGGTTTGGTTGAAGGTTAAAAAGTGTGTAGAAGAGAAGGTGGATGAGAATGGTTGGGGTTAAAAAGATTTGAAGAAACCACATACAAAAAAATATGAAGAGTGTATGATCAACATAAGGTATACAAGGGAAAAAATTGGGTAAAGGATGGAAGAAGTGCCTTTGGTGTTGTAGACGCTTGTGTAAGAGTCTTCATTTGGGTTGGATTTTTGCGTGCTAGAAGGCTGAAAAAGGTTTTTCATGCAGGATGTGGTGCATGGATAAAAGAGCTTAAAGACAACTTAGTGGAAAAAGACACATTTAATGTTAAAGTACGTTGGTAGGTGATATAACATTTAATGCTAGAAAGAAGAAAAAACTATAAATACAAGGTCAGGTAAATCATTTGTTACCTTGTGTTTATGAAGAAGAAAAATATCTTATGAACTAGGGCATCCAGAGATATTTGTGCAAAGAAAGGAGAATCCAAGAAATCTAAAGTGTGTGACTAGGGTAGATCTACAAACTAGTGTGGAAGGAGTACAGGCATGGGAAAATTTGTTGAGGAAGCACCATCTTGTGGAAGGATTTTTCTAGTTAGGGTTTGGCGGCTAGGGCACGAGTTAGAAGGGTTTCTTTGCAAGGTTGAGCTTTGGGATTGGACAAAGTAGTAGAGCAAAGCAAGGGGAAGAATATTTAAGTGTTAGCACTGACTAGAAGAATGACACCAAGGAAACCAACTGTTTCACCAAAGAAAACAAAGGAAAGGGAAATGGAAAGTAGATCACTATTGTCACAAGCACCAACAAAGAATGGTACGTGGAAATGTAGTACCCAGATGGGGTATTTCTAGGAAATGAATGGGAGACACACCTTTGAAAGATGGTCGTAAGCAATTATAATCACATAAGCACAATGGAGAAGGATATGGCTTTGGATTTGGTTCGACCAACCAACAAGAGGACGTCGGAAGGCATGCCAATATAAAGTGATGAAGTAAAGGTCAAATTGGAGAGGGCATGGTTGTTGTAGCTTTATGAGTTACCTTACTTTGGAAAACCCGGTACATTATATCAATGGTTGATGTTGCGTGTTCATGAAGACCACTTTTAAATTACTGGTGCAAGATGTGCATAACATCGCAGCTGATTTCTAAGTTCACAGGCCTTAATTATGAAGGAGATAACATTGATGATGATTTGAGTGAAAAGGAAGCCATCAAGAAGACTATAGCAGCATATGACTACAAAAAGGGTTTGCGATACATTGACATCACCGAGATACCAGACCCAGTGATGAGGATGGACGTGCACTTTGTGACCAAAATCAATGATCAAGAATGGTGGATGCAGGTAAAAAAGAAATGGTTGAATGTATGATAGAAGATATCAAAAGGAACCATTTACAACTTGTTCGCATTTATCAAAGATGAGATTATAAGTAGTGCACAAGAGGGAGACAAGATACTCTTCAGTAATGTACTCCTCAAAATTGTTTTCTTAGAGATTGGAGTGCCCGATGGGATTAAAAAAATTATTTGGTAATATCTAGAAGAGTATCCCTCACCCGTAAAGAGGTTTGCAAAGTATACTTGTGAAACCATGACGGCAGCTCACGAGGCACACCTAGAGAAATGGTCTAAGCAAATGTGTGACACATTCAGGATGAGTGGAGGAACCCAGAGTAGTTTCCCATACTTGTGAGTGGAGAGGTAGAGTTTGCAGTATACCAACACTTCTACATCGGCATATTTATGACGACAAATGAGAACATGAGTCCGTGGTGCAAACTTCCTTTCTCCTTCACCGCTTTATACTTCCAAGCCGGAGTTAATTGGTTCAAGTAGGCCAAGAGACTAAGATTCGACTTTAGTGAGGTAGATGTATACCACCACAACCTATGTCAAAAGATATTCTACCCAAAGAATCATGTGTACATGGAGAGATATGTCTCCCACGATATACAATGATGAAGCTTTTAAATCTGCCAATTACAGGAAGGACTACAACAAGGGTGTACCTACGCATAAGGCCTAAATTTGAAAAGGGCGCTTACTTGGAGAATGATGTCTCCATCCATGAATACACTATAATAAGGAATAATGTGCATCTAGAAAGAGAGAGAGAGAGAGAGAGAAGAGGTACATAAGGCACCAAGTGTTCAAACTACACAGGTGATAACCGGGCCAGAGACAAGCGCTAAGCCTAGTACTTATGCACGGAGGAAGAAATATCCAGTTAAAGAAAAGACTCGAGAAGAAGAGGCATTGCATCACAAAGATCCCCTCACTTAGGAGGAATTTCCAATGAATACATCACTTGTTAAAGAAAAAGAAAGAGAAGAATCCTTGTACTAGAATCCCCAGTAAGGAAGAAGCAAAAGGTGACGATGAGGCTGATTTAGAGGAAATAGAAGACCTAGATGCCTACATCGGTGATAGAGATGATGATGAAGATGAACCAGGAGGTGAAGACCATCCCATATATGAGATACATGATTCTAAAGAAGAAGGAGATGAGGAGTATAACGAAGGAGATGAGGAGAAGGAGGATGAAGAAGAATTTGAGACCCAAGGAAAAGGGGTAGGTGGGGAAGAAGTTACAAAACAAAAAAGGACCCCAACCTTCATGAAGGAATAGTTAGATGAATCCATGAAGAAAGAAGTGGAAAAAATCATCAAGGACCTAGTGGAACAAGAATTGGAATGCAACATGACGTGGTGATGAAGGAAGTTGAGGAGGAGAGTGTAGAAAAAGAATATGGCAGCATGGGAGGAGATCCCAGTTTGGTTGTAAGCTTTCCAAAGGCTGCACGCACATGGAGGAAGAGCATAGAAGTATCACAAGTTCAAGGGATGGGCTACATTGATGATCTAAACAAGGTATTGTGTGCATGCTTCTAGAGCATTGTGCCAACAAAAGCAGATTCTAGCCTTGACTTCGTTTGATGAGGAAGGTGCATAACTTCGGACAAGGAAATTTTTTTAATGGGAATTTGAGTCCCACATTGATGAGCCAAAATTTGAATTAATCCAAGGGAATTGATGAAAGTTCCAAAATAAAATAAATAAACCCCTTGGTGAATGCTCAAGACTTTGGATGATCGGATCTGCAACGTGCTCAATAAATTCTCAGTTGAGGTTGAAGCTAGGCTCTTCGGGAGAAATGACAGGGTAAATTTCCTAGAGGTAGAGCAAGAGAAAAAGGAAGAATGGCTCATTGAAAACACCAAATACTTGAAGAAGGAAGAGCTAATCAGCACTCAGTTAAGGCATGAATTAAAAGATGAGAAGGCAAGGGTGCACGAGGCATACAAGAAAATATAAATGATCACGGATGCCATTGTCCTAAAGCATCCAAACTTAATGTTGTCTGCGAAAAAATATGGGTCATCTTTGTAATGCCTAGAGGACTTGACCCACATACTCACCATGGAGAGGTGGCCACTTGATTTAGAATTAGCAGAGGAGGCATTGGTAGGCCAAGAGAAAGAAAATAAGATGAATGTGGTGGATATTGTTGCTCAGTACAATAAGATCCCTGCTAATGTAAAGGATACCACATAAACTGTTGAGGCTTCCTATGATAACTACACAGATAGAGATAGAGTGGAAAGTATCCTAGTTATCACCCATGAAGTGGAACTCAAGGATTTCTAGGAAAATAACAAGGGGAACAGACAGAGCGAGATAAGATCCTAGTTGAGGTAGAAAAGAAATTAGAGGCCATTAAGACCTTACGGGGATCAATCAAGATCTAACTAAAGGAATTGTACCCTTAAATCACTCAAAGGATGGATGTGCTCGAGGATTTAGGAAATAAGCTGGAGGATATTATGGGGATAAAGAGTGCTAAGGGATAGGAGCTTAGTTTTGAAGAATTGAGTTCCCTAATGGGTAACCTCTGCGTGGCCAGAACATGGTCAACACTTGGGGAAATTAGAATTTGATTTAAGGAAGGATTTCCCTCTCCTCCTCCAGAAGTAAATAAAAATCCCCATTCTTCCATTATTTTCCCTATTCTGCATTCTTCCATTGCATCCATTTGTAAGGATCAACCATTCTTTAATTCTTTATTGAAGAGTGTTTCTGAGGACGGAGAACAGGCGTAGTGTTGGTGATGTTGGACCCCAAAATATCAGCTAAGTACAATAAGGTGTGTGGGCACGTGGGACCTAGTTGAAGAAAGGCACGTGGGTTGAAGGCATGTAGGGAAAAGGTTACTGAAGGTTTTTGTAGAACACACAAAGATACACGTGTGTAAGGCATAACAGTTTTTTACTTTACCGCATTTGACATCCCGTGAATCACATGAGAAAAGCATGACCCTTATGGATAAGGTGCCAACCTGACGACTATGGATCAAAAAGGGAATATTCTAGGCATGTGATGGAAGTTTCTAAAAGACATCATTGCAAGGAATGGAGAGCTCAGATCTGGAAAGGCATGCTTCCATGGAGGACCACTTCGACACTTGGAAACTAATATGTAACTTCTAGAAGGCATGGCGGTGGGTGCTAAGGCTATATATACAAGCACTCGATAGAAGAAAAAGATATAGTTAAAGAGAGGCGAAGCCCTATAGAAAACAAAATGGAGGGTATTATGGATAGGGTTTAGGAGAGCTCTGTGAGCGATAGCATATAGAAGGGGATGAGTTCTCATTCTTCTTTGTAATATGATGAGCATAATATAGCTCTGATCCAAAATTTGGCTCTGCTTAATTATATGAGGATCTATTATGACCTCAAGGGATGTAATGTGGTTTATTAACTTTGATACTATGCATATAATGCTTTGTTATAGGTTATCTTTGTTCAATACTTATGCATTTCCTTTCTAAATGAATCATCTCTATGTGTTCCTTATTATCTCTCTTACTTGCATATAATGAGATGAAAACTCTTCCTAAGTTCATAAGAATGTGGTTTAGTTTTTTCTATCCTTCATTAAATTATATGTTCTAAGATGATGCATTCTCAAAAAACTCACATAAAGGAGAGACTCGGCACACGCGCATGTCTCGAGTGAGTGCCTAGTGCCCACTAGGTGATAGGCCAATGTGCATGGGATTTTCCTATTCTTCAAAGGGTTGAAAAATGACTACATCTTAGTTCCGTTGTTGAGATATCTTTTCGAGGTTGTTGTGAGAAATGACATGCATATTTTTCCCTATGATGTGTGATGACAGAACACCTAACCTTAGAAAGTGTTGAAACGTGGTTCAAGAACACGGAGGATGATTTTTCTCAAAGATTTAGCAATGGACTTGAATTCAATGCGCGTAGATAAGTAGAAGAGAACCTATACCATGAGTTGTATGAGACATTCTTTTTCTACTTCCTATTATAAAAATATGAATGGATTTCATCATATGCATCCAAATCAATTTGGTACTATAGATCGTGCGTGTGGACCTAAGATGACTATCAGAGGCTACAGGATGTAGATCTCATTTGGATGTCTGCTATTGATCACTAGTGGAGGGAGTAGTAGCTTGAGTTATACTTTAAAATACATCATTTTGACGTATTCTTGCCCGTTGTTAAGTTTGAGTTTCTAAGGAAGCCTAGAGGATCATTTTTGCATGTTATTCCTTTGGCTATGAATATCTTAGTCATTACTTTGAGTTTAGAAGCATTCCCCATGGCCGCTAAAGCTTCTTCTAGAGCACTCGGGAGAGGAATCTAGCATGGAGGAAGATGGAGGACATTGTGGCTAAAAAGGAAAGGGAGGAGAGATGACTCAAGTATAGCGAGGCTCATGAAAGGGAGATGAATAGAAAACACAAGGTTGTAAGTGTGATGGATCTATGGAGGAAAACATTGTAGGAAGGAGTTGAGGTTCACTAGAGGACATGGAGCTTAAGCGGTCTATACTACCCCATTTTGGCAAGCGTAGGAGAGAGGCTCCTTCACTTCGATGAGATTTTGTCGCATGGAAAAGAAGAGTTGTCGGTGTGCATCTAAACTCACCTAGCGACCAACCCCTAGCACTTGGTTTTCCAAATCAAGGGAGAAGTATTGTTCACCTGGTTGGTATTAATGGGAGTGACCGATCGGTGCCCAAGAGATATAATTTTTCATTTAGAACATCCATGGCTACACAAACCATTCCTGTATTTAGAGGAATTTTTGGACAAGGTGTAAGGACGCAAGTTTTGGGTATTGCTTCCGGGAGTAGCACGGGACATATAACTTGTGGTGGGAAAATATCACAAACCATCAACACACGATTCGGTGGGACACTAGGAAAACTAGGCGTAACCACTTTTGATCATTTTCCAACTACAGGAGGTGGATCTGGTGTGTCAGGAGGAATAGGACCTAGTGGATCTAGTGGGTAAAGAGGAAACACTAGAGGGAACCAAGGCTCTGGATCAAGAGGACAAGGATCTTAGCCACCTCCCCAAGTGTTTTTGAGATGTCTTTGCACTTACTAAACTATAAGGGTATTGAATATGCTGCAGAGCATGTGCACAAGTGTGAGTTACTATGGCATGTGAAGGGGATCACTACCCTAGAGTGGAAGGCAAGTCATTTTGCAACAACATTGTAAGAGTGTGCTCATAGTTGGAATAGGAAGTAGGACCCCATTAGACAAAGGTGGTAGACTATACTGCATTGAAGAATGCCTTCCTAGCAAAATTTCATATCCCGAGTTTGAGCAGAAGAGCATCATTTCTCTTAAGGAGATCCAATAGGGAATGATAGAGAGTGTGTGGGAGTATGATGTGCATTTCAAGACTCTCTTGTCAAAATTATCCTATGACATTCATCCTTCTCAACATGCTCAATGGTTTTTCGGATGGTTGATAACACCATTTAAAAGGGCTCTATCGCAAAAGAATTTCACATACCCACGTAAGGCATTGGAAGCTGCCCTACGTGTCGGTTGTTGGGAGCGCGACACTAGAGTTAGCCCTTTTCTAGAGGATCAAATTTCTGTAATGACCAATCAGTTGGAAAATCTATCTGCAAACTCACCACATGAGGTTCGTAGTGGGATTTGGTGTATAGACTGTGAAGTGGAGGGGAATGCAAAGGATAAGTTCCCTAGGAAGTCGATACACACTGCGGTGGTAGACTATGAGATTTTCCATGGGGATCATGATGCAAGTATATGCCCCTACTCTAGCATGCAATTTGTAAGAATGTTTCTTGTTATTGCAAGATCTATACATCTACGACCCACGATACAAATGATTTCAGATTGATTGATCAAATCCATGATGCTATTGATCTGGTGTGTGCTAGACTAGCCTTGTAAGTAGTTCAAAGGATGATGACCGACGTTATGAAGGGCACGTAGATGGAGGAATATGTGGAAGAGGTTTTTGCAGAGGATTTTGTGGTCGGAGTAACCGCAGTGGAGAATGAAGTGAGTTCCCATAATGAACTTGTTATAATTTTGGATCTACAAAACATTACCAATGTGAGTGTCCTAACCTATTACATTTCTCATGGTGTGGAAAGAAACATAATTATGAAGATTGTCTAGAACTTTATGATCATATAAACCTACAAAGACCGAAAGGACAAAGGGGCTAGTATGGTAAGAATCAAGAAGGCCAATTCATATTGGATTCCATGAGTGGCACGTGAGTCATGGCTAGAACTTGTACTGGTGATGATGTGGGCAGAGGCCACGCACGCTAGGGAGATGCCAAGAACAAGGAAACTAGTTTCAAGGGAGCAAGTTGTACATAGAAATTATCCGGACCTGCTCACCGTAAAGAAGTATATCATGAGATCATTATCCTAAATTCACCCCCAGGGTAAATCTGATAACATGCATCAGGATGTCCAAATTCCAAGAAAAATGACTGATTCAGAGCAAAATCAGGTTTCTAGGGTCCCTTCAGGAATCTTTCTAAACTCCCCAGGCCGAAGAGGGAAGGAGCAAGCTTTGAGAAAGTGCGAAAAGTTGCAGAAAGGCAAATAGGATTGATCCAGGAAAAAGTGAAAAACTGGCTAAGTCCTTCTAGAGGGAGCAGTCGGGACAAGCGGGCCAGAAATACCCGAACCGGCCGAACCGGCCGAAAAGAGACAAGTCAGCCCAAAAGCAAATGGGACAAGCGGGCCAGAAATACCCGAACCGGCCGAACCGGCCGAAAAGAGACAAGTCAGCCCAAAAGCAAATGGGACAAGCGGGCCAGAAATACCCGAACCGGCCGAACCGGCCGAAATTGTCCCAAAAGGTCCAAAATCAAAATAGGACGTCCGGGACAAAAAGACCCGAAATACGCGAAGAAGCCGAAGGAGCCGAAAGCCAATCAAAAGGTGCCACGTGTCTTTGGCCAAATGAGGGACAAGGAAGCCCATTTCGGGCGGATCGGAGGTTTTTGTCCCAAGCAGCATTGGGACATCCGGGACGAATGGACGCGAAGTACGCGGAAGACCCAGCAGGCCCGAGAACCATTGAGAAATTGCCACGTGTCATCAAGGAAAAGCCGAAGGGTCAAAGGGCAAGATTTGAAGCGCTGGCCCGAGCCAATAGAAATTGGACACGTGTCCAATGGAGCATAGAAGTGCGGAGCTCGGGGAGGAGTTGGAAGGTTTGGCCAAATCTAAGCCAAAAGGGGTAAAAGTGAAGGAAGACCCGGCAGGTTCGTGAACCAACCAATGCATGCCACGTATCCCTAGTAGCGGGGCGTGGAAAAAGATGTGGAAAATATTCCAAGAGCACCAAAAGTCAAAATTCAAGAGACAGCCCGCCGAAAAGCAGAGGGGAGAGAATTATTCAGTGAATCAGAGCATGCCACGTGGTGTCCAAGTGGCGGTACGCGGGAAAGCTTTTCAAATCCATTATTGCCTGTTTTCTTCAAATCGTCGTATCTTTTGATCCAGAGCTCGGATTTGCATGTTCCTTATATCAACGGAAAGCTAGTGAAATCCTCTACACGATTCTGGGATCAATCTCGAGTTTTGGTGTAGTCTGAAGAGTGAAAATCAAGAAACACCTCTGGCGCGAATAACAAGCAGAGGTAATGCTTCAACAACCACTTTAATGCAGCAAACAACCCGCCGCTTCTGTTAGGCAAACCGCCGCTTCGCCAGAACCCGCCGCTTCTGCCATGATGGATGAATTAAATGCAACCTAGAGGTGGTTGGGGCAGATTTCGAATTCCTCTCTCTTTGCTCTCCCATTCTTCCTATAAATTGTAAGGAGGGGTTTCTTTCTAACGTTGGACATTTCTGTTTTCGACCCTCCCTTCTCTCCCCGCTTGCAAGAGAATTCATGGAGTTTTCAAACCTCCCATATAGACTATAACACCATTTTTGCCTTCTGCTATTGCAATGTATTGAATCGATCCTTGAGCAATATATATGTGTCTGTGGTTGCTTTTAAACCCTCTTACATATTTATTACTGTCATTCTTGATCTTTCATTGCATTTTTGCTATCTGTGCATGATGTTGTGTTATATCTACATGGTCTGTGTTTAATGTGGCAAAGCATATGTTCTTCATTCCTCGGTGCATCACCTCTATTAGCTTAGATTTAGTTTATGCATCTTCTTACCTTGTCTCCTTGGCAGATTAGATTAGATTTTGAGGAAACCCTCTGCATATTTCGTGTGCACCTGAACAGAGGAATAGGAACCAGCCTTTCTCTGGAGATTCCTTTCTCACTCTTCAAGTCCCACACTTGGAGAAAGGATTCAATGTTATGCAATCACACTGGATATTAGTGATCAACCTAGAAATCTGATCAACATCCAGGGGTGCTGTGATTTTGCACTAACAGAGACTATGGATGTCATTCAGAGTTTACAAGGAGAGATCCAGTGTCTAAAGGAGTATTCCAAGTAGCAAGAGCAAAGAAGGAAGGTTGAGGTTCCGCAAAAGGACCTAGATGAAGTCAAAGAATTGTGTAAAATGTTAAGGCAAGAGAATATTATTCCCTTGCTAAGAGAATGGCTTAGAGAGAAGGTACCATGTGCCAGAGTAGAGCATGGAAGACAAGTGTTGCATGTAAACCTTCCCTCTTACAGCCTTTAATATGACAAGGAGATTTCATTGAATGCAGTTCTTGATGGGTGGATTTTGAGCAATATCCTCATCGAAACATGAGCGGAGGTCAATGTTCTTACCTTAGATGCCTAACATCAAATGGGGAGGTCTCGCTAATCAACCATATTCGAATGTGTTGTATATGGAAAACAAGATGAAGTTAATGCCCATTGGAGTCCTTAAGGATGTAGGTATCAACATTCAAGGAACCAAGTTCACTAGATACTTCAAGTCTTGGTGCTCATCGAGGTAGATAAATTTCCAGCATTTCTTAGGTGCCCATGGTATTACAATAACAATACTGACCTTCGGTTTAACAAATGGTATATTAGTTTTGAGAACAAGGAGGAAAGAGTGGTCATTCCTTTGACATATGGGAAGCCAACACCCTATAATGAGCCCTTAGGAGAAGAATTCCTTGATAGAATCTATGTGTACTCCATCAAAGATCCTAAGATAATTCACCCCACGAGGGGGAGTTATCCAATTTGAAGATGCTCATTCCGTGAGTGATACCACTAGTGTAGCATGCAATAATTGGGTGCATGGAAATTATAAGTTAATTGGGTGACAATTAAGAGGATTTGTAATAAGGGTTACAAATGTGCTCTCATTCAAGTGCCTAGGATGAAAGAAGTTACAAAATTACTCCGGAGGGGCATATCTTCACATTTTCTTATGAGAGATGGAAGCTCAAAGGGAAAAATGAGGATGAGAGAAGGGGAATGCTTAGTTACAACCTACTCAAAACTCGTAGCACACCGGGTGGGATACATATTGGGAAAACCTCCCGGAGTGGCGCAAGGTAAGAATCACATTTTTGTAAGGTTTTCCAGAGCAAAGTGTGCTCACGGTCATAAAATACTACCATGGTAAAGATACAAGTATCATTCCATATCTAATCATGTGAGAAGGCCTAGATGGGAAGTGTAGAAGCATTACCACCTTCGTTATGGGTGTATAAGTTTTATTCCACCTTAGAAGGTTGTGCGCGGACTTGTACGTTCATTCGAGAGATGCATGGTAAGACATGTAATTTGCAAGAGTTAGCAGAGTTGATCTCATTCAAGCTTCGCATATAGAAGTACCAAACCATCAAGTGGATAAGGTGTTGTAAGTGATCAAGTGCCTTACAATGGGGGATAGTGTTATGGCAGAGGATAGGCTACTATAATTAGTAGGTGAGCCTTCTTTGAAGACACACCTCGGTGAAGAAGAATCAGAGGAAGTATAGCTTGAGCGCACGTGCATGGAAAAAGAAAAAGGAAAAATGGTCTATGTAATAGACGAGAGAAGAGATGGAGACTTTGGATGCTAACCATTCAAAGGGTATACGTGGGGTCATAGACAACGTTGATGAGCGAGAACATGCTTACCACGAGCCCTTAAAAAAGAAGGTTAACATTGGGATGGAGACATAACCTAAGAAAGCTATCATCAATGACTATTGCTTGGAAAATGATGTTTCAAATATTATTAATCTGTCACATGAGTTTCGAGATTTGTTCCTTGTGGGTACCATGAACTCAAAGGTGTTAACCATTCCTTGGGGGAGATTAAGATCAAGTTAAAGGAAGGTGTGTTCCCAATTCGGAAGAGGCCTTATCGGATAAATCCAAACTTGCGCATACGGGTCAAGGAGGAAATAGACAAAATGATAGCATTTGGTATCATTGAGGCAGTAGAAGAATCAGAGTGGATAATCCCAATGGTCATTAGTATCAAGAAGGATGGGAGGATAAGGATTTGCATTGACTAAATTGATCTACATGTAGTGTGTTTCATCGATCCTTTCCCAACCTCCTTTACTGAAGAAATCTTGGAGGGAGTAGCCGGGCGCGAAGTCTACTCTTTCACGAGATGGGTTCTCAGGGTACCACCAAGTCAGGATTGTAAAGGAAGACCAGAGAAAGACAATTTTCGCCACTAAATGGGGAAGTTTTTCCTACATGATTATGCCTTTTGGATTAAAGAATGTGCTTGTTGTGTTCTCACGCATCATGGTACAAGTAGTTCAGGACTTCATCCATAATTTTCTTCAAGTTTACTTGGATGACTGGACTGTGTATGGATTGGTGAAAGACCATTATGACAACTTAAGGATAATTTTCTATAGATGTTGGCAAATGAGGATATCCCTCAACATTAATAAATGTGTCTTTTTACTCCATTTGGAACCCTGTTAGGACACATTATATGCAAATAAGGTTCTCTAGTAGAACCCACTAAAGTGTTAGTTATTGTGGGGTTAGGGGATCCCAATAGTCAAAGCACAGTGCAAAGATTCCTTGGACATATGGGGTATTACAGGAAGTTCATCAAGGGTTATGTTAAGATAGTCATGCCCCTAGAAGAATTATTAAAACCCAAGTGTGCTTTTCATTGGGGAGAGGTGCAGCAGAAGGTGTTTGACACTTTAAAGGATAGGCTTGTCACGACACCCATATTATATTTTCCTTCTTTGGATAAGCCTTTCCATGTGCATGTTGATGCCTCAGAACAACTACGGGAGTGGTACTAGCACAACCTAAAGAGGGAATTGTTGATCATCCCTTGTGCTTTACAAGTAGAAAGTTGACACCAGCAGAGCAAAATTACACAACTACTAAGCGCGAAGAATTTTCTATGATCTACGTGCTATATAAGTTTATGCAGTATCTATTGGCGACACCATTTATAATCTACACGGACCATATGTCATTGAAATAGTGGATTAACAAACCCATTCTACAAGGGCGTATATGTCATTGGGTCCTACTATTTCAAGAATTTGAATTCACCATGGTCGTGAAATCAGGAAAAATCACTTCAAGACCTGACCACTTGTCAAGGATTAACTCAGGGGAGGATGTCCAAAGCATTAAGAATACCATGCTAGGTGCGCAACTATTTAGGTTTTGGTGTATGCCCTTAGACTTGGAAGATATCACGTATTCTTAAAAATAGGTGTGGCACCAGAAGGAATGAAAGCCCTAGAGAGAAAGAAGTTAGCAATATGCATTGCACCCTATATGTTGATTAGTGGAGACCTCTATAAGTTAGGTCATGATGAGGTTCTATGCCGATGCATATTGGAACATGATCGCGTAGCCATTATGGAAGAAGCGCATGGTGGGATTACAAGAGGACACTATGTAAGAAATCCTACCATGCGGAAGATTTTATTATTTGGGCTTTGGTGGGATACCATCTATAAGGATTATATTGAGTTCTGTAAGGCCTATGACAATTTTCAATGCCTTGGAAAACCTAGAAAGAGGGAAAAATGCCATTGAGACTGTACGTACCCAAAATTGTAAGGTATCAGACTTGCTGTAAAAGGTCACAAGTGCCCCGATGATGATACAGTCTCCTCGCAAAGTGTTCGGGATCCGAAAAGACCTCGGGTATGCGTTAACATCCCGCATGCCCCGCTTAGCCCCCGCGCCCTTTTTTTTTCCCTTTTTCCATCTTTCCTTGGCCTCTTGACCTTCAGTGACGAAACCGCCGCCCTGTAGGGCAGCGGTCTCGTGACCGCCACCCTGAACAGGGCTGGCGGTCCTATAACCGCCACCCTGCTCAGAGCGGTGGTCCTGTGCACATTTTCCAGAACGCTCTTTTGACACGACTCGTGTGAAATATCACGATTCACCAGCTTTTCTTTGCCGACTTGAGCATGCATTTATGTTTTTGGTCCCCTGGAATAGTGTTTTTCCTTTGTTTATTGTTTAGGAGTTCAATTTGGTTTTGGTTTTTGAGTGTTGGAATTCCTATAAATGCATAGCTTGTGCTGAGGCAAATGGCCACCATTTTTTGTTAGAGTCTTCTGATTTTTAGTGGTTTGGTCTGTCAGCTTGCTTAGGATTGATAACATAGTTCATTTCATACTTGGTTAGTATTGTTCAGCTGTTGGTAAGCCACAGACCCATCTTGTGCAGGCAGTGCTGTTATCTCATCCCAATCCAGTTAGAAGCTTGCCTCTGAATTTCTCTTTGCTGTAGATTTGTTTTTATTGTGTCTTGGAGTTCTTAGTTCAATCCATTATATGCCTGGTTAGCTTTATTCAGCTGTTGGTAAGCCACATATCCAACTTGTGCAAGCAGTGTCTTTATTTTATCCAATCCATTGGAACAGAATCACTTAGAGAAGCCATTAAAGTTGCAGGTTTTGCTCTTCGTATAGGATAGTTACAGGTTCTGGTCACTTCATGTTGCATGGCTCGCAGTAAAATCCCGCTAGGAATCGCATAAGCCAAGCTCTGTACTCTTGCGCTATCCCTCTCCTACTCGCATTTTCGGTCTGCATTCTAAGCTGTCCTTGTCCCAAAATCTACTCCTATCGGTGCTAGCATCACACGCTTTTCTGGATCCACGTGAACACGAAAGAACGAGGAGATCATACTGAGGGGACGAGATCACATACACCATCGATTCGCCACTGCTCGCGAATCCGTGTTTTAAATTTCAAAGTTCTAGTCAGAATCATATCAAATAGAGTAGTTAATCGCTTTATTTCAATAAATTCTATTCTCGATATTGCCAGGGAAGCTGTGGGGATTGATAGTTTCTGAGAAACTATGATTCACTCCTCACTTCTGAGGTAGGATCGAGAATCTTGCAGGTAGATTAGACAAACTATTTTATTTAGAGTAATTCTACAAAATCGCACAGCAAATAACTACACTCGGTTATCTTGTCTGTTTCAAATTATTGTTTAGTTATTATTTCTAGATATGCTTAAAATAGTTTGCTTTCCTTAAAATTATTAAAAGTTTTCTTAGAAGAATAAAAGTTATACAGTTAGATTTATTTCACATAGTTAGAATTTGCTTCGTTACAGTTAGATTTGCATTTTGTTTCGTATGACAATCACGGGACCTCAAGAGCCCAGGGAATATATATTTGAGCCAATCGTGCCTCAACCAAACCTAGTCACAGCAATAGTTGACATAGACCAAAATCTCAGGATACAAGTATTCCGAACAACCACAGATTTACAACTGATCAGTCCTCAACTAAGAGGATTAAACATAGAAGACGACCAAGCACATGCATTTTGGTCAAGTCAACCAAACTATAGATTACCCTAGAAAACATCCACATGACTGTAGAAGGGCTCGAAAGAGAACAAACATTCGGGTGCGATCCTCTAGTTCCACAGCCAGACGCTGGAGACACCCTCGTAGATATAGATACCAACTTAAGAATCCAGGTTGTGAGAACGCCTGTAAGGTATTCTGAGAAGATTGCACAACTATTGGTTCTAAACATAGAAGCTGAGAAAGCATACGATTACTGGATACTAGGGATTAGAACTTGATCCCGCGTATGACCATAACAGGACCGCAACAACCAAGAGTCTATGGTTGTGATCCACAGATCCCACAGCCCAACGAATCCACAAGTCAGTTAGACATAGACACTAGCCTACGCATCTTGGTATTCAGGTCCACTCCACTTCCACCTATCATCATCGAACAACTGTCCTTACTAGATATAGCGGCTAACGAAGCTAGGGAATTCTGGACTAGGCCAGAAAATCATCCATAGAGTCAATTATATTCATCATCCACTATATGACCTTATCGGGAGATATACACGAAACAATCCCAGGTCATTTTCCACGTATTCCGCAACCCATAGATCGAATCACGCCAGAGCTCGATATTGATTGGAGCCTTCGAGCAGTCATCCTTGCTGATCGATCTATCACACCAGTCCAAGTTAGAAGGGCCTTCTTTGCCTTAGATTCACAAATTCCACTAGTGCGTGTCGAAGACATTAGACTGCCTAACTAGTTTGTCTGCATATTCTACCCCCACCGGCTGTCTCGGCACGACCTCGGGAGGTCGGGTACGCGGAAGAGTTACTTGTTGATTCTCACGCCCTGCACGCTTTTCCGACGTATAAAAATTGGTGAACCCGACATGAAACAAACAACTGTTTCACCTTCTCTTTGAGAAGTTTCAAATCTTCTCTCATCCACCTTCGCTCCTTCCCATTATTCTACGGGTATTCATATACCCCCCGAATATGTCGGGATTCGACATATGGCACCCCTCCCGGGTCTTGAGGCATACTACGCCCAATGTAAATAGGCAATCATCACCCTCGCTCTCAGTATGGGGTGACAACTATTCAACTAATCAGTTGTCAACACAAACCCCAAGAATCAGATATAGTTCGTCTTTTCAAGCTGAGGAGTTAGATCAACCCCCTCGAACCCAACAAACAGAGCCTTCAGGTTCAAACAATATGATGTTTACTGGAGAATCTGGTTCGTCTCCTCAAATGCTACTCAGACCACAAGTTAGTAGGCAATCAGATCCATACCTAGTCTTAGATGATGGACAGCCAACACGTTATCCTAGGAGTGAACAACGCTCCCGGGGAATGTACCCACCTATAGGAGGTTTACAAATACAACCCGAAATCTCTTTTCAAGAAAATACCTCTATGCCACTGCATACAGGAAATATTCTTGGAGAAACTTGGCAAGATAGCGATCAGTTTATGACAGGATATCACGTACCTTTACAACACCAAGGTATACAACAAACGCCGCTTAGGCAAAGTACCGTGACTTCACCAAATGAAGTCATTTCAACGTTAGTAGAAAGAGTGAGAGGGTTAGAACTGGCTCAAGCAAGTCACAATTCTCCGTTCATACAAACAGGAAGTTCCAATCCTCCATACCACTCTGGCCAGGTAGATCTCCTTACGGGAGTAGGCACGTTAGGCATGCCTCCTCAATATCCACAACAAACGCCAACAAGGCCTATCATCTCTAACACTATTCCTCCCGGTCTAGTGTCGAACAATCCATTCCTTGACAATACCCCGTCCTACTTAAACATATACTCTAAATCACCACAAGGAGATATGTTCTCCTCTCCCGGCATGTTTTCTCAAACACAGGGACCTCCCTATGCCCCTGCCAACGCATACGCTGCACCGTATCAACAACCTATCCCACCACCACTCCCTCAGCAAACACCATCAATGGTCGAAAGCTATGCGATAGGGACTTATTCAGAATACCTAAAGGAACCCTTAGATTTCACCATACGAAGCGTCATGCTTCCAAGACCTCTCCCTGATTTTCCCAAGTTCAAGGGTGAGGGAGATCCAAACGCGCATATCAAAGCTTACGCTACAGCCATTCGGGAATTACTCCCATGGGATGGGGTTGTTGCTAAAATATTCCCCAAAATGCTGGAAGGCATTGCTCTCGATTGGTATTACAGAATACCTGAGGCTTCCATACATTCATTCAAACAACTTGTGTCTGAGTTCATCAAGGCCTTCGACATGAACAAACTATTAAGAACAGGAATCAGGGAGTTCTTACACATCAAACAAGAGCATAACGAGTCTGTCGCCCACTTCATCCAAAGGTGGCGTACCATCCTTTATTCATCAGCAAGTGCTCCAAACATGGATCAGATGGAACTATGTGATTTATTCCTTCATTCTCTCAGTAGAAGGAGGTGAAGGAAGAAGTCCAGAAGTTCCCACTAAGAACTTACGATGAAGTACTTGAGAGCGCTCTTCGAATAGATCAAGCAGCGATAGATAGTGGTCGTAAGACATATGGAACAAATGGGAGGTTAATCACCTCCACTCAAAACACTACAACTACCACAAATGTCAATCAAGGACCCAAAATCCTTAACAAAAATCATGGGGTAACAACGGATGGGGTAACCGACCAGCCCAAGAGGGTAAATGTTGTTAATGCTCCGTTACAAACAAACAACCAACGAAACAACAACTTTACCCCGATAATCAATACAGTGGATTTTAACCATCCACAACAACAACAACAACAACGGTGAAATCCCATACAAGGGCCAAGCCAAAACTCATTTGGTTACCAAAACCAAAGTCAAAACCAGAAACAACAATTCCAAAACTTTGGTCCTAATAGGCAACAGTTTGATCGGAATTTTAGGCCACAATACACACCAAACCAACAAAACGGGAATTACAACCCCAATTCTTATTGTGGTTTCCATAAAATTCGGGGTCACGATACTAGAACGTGCCGTGACTACAATAAATTTATGCAACGCTTGCCAGAAGAACAAAGACAGTTCTTCACAGACCTGTTTTTGGCGGATCCCGTCTCATCATCACCAAATACTCTCGCAGGGGCAGTTTCTCCTCAGAATGCTCCCCTCAAGATCTTTAATGATCCGCTCCCAAATCATGATAGCAATAGGCTGAATCCAACCGGAACAAACAAAGGTGCAATGACGGGAAACAATGATCATGAAGCCTCGACTTCATTAAATCCGTCAGTTGCGCCACAGTTGGGAGCTCAACCGAGACCTAAGATAGTCAGTTTGGTAGAATTAGACGCTGAACTACCTATCGAAGCTATAACAAGAACACGAGAGTATTTCTCTCAACCGAGCCCAAGTCATCTGCCAGAGACAGATAAGAGTCATCAAATAGTTGAAAAACCCATCGGTGCCTATGATTTAATTAGTGACCTAACAAAGACCTTCTCACACATTTCATTTTTGGACTTACTAAAGAACTCTCCCCCTCACAGAGCTGCTCTTTTAGAAGCATTAGGTCTAGGCCATCTAATTAACATCACTCCACCTCCCGAAACACAAGTAAATCACGTAGATTTTGATATCCACCCTCCGGGGCAGCCGGACAAGGATGTCGAATTCATCTTCGAAATAAGTAAAATGCCCACAGATGCTGAGATCGCACGCCGAGGTGACCCAGCCTTACACTTGCAAGTGTGGGTTTATAATAACTATGTAAAATGGGCAATGGTTGACGATGGGGCCGCAGTTAACATAGTCCCTTTCTCTTTCCTCCAAAAACTTGGATATGGAGAAACAAACTGTTCCACTACACGAAATACCTTGAGAGGCTATGATAGCCTTAAAGCCACTTCGATAGGAACTATAATACTACCGGTCACCTTAGGGCCCAAAACCATCTTGACTGAGTTTTATATTATAGATCGGGAAACTAACTATAATATGATCCTCGGCCGACCTTGGATACATCGAATGAAGGCAATCCCTTCCACTTTATTTCAAGAAGTAAGATTCTTGCATCTAGGAAAGGTATTTGTAGCCAAAGGCGATCCAAAACCTTTCGATTTACACCTAGCTGATTTAAAGAAAAGACCAGGGGTGCACTCAGAATTTGAACTTCCAACAAACCAACTTAATAAACCCTCTGACCCAAAGCCAGAGGAAAAGTTGGTACCTACGACGGATCTTGAAACTACCAGTGTAGCCAAAACAATTCCAACCCCTAAAGATAAAACTAAAGAAACAAAGATTTTAGGGACTACTGCAAAAATCATTGAGTTGATAGAACAAGATTCACCAATGTTCTTACCATTCGATTCAGTAGGCATAGGATTTTCCCTAGGTGTTGGTTCCTTGCCAGCAGAAGATCTCTGTATGGTAGAAGTAGAGTGCGCAAACGCAACAGATGCCCCAACAACTATACTCCCGGCTAAGTATTGGACTCTCCATTTCGATGGAGCTAAATGTCGTTATGGAGCGGGGGCAGGTATAATTCTTACTTCACCCGAGGAGAAGGTCCTCCCATTCTCTTTTAAGTTAAACTTTGAATGCACAAACAACGGCGCTGAGTATGAAGCCCTCCTCCTTGGCCTTACCTTAGCCAAAAGAATTGGTATTGATAACATCAGAGTCCTGGGAGACTCGCAATTAGTGACAAACCAAGTTTCTGAGGTATATGAAACTAAAGCCGAACATTTGCAACTCTACAAAAATGTCTGTATTAGATTTAAGCAAGGCGTTTAACTTTATATCCATTGAAGCAATCCCTCGAGAGAAAAATCTTCTCACCGATTCAATAGCAACCTCAGCATCACGTTTTACTCCAAGCAATGAGCTAGAAGATACTCACTTCACAGTATCCATTCGTGACAAACCATTGATAAAAACAATGACAAATCCTCTTTCAAGCGGAAGTGAATCTACCATCCTAGACCATGTTGGAAATGATGCGGCTACTTTGGATTACTTAAATGCCTATGCAGCACTACATCTCTCCTATCACATGCTAGATTTATCCCTGATTCCACATTCGTCTTCCTACTTCGGAAATCCCGTAACGGATCTTCCCTCACAAATGGAACCTAGCATATACGCAATAGAAAATGGGGATGATCTAGATTTACCTCCAGCACCACCTGAGTTCGAAGAGGGTAACGCCTCTTTGATCGAAGAAACAATCGATGTCAACATCGGGACAGAAGATGAACCAAGAATATTGAAACTAGGTTCTTCATTAACCCCAGAAGAAGTGGAAATACATACTCAGATTCTCAAAGAACATCAAAAGGCGTTTGCATTTAATTACAAGGAGATGACGGAGTCGCACCCCACATTGCGGTGCACAACCTCGTCACTAGATCAGATGCAAAGCCAATTAAACAAAAATCAAGACCCATGAAGCCCAAAGTAGCTCTCATGGTAAAAGAGGAAGTAATAAAACTCCTTCAGGTAGGATTCATCAAGCCAGTTGACTACTCCCAATGGGTATCTAACATCGTTCCCGTTCTCAAGAAGAACGGAAAGATACGCATTTGCATAGATTTCCGAGACATCAACAAAGCGTGTCCTAAAGACGATTTCCCATTACCATCCATAGACGTTATCGTTGATGCAACAGCTGGTTTTGAACTCTTGTCTCTCATGGATGGATTCTCTGGATACAACCAAATCAGAATATCCGAGCAAGATCAAGCTAAAACCACGTTTATAACTCCTTGGGGAACCTATTGCTACGCTGTTATGCCATTCGGTCTCAAGAATGCCGGTGCTACGTACCAGCGGGCCATGACATACATATTTCACGATCTAATTCATAAAATCATGGAATCTTACGTAGATGACTTATTGGCTAAAGCTAAGAAGCGTTGTGACCATCCCGAAGTACTCCACGTCATTCTTTCACGTTTAATAGAATACGGAGTCACGCTAAATCCAGAGAAATGCATCTTTGGTGTAACAGGAGGAAAGCTCCTAGGTTACATCATATCGTCATGAGGGATTGATGTTGATCCAACCAAAATTTGGGCTGTCCTCGAAATGGTTCCACCTTCGGATGAATCTGGAATCAGGTCATTTCTCGGAAAGCTAGGTGCAATCCGAAGATTTATCCCGACTTAAGCTTCGCTATTCATCCAATCAACAATTTACTCAAGAAAGACTATAGCATTGATTGGACCGAAGATTGCAATGAAGCTTTTGATGCAGTTAAGCGTTTTCTGTTATCACCACCTACGCTAATGCCACCTAAGCTGGATAGCCGTTAATCCTATATTCGCGAGCTACCAATGTCTCGCTGGCTTGCATGTTGGCCCAAGAAGACGATAACAAGAGAGAACGTGCGATTTATTTCATTAGCCGAACACTGCTCGACTATGAAACACGCTATACACAGGCAGAACGAGAATGCCTTGCCATAGTCTTTGCTACTAAACGCCTAAGACATTACATGCTGAATCAAGAAACGAAGGTCATGGTAAAAACGGACCATTTACGGACTTTTCTCACACAAGGGTCCTTGTCTAAAAAGGCTGGACGTTTTATAACCTTAATGGGAGAGTTCGAATTAACATTTGTAAACCAGAAGTCGGTTAAAGGACAAATCATCGCGGATTGGTTAGCTGACAACCCATTAGACGGAGGCGATTTAGTAGATTTAGACTTTCCAGATGAATGCGTATACTACATTGAAACACAACCCGCTATCTCTGAGTGTCCTTGGTACACTGACATCGTTAATTATATCATGGACCATACGTACCCGGAGGCAGTTACACCACAACAAATAAGGCAGTTGCACATAATCGTAGCCAAATATGTCATTATAGAGCAGGTGCTCTATCGAAAAGCATTCGATGGAATGCTCTTAAGGTGTGTCGACACAGAAGAGTCCAAGAGGATTCTCCATGAATCCCACAGCGGTATATGTGGAGGCCACTTTGGTGGCCATGCCACCGCTTGAAAAATACATCGAATGGGCTATTTCTGGCCCACTCTAGAACGTGACGCGATAGAGTTTGCACGCAGGTGTCATAAGTGCCAAGAATTCTCCCACGAGATCCACATGCCAGCACAAGCTCTATAACCAATCGCAACTCCATGGCCCTTTTCTACATGGGGTCTAGACTTAATAGGGAAATTCTCTCCCTCATCCATAGACGGCCATAATTTTATAATCACGGCCACTGAATATTTTACCAAATGGGTGGAGGCCATGCCTCTTACTACTGTACCTGGTTCTGTGATCACCAAGTTCATTTTGAACCAAATCATTTGCAGGTACGGTATCCCGCAGATCATTATCTCCGATAATGGAACTTCTTTTAAGAATGAAGAGGTTCGTGAGTTATGCAATAAATTTAAAATAAGCCATCATACGGCTTCTTTGTATTATCCCCAAGCCAACGGACAGGCTGAAGTGACAAACAAAACACTGAAAGCCATTCTCCTTAAAACGGTAAAAGAAAACAAGCGAGATTGGCATTTAAAGTTATACCCGGCCTTATGGGCCCACCGAACCTCAATAAGAACACCAACGGGAGCAACTCCTTTCTCACTGGTATTTGGGGCAGAAGCAGTTCTCCCACTCGAGGTTGAAATACCTAGTCTTCGCATTTCATTACAAGGAGTTCTGGATGAAGACGCTTACAGAGAAGCACGTCTTTCCCAACTAGAAAGCCTAGATGAAACCAGGTTAGATGCTGAACAACTGACATAGAGTCTACGCTGACCGGATGTGCCGGCAGTATAACAAGAAGGTCTATGAACGTGACATATACGAAGGTGATCTAGTTCTAAGACTAGACAACCGGATCGATAAGAAGACCGGCGAAGGAAGGAAATTCCGGCCCAAATGGTTGGGCCCATACCGAGTCATGAAGGACTATGGAAATGGTGCATACCTCTTATGTACGTTAGAAGGCGAGGAGTTTGGCGAAACAGTCAATTCCCTGCACCTCAAACGTTTCTACGCATAAGCAGCTAACGCTACCTATATAGCTATCTACATTGCATTTTCATATAAATTAGGATCATTTTGTCCATTCGTTTCTTACACAAGATTGTGATCAAGGAGTCTATTCTCAAAGCAATTCATTACAAACTCATGATGTTGTTGGCACAAAACTTTCTAATCATATCTCTCCATTTTCACGATATCATCAATCATCTCAGAATCTTTTATCAAATAAAATAGACATGACAAAGTCTTAACGGTAACCATACCAAGATCTGCAAGTCTTTTCTCGCCTTGATTTCTTCTTAGAATAGGTGTCTTGCCTAAGGTCTATTCTAGAAGCTTCATGGTGTCACATCTATCCCATATATACATCTCTTTGGAAATAAGCATATACTGACATCTTACTCAAAAAGACAAGTCAAAAAGTGATTAAACAGAAAATTTTATTTTTACACATTTCCTTGCCCCACCAACCTTCGGTGATGAGCTTGCGTCTCTTACTAGTGACGTAGGGTTGGGAAAGGATGGAAATGCCCTTACTCACCTATGCCTTGCCCACGGTGATAAACCCACGCTTCTTACTAAAGCGTGGGGCCAAGTGTAGGGGGTCCTCTTGACAAATAAATGTTAAAAGGTCATAAACAAACTATTCAAACTTTGAGTCAAAAACAAATGAATCAGATATTCAAAATTCCAAAAAGAGTTAAAAATCCTAAAAACCTAGATTTTGTCTACTATGTGGCCATCTACGGGTCTAAGTCTAGATAAACCGCAAAGCAAGTTGCATCCAAAACTATGAAGTCATTCAGGTAGAGTAAGCTTGTAGTTTTCAATTTGGTTCCACCAAAGCTTCGTCTGTCTTTCATCACTATCATTTCACCATATTTCATAACTTGCGCCCTTCTTGGCTCTTGGTGATGAGCCCTCGCATCTTACTAGTTGCGTGGAGTTAGGAGTGGGGCAAGTTAATCTGTTCATCATATTGGTTATTTTCATCACTTTGCCAAAACAAACATGAGGTATCCAAATTGCTCACAGAAGCTAAGATTTAAGATCACAATATATCTACAATATCATGTATCAGCATCATGAAACACAAAAAGAAAGCAAGCATTTGCATCATCTGTTCTCCATTGCATACATATAAAAAAGCATATAAAACATACATCGTAGTATACACGAGGAAGCTGGAAACAGAAAGGGAAAACACCAGTGACAAGTTTTGATCCAAAAACGAATGCATATATATAAATAATCAATGTTTATATACAATGCCATCATGCTCTAGGCATGGTCAAAACGCTCAAAGAGCCCGTGATATACAAAAGAATCATAAAAACGCATAGAAGTGCAAGAAAATACAAGTGCAGTCTCCAAAATAAGTTCTGCATTCATGCAAAACCGTCACCCCGAGCAGGAGGCGGTTTTCCCGAGAACCGCCGCCTGAAAGGCGGCGGTCATGTCCGCCGCCCGATCGGGTCTCCAAAATGGCGGTCATGGGAGGCGCTGCCCTAGCGGTGGTGGCGCCGTCGCGGTCCGAAAACCCGCGCGGGTTGTTAACCCCAAAAAGCCCAAAATGAGCAAAAATAGACCATTTAAACTAAAAATGGAGCCTACCCAGTAGGCGCCCCCCCTAGGTGGAATTTTTGAACCTAACATTTTCAAAAATAACCCCCCCATTATGATGAATTTAACATTTCAATTTTAAAGGGGGAAAAACACAAAATGGAAGAAAACCAACCTGTGATCGCTGAGGTCGGTGTTCCGCTCGTGGAGGCATGATCACGATCTCGCTACGAACGTTTCGACTCTACTCGCGTGAGAAACCATCACCGTGGGTCCCAGAGCTCAAAATCAATCAAATCGACTCGCACAAATGAATAGGAAAATGGGCCCACTTTCATATATATATCGTTCTATTTCATTTTAAAATGACTTTTTCGCAGGTTTGGAGCGCTGATGGAGGTAAGTTTCTATCCCCGCACGAATGGTACATCCTCATTCCCTATTGCTTTAGCGTTTATTTTCCAAAGTTATTGTATCTATCTGCACTTGAGCTCTCTTTTCATTTTACAGGTAGCGGGAATTTCGGATGGCGTCATCTCAACACACGGACGAGTAAGGTATAGCTTCTAACTCCCCATTTCGGGACTGCCATACTCGGACCCACCGTTTTATGCCTCTTCATGGTTAAAATGCTTCTCCGAGGGGGCAATATGTACGTACCCAAAATTGTAAGGTACTGTACTGCCAGAACAGTGTAACAAGTGCCCCGATGATGATACAGGTCTCCTCGCAAGGTGTTCGGGATCCGAAAAAGCCCTCGGAGTATGCGTTAACATCCCGCATGCCCCGCTTAGCCCCCGCGCCCTTTGTTTTCCCCTTTTTCCCTCTTTCCTTGGCCTCTTGACCTCAAGGCGAAATCGCCACCTGCGCAGGCGGCGGTCTCGTGACCGCCGCCCGAACAGGCGGTGGTCCCAGTAACCGCCGCCCGCCGCTTCGAGTGGCGGTCCTGTGCACGTTTTCGAGAACGCTCTTTTGACGCGACTCGCATGAAATATCACGATTCACCAGCTTTTCTTTGCCGACTTGAGCATGCATTTATGTTTTTGGTCCCCTGGAATAGTGTTTTTCCTTTGTTTATTGTTTAGGAGTTCAATTTGGTTTTGGTTTTTGAGTGTTGGAATTCCTATAAATGCATAGCTTGTGCTGAGGCAAATGGCCACCATTTTTGTTAGAGTCTTCTGATTTTCAGTGGTTTGGTCTGTTAGCTTGCTTAGGATTGATAGCATAGTTCATTTCATACTTGGTTAGTATTGTTCCAATTGCTTGGTAAGCCACACCCATCTTGTGCAGGCAAAGGTCGTTATCTCATCCCAATCCAGTTAGAAGCTTGCCTCTAAATTTCTCTTTGCTGTAGATTTGTTTTTATTGTGTCTTGGAGTTCTTAGTTCAATCCATTATATGCCTGGTTAGCTTTATTCAGCTGTTGGTAAGCCACATATCCAACTTGTGCAAGCAGTGTCTTTATTTTATCCAATCCATTGGAACAGAATCGCTTAAGAAGCCATTAAAGTTGCAGGTTTTGCTCTTCGTATAGGATAGTTACAGGTTCTGGTCACTTCATGTTGCATGGCTCGTAGTAAAATCCCGCTAGGAATCGCATAAGCCAAGCTCTGTACTCTTGCGCTATCCCTCTCCTACTCGCATTTTCGGTCTACATTCTAAGTTGTCCTTGTCCCAAAATCTACTCCTATCGGTGCTAGCATCACACGCTTTTCTGGATCCACGTGAACACGAAAGAACGAGGAGATCATACTGAGGGGACGAGATCACATACACCATCGGATTCGCCACTGTTCTGCGGAATCCAGGTTTTAAATTTCAAAGTTCTAGTCAGAATCATATCAAATAGAGTAGTTAATCGCTTTATTTCAATAAATTCTATTCTCGATATTGCCAGGGAAGCTGTGGGGATTGATAGTTTCTGAGAAACTATGATTCACTCCTCACTTCTGAGGTAGGATCGAGAATCTTGCCGGTAGATTAGACAAACTATTTTATTTAGAGTAATTCTACAAAATCGCACAGGCAAATAACTACACTCGGTTATCTTGTCTGTTTCAAATTATTGTTTAGTTATTATTTCTAGATATGCTTAAAATAGTTTGCTTTCCTTAAAATTATTAAAAGTTTTCTTAGAAGAATAAAAGTTATACAGTTAGATTTATTTCACATAGTTAGAATTTGCTTCGTTACAGTTAGATTTGCATTTTGTTTCGTATGACAATCACGGGACCTCAAGAGCCCAAGGAATATATATTTGAGCCAATCGTGCCTCAACCAAACCTAGTCACAGCAATAGTTGACATAGACCAAAATCTCAGGATACAAGTATTCCGAACAACCACAGATTTACAACAGATCAGTCCTCAACTAAGAGGATTAAACATAGAAGACGACCAAGCACACATATTTTGGTCAAACCAACCAAACTATAGATTGCCCTAGGCACAACACTCACATGACTGTAGAAGGGCTCGAAAGAGAACAAACATTCGGGTGTGATCCTTTAGTTCCACAGCCAGACGCTGGAGACACCCTCGTAGATATAGATACCAGCTTAAGAATCCAGGTTGCGAGAATGCCTGTAAGGTATTCTGAGAAGATTGCACAACTATTGGTTCTAAACATAGAAGCTGAGAAAGCATACGATTACTGGATACTAGGGATTAGAACTTGATCCCGCGTATGACCATAACAGGACCGCAACAACCAAGAGTCTATGGTTGTGATCCACAGATCCCACAGCCCAACGAATCCACAAGTCAGTTAGACATAGACACTAGCCTACGCATCTTGGTATTCAGGTCCACTCCACTTCCACCTATCATCATCGAACAACTGTCCTTACTAGATATAGCGGCTAACGAAGCTAGGGAATTCTGGACTAGGCTAGAAAATCATCCATAGAGTCAATTATATTCATCATCCACTATATGACCTTATCAGGAGATATACACGAAACTATCCCAGGTCATTTTCCACGTATTCCACAACCCATAGATCGAATCACGCCAGAGCTCGATATTGATTGGAGCCTTCGAGCAGTCATCCTTGCTAATCGATCTATCACACCACCAAGTTAGAAGGGCCTTCTTTGCCTTAGATTCACAAATTCCACTAGTGCGTGTCGGAGACATTAGACTCGCCTAACTAGTTTGTCTGCATTCTACCCCACCGGCATCTCTGCACGACCTCGGGAGGTCGGGTACGTGGAAGAGTTACTTGTTGATTCTCACGCTGCCCGTCACTTTTCCGATGTACGAGACCAATAGCCAAAGACTTGAACCATTTGAAAAATAAGCAATCAACTTTGTAGACGCCACCGCGTGAAGGACTATTTCACGGTATATCATCACTTGCACTAATTACTTGACACGATGGGTAGAGGTAGTGCCTACAAAGGATTGCACCACGGTGACAACTGCTAGATTTTTATGGGAAAACATAATCAGCATGTATGGTTTCCCTTTAAGTTTAACAAGTGATAGGGGTACACACTTTCTCAATGAAATAGTCAGGATTCTGTTAGAAGAATTTATACTTTGACCATCATAATATTACTCCATATCACCCTCGAGCAAAGGGGGCTCTTGATGCATTTAACAAAATACTAAGTCACACATTAACTAAGATTTGTGACGTTGGAAGATAGGATTGGGATGATAAGGTATCAACCATTCTATGGGAATACAAGACAACCTACAAAAGGTTGAACAAGGCCACACCATTTCAATTAGTGTTTGGCATAGAGGTTGTTTTACCAGTGGAATTCATGTTACCTTCACTACGTATAGCACATGTAGGAGGGTTAGTTGATGAGCAAGCGCTGGAAGAAAGAATTGATAAGTTGATGCAGTTAGATGAAAGGTGATCATTTTCTAGATGGAGTCGAATACGTAAAAAGCAAGACAAAAGGCATGGCATGATCATCATATCAAGAACAATAAGTTTGAGGTTGGGCAGTTGGTGTTGTTGTATGATTCCAAGTATCTGCACCATCTTAGGAAATTGAAAGTCTATTGGTTGGGACCTTACATCATCTCATACATTCTTGATTTAGGAGTTTTCCAGTTACAAGTGATGGATGGGATGAGGTTACCAGATCACTTCAATAGGATTAGGTTAAAGCCCTACTATAAATAACTATTCTTGGTGTTTGTAATAAGGAAATATTTCTATTTAGCTTAGAATTTCCCTTGATGCTTTTTCTTTTTGTCTGCTTTCCCTTTCTCATTGCTTGTTCGTTTCGTTTTGTTTTTTTTTACACCTTGTGTGTTGATAGCCACATTATTTTTCTAAATTTGTGTATGCACAGAGGACCACACATCTATTTTAGTGTGGGGTAGAGTGATACAAAGTATTGGTACAAGTTTGAGTCCGTTAGTATAAGTTGCACGGTGAATGGTCCGGTTGAAGGATAACAAGCACGTAAGGTTAAGAATCATGTAGAAGAGAAGGTATAAGAGAATGGTTGGGGTTAAAAAGGCTTTGTGGAAACCACATCGAAAAATATGAAGAGTGCAAGATCAACATGAGGTAGGCGAGGGAAAAAAATTGGGTAAAGGACGAATAAGTGCCTTTGGCGCTATGGACGTGCGTGTAAGAGTCTTCATTTGGGTTAGATTTTTGCATGCCAAAAGGTTGAAAAAGGTTTTTCATGCAGGATGTGGTGTGTGGATAAAAGCACTTAAAGACAACTTAGTAAGAAAATCCATAGTTAATGTTAAAGTATGTTAGTAGGTGGTATAACATTTAATGTTGGAAAGAAGCAAAAACTATAAATACAAGGTCGGGTAAATCATTTGTTATGTTCATTTACGAAGAATAAAAATCTCTTGTGAACCAGGGCATCTAGATATATTTGTGTGAAGAAAGGAGAATCTAAGAAATCTAAAGTGTGTGACTAGGGTAGATCCACAAACCAATGTGGAAGGAGTACACAGGCATGGGAAAAATTAATGAGGAAGTGCCATCTTGTGGAAGGATTTTTCCAGTTAGGGTTTGGCGGCTAGGGCACGAGTTAGAAGGGTTTCTTCGTAAGGTTGAGCTTTGGGATTGGACAGAGTAGTAGAGTAGAGCAAGGGGAAGAAGATTTAAGTGTTAGCACTGACTAGAAGAATGGCACCAAGGAAACCAACCATTTCACCAAAGAAAACAAAGGGAAAGGGAAAGGGAAAGCAGATCATTTTTTTGCAAGCACAAAAAAGAATGGTACGCAGAAATGCAATACCCAGATGGGGTATTACTAGGAAAAGAATGGGAGAAACACTTATGGAATATGGCCATAAGCGATTATAATCATCACACAAACACAACAGAGAAGGAGATGGCTTTGGATTTGGTTCAACCAACCAACAAGAGGACTCCGAAGGCATGCCAATATATAGCGACGAAGTAAAGGTCAAATTGGAGAAGGTAGGGTTGTTATAGCTTTATGAGTTACCTTACTTTAGAAAACCTGAGCAACTAAATCAATGGTTGATGTCATGCATTCATGAAGACCACTTTTACATCACATGGCACAAGATGCGCATCACACCGAGATGATTTCTAAGTTCACGGGCCATGATACTTTTACATCACCGAGATACTAGACTAGTGATGAGGATGGTCACATGCTTAGTCACCAAAATCAATGATCAGGAATGGTGGATACAAGTGAACAAGGCATGGATGTTGGAAGATATCAAAAGGAACCATCTACAAATTGTCCACATTTATCATAGATGAGATTATAAACAGCACGTAGGAGGGAGAGAAGTTATTATTCGGTAATATACTCCTCACAATTGTTTTCTCAGAGATTGGAGTGCCTGATGGGCCAAAAAACTTTAATTAGGAATATCCGTAAGAGGATCCTCACCCACAAAGAGGTTTCCAAAGTATACTTGTGAAACCCGAGATCCGCTCACAAGGCACGCTTGGAGAAATGTTATAAGAAAATATGTGATGTATTCGAGGTTGAGTGGGGATCCTAGAGCGCTTCCCATGCTCGTGAGTGGAGATAGATTTTTCAAGATACCAACACTTTTGCATTGGCAAATTTATGATGACAGAGATGAGAACATGAGTTAGTGGTACAAACTTCCTTTCTCCTTCACCGCTTTATACTTCTAAGCCGGAGTTAATCAGTTTAAGGAGGCCAAGAGACTAAGATTTGACCTTAGTGAGGTAGATGTAGACCACCGTGAGTTGCATCAAAAGCTATTCTACCCAAAGAAGCATGCGTATGTGGAGAGATATGTCTCCCATGAGATACAAATGATGAATCCTTTAATGCTACCAATTGTATGAAGGACAGCAACAAGGGTGTACCTACGCATAAGGCCTAAATTTGAAAAGTTCACTTACTTAGAGAATGATGTATCCATATGTGAAGACCCTACAGGAAGGAAGAAGGCCACACCTAGAAAAATAGAGAGAGAAGAGGTGCAGAAGGCACCAAGTGTTCAAACTACATAAGCGGTAAGCACAACGAGACAAGCGCTAAGCCTAGTACTTACACGTGGAGGAAGAAATCTCTAGTAAAATCAAAGACTCTAGGATAAGAGGTGTTGGATCACGAAGATCACCTCACTTGAGAGGAATCGCCAAGGAAGACATCACCTGTTGAATAAAATAAAGAGAATAATCCCCGTGTCTTGGAATCCCCAATAAGGAAGTAGAAAAAGGTGACGGATGAGGCTGATTTAGAGGAAATAGAAGACCTAGATGCCTACATATATGACATAGATGATCATGAAGATGAACCAGAGGTGAAGACCATCCCATCTATGAGATACATGATTCTTAAGAAGAAGGAGATGAGGATTCTAATGAAGGAGATAAGGAGAAGGAGGATGAAGAAGCTGAGACCCAAGGAAAAGGGGTAGGTGGGGAAGAAGTTACAAAAGAGAAAAGGACCCCAAGCCTCATGAAGGAATAGGTAGACAAATCCATGGAGAAAGAAGTGGCAAAAATCATCAAGGACCTAGTGGAACAAGAAGTGGAATGCAACACAGACGTGGTGATGAAGGAAGTTGAGGAGGAGAGTGTAAAAAAGAATATGGTAGCATGGGAGGAGATCCTAGTTTGGCTGTAAGCTTTCCAAAGGCTGCATGCATAGGGAGGAAGAGTGCAAAACCATCACAAGTTTAAGGGATGGGCTACATTGATGATCTAAACAAGGTGTTGGGTGTGTGCTTTCAAAGCACCACTCCTACGGAACAACTTCTAGCCATGACTTCATTTGATGAGGAAGGTGCATACCCTCGGACAAGGAAAATGTTGTCATGGAAATTTTAGTCCCACATTGATGAGCTAGAGTTTGAAGTAAGACAAGGGGAATTGATGAAAGTGATATAAATAAAAGGGATAAACCCCTTGGTGAATGCTCAGTGGCTGTCAAATGAGCAGATCTCGTAATGAGCTCAACAAAGTCTCAATTGAGGTTGAATCTAGATCTTCAGGAGAAATGAAAGGGTAAAGTTCCTAGAGGCAGAGCTGGAGAAAAAGGAAGAAGAGCTCATCGAAAATACCAAGGACTTGAATCAGAAGAGATAATCATCACTCGGTTAAGGTGTGAATTAAAAGATGAGAAGGGAAGGGTCGAGAGGCATACAAGAAAATAGAGATGATCATGGATGTCATTGTCCTAAAGCATCCAGAATTAACACCTCCCGCGTAAAAGTATGGTTCATATTTGCAATGCCTAGAGGACTTGACCCATAATACTCACCATGGAGAGGCAGCCGCTTGCTTTAGAATTGGTAGAGGAGGTGTTGGTACACCAAGAGAAAGAAAATAAGATGAAGGTGGTGGAGATTATTGCTCGTACAACAATATCCTCACCGATGTAAAGGCCACTGGGAAAACTGTTGAGGCTACCTATGATAAATGTGTGGATAGAGATAGAGTCACAAGTATCCTAGTTTCCACCCATGAAGCGGAACTCAAGGAGTTCCATGAAAAGAACAAGGGGAACAACACAAAGTGAGAAAAGATCATAGCCAAGGTAGAAAAGAAATCGAGGCCATTGAGACCTTTCAGGCTCAATCAAGAGCCGATAAAGGAATTATACCCTTAAATCACTTGAAGGATGGATGCACTTGAGGATTTGGGTAAGTAACTGGAGGATATCGTGGAGACAATGAGCGATCAAGGAGAGGAGCTTAGTTTTGAAGAATTGAGCACCCCTGTGGGTATCCTCTCATTAGCAAGTGTAGAACAAGGTCAACACTTAGGGGAAATTAGAAGCTGATTTAAGGAAGGATTTCCTCTCCTCTAGAAGTAAATAAAGTTCCCCATTCTTTCATTTTTTCCCCATTTCTTCATTCCTTCATTCTTCCATTCCAACCATTTATAAGGATCCACCATTCTTTAATTCTTTATTGAAGAGTGTTTCCAAGGATGGAGAACAGGCATAGTGTGGGGTGATGTTAGACCCCATAATATCAGCTAAGTATAAAAAGGTGCATGGGCGTGCAGGACCTAGTTGAATAAAGGCATGTGGCTTAAAGGCACATAGGGAAAGGGTTCGATAGAGTTTTTCGTAACACATGATGCGCGTGCATAAGGGAAAATGGGTTTTATACTTAGCCACATTCAAAGATCCCATGCAGGACAAAAAAGCATGACCCTTATGGATAAGGTGTTAGCCTAGTGACTATGGATCAAAAAGGGAATATTCTAGGCATACAATGGAAGTTTCTAGAATTCATCATTGCAAGGAATGGAGAGCTCGGATCTAGAAAGGCATGCTTTCATGGATGGATAATTTGATGATAAGGGATGTTCTGTTATGGGATGTTTTGATGAGACAAAGAACCTTGTTGGGAGGTTATAGGGTGTGAGGTTTATATGTACCGGTACTGTAATGGTATTGATGTATGAGTGAGTGGTTTTGAATATGTGAGTGACTACTGAAAGGAAAAAACAGAGGTAGTAGAGGACGATGCCTATTGTGGAATGCTTTGTTGTGGGATATTGTATTGTGGGATATTTTGTAGGGGTGTAGATTGCGGCATGGAGATCAATGGTTATGATGGTTATGGTATGTATTATGAAATAGGGTGAGTTCTAGTAATGACATTGGTATTGATCAATGGTGTAGTTTTAGGAATGGACATGGTGATGTTTTGAATGGGGCTAGTAACCTGTTGGGAGGATAAAATAGTATAAAAGGCCATAGAACTCAGTGGAGGTGATTTTACCTGTGAGGAGGCTAGGCAGGTAGACGAGGAAGAAGTGATACTACTTGGGGAGGTTTGGAACTTATAGAAGGAATTGGTGAGGATTTTGACTATTGGGTAGATGTGTTTTGTGATGAAATTATGTGGAGATCATAAATAGGGATTAAAAAGACATCAAATGTCTTAGGTTGACTAATGGAATATTGTTCATTCAACATTTGAAATATGTTAGTAGGGATAGAAGATATCTTAGGTTGACTATTGTTTGGTGTTTCAAATTGACTTGAAGTGTATGGGAACAATTGTTGGACGATGGGGTCTTGATTTTGATAAATGAGATGTGCAATGTCGATGAAGGATTTTAAGTGTATGGAATGGGTTGAGGTGTGAATGGTTATATTTGAACATTTCTAGCTACTAGATAGGCATTGAGGGAAATAGGGTTTGAATCTAGCATTTCTTCAAAGCAAGGTCTCCCTTATTGTAGAAGGGAGGTTTGAATGCTTCTGATCGAGGATCGGGAGAAAAGGAATGTCCTATTTCTTGTAATCTAGATGTATGAAAGATTTGACCATGATATTGATGTGGGGAATGAAAGAGTTGTTGTCCCATTTCTTCATTATAGTTGGCCCCTAATTCATTCCAAGTCTGATTGGTTGTCAAAAAGGGATTAGATGTAATTTCTTGATAATATGGGATTTGTTGTTGTGTTGGTGTTGAAAGTGTTGTAGGGAATGGTGTAGTATAAAATGAGACATGTTGTTGAAATGTAGGTGGTGGAGTAGACATTTTTTCAAAGTTTGGTTATGAGCTTGTTGTCTAGTAAGTACCATGATAAAAAACACACAAACACCTAGAAAATGAGAAATAACTAATTGGGTTGATTTACAAACAAAAAAAAAGAGCAAGCAAAATATTTTTTTGTATTTATCTTGATTAATTATGAAAAAGTGAAATGTGTAAAATGGTTAACGAGGGTCCTAGGAAATGGTAAGCTATGGATGGTTTCAGGTATGTTTAAGGTTGGATTCCTCAATATACTTGAAGGTACATGAGGCCCAACTCTATACTGGATTCCTGATCGGCATGTATATATTAGGGCTACTCCCTTACTTCACGGTTCCACCGCAATAAGGGAGTCGGGT
This sequence comes from Taxus wallichiana var. yunnanensis, assembly GCA_018340775.1. NCBI lineage: Eukaryota > Viridiplantae > Streptophyta > Pinopsida > Cupressales > Taxaceae > Taxus > Taxus wallichiana. The sequence goes on from CM031235.1 coordinate 507,660,377, forward strand.
ACTGAGCCAAAATATGACAACAGAAGGAGATTATACTCGGCCAAAACACCGAGTCAACTTCCCTATTGGGTGATGAAATCCCAATCAGTTTCACTTGGGTGGGAGTTGTTTGAATGCATTTTTATTTTGAAGTGATTTGGTTGTGTGTGGGGAAGGATAAGTGAATGCAATGAATTTTTTTCCTAATTAAAGCTAGATGATCAAGAAGTATGAAATGGTTCGTTTTAAGACCCAAAATGAAATGTTTTATTTTGATGAGGACAATCAAACAAAAATGTAAAACTGAAAGAAAATCAAGGTTTTAGGACTTATCGTGAGAGTGCTCCTATTTTGTTTTAGACTTTAGTAATTTTCCAAAGAGAGCAAGTAGCAAATCCAAAGAAATGAAGCTTTCAGAAATAGTAACCTGTAACCAGATTAGAAGGAACAAAGAATAGAAATAAAAAAGTGAAAAGAAAACTATGAGGTTATAAGAAAAATAGACAGAAAACATAGGTAATTGGCCCAAATGCAGGTGATTAGGCTAATCACAAGAGATTATTACATAATGAAAATAGTTAGTATTCTATTAATTAAAATGAAACAGAAGAACAAGGTACAAAGGTCTCATCATGCATGCTAGAATGTTGATTATAATTTTTCCTTCATTGTTGGTTTGGTATTACAATAGGGAAAAATCGGATCAACCTCGAAGATGGTGGGGTTTCCAAGGTACCCGCGGGATGTGATAGGTGTTTGGTTGTTTGTGCTCCATGAACAAAACTGAATTAAGCTCTTTTCCCTGTAATTAAACCTATAAATCAAAGACACTACACAAAATGGAATTAGTAAAATGGGTAGGTAGGTTTCTGAAAAGGCCAGTTCCCATAAGCAAAAAGACTTCCTTATGTGGACGTCAACCTGCTTTTAAAACACTTAAGCTTTTATTTATGAAAATTTGGAATACAATATATGATAGATGAAAAGTGTGATCAAATGTTTATCACTTATTTAGATTATTACATACATTAGCTGATAACAATGATGAAAAGTAACAAGTCTAGAATCTAAAGTTAGAATCTAGGTCAATATCTAAGTTTTCAATAAGTTAGAGCCTACTGAATAGGCTAAGTCATCATCCTTGGTGAAGTATGATTCAAGTTATTTGATGTAATTATCCACGAAGAAATCAGAAATATCTTCCTCTATTTTGTAATCTTTGCAAGGCTAGAATCGAATATGCAAGGCTGATGTTACTCTTAATGTCATATTCGGATGTAGTATTTACGTCTTCGATATGTCAATTCTTGCCTCATACCGATACTAAAACCATATAAGATTGTCTTGTATCATTTGTACCTCGTATTATGCTTCCCAAAATTATTCAATGGTTTCTTGGATTTTTGAGTAGATGCAAAGATGGTTTCTAGGCAATCAATGGGGGCTACATGGATGGCACATGAGATCCATGCCATGTAGTAGGTCGTATTGTTCCCAATGCAAAGGGTGTTGGATAATTGGCAGTGAGTTGATATTGGTGATGGGATGATTAATACCTCCTATGACCATCTACAAGATCCATGCTTGGAAAAAGAATTAGTAACATAAACACATAAAGTAATTTATAACAACTTCTAATGAAATATGATTACTAAGTAGACAAATAACACAAAAAATTCAAGCGATTAGGCTAATCACAGGTGATTCTGGGAAATATTAACAAACAGCTAAAATAAATGATTTGATTATCTAAAATGTAACTATTACCTTCTTGAGACAAGAGAGAAGTATGTAATGATCTAACAAGTCTGTTTTTAGGATTAAAATAGAGTAAAAATAATGGAGATGAACCTTCGAATGATGAGTGATGATGACAGTTGGCTATGATTGTTCTTGGACGATGAAAAAACCCTCGAACAACTCCAAAAATACTTGAAGGATGTATTATATGATAAATGATGTTGATGAGAACTTGGTAATGCTTCTGGAAATTTGAAAAGGCTTGATGATGCTCCATCTTGTCTGGATCGTCCCAAAGAGAGGTAGGAAAATGGGTATTTATAGATCATCACGTTTGAGCGAATCACCGGTGTTTTCAGCAATTAGAGTTAGGGTGAGATATGGGGGATAAAAATTCCATTTTGAGCATAGGTGTGGGGGATTAGGGGAATCATGGCTAGATAACTTAGAGAGTTTGATTGTGAGGTTTAGAGATGGATAGGGATAATCATGATAGGGTAGGGATAGTTTAGAAGGTTTCCAAATTTAATCTAGTCCTAACTAGTGAGAAGTGACAAGTGGTTATAGGGATAAGTTAGAGGTGGTTAGGGTAATATATTTAGAAGGTTGCTTATTTAGACTAGCTATGACCAATGAGTTAGGACAAGTTCATGAGGTGACATGTGAGGGTGAAGTGAATTAACTAATTTATTTAATTAATTAATTAATTAATTACGAGGAGGGTGATGTTACTTTAGGAAATGTGAGGTAAATTTATTAATTGGAGGGTGTGGGGAAATGAACTAGGAGTTCGTAATGATGGGACAAAGTTTGATTAATCGAACAAATGACTTAAGTCGTAAAATGTTATGCAGATGGGAATGTTTAATCGATGATGGGGTATGCAGATTTCGATGTCTACACACCCAATGCAAAGAAATAGATGGAAAAGATTCCAACTCGGTGGTGGGTGACGGAAACCATGGAACCTGCCATGTATTGCAGAGCACACATCAAGGCATCCCAGAGAGCTAGGTTACCGAGTGGAGCAAGCCGCTGGCGAGTCAACCAACCAGTCATACCAAAACCCCTTCTAAGAAAAATCTGACCCTATGGGTCCCACAAACATGCAAAAGCCTCCCAAAAATATTAAAATATTTTTAATGAAATTAAAGGTCAAAAATAATAATGAAGACATGGGGCTTTCTTGGAGGACAAGCATGATGCAAGAAAACATGGGGTGTGTATAGGTAGTGTTATGGCTCAACCGATCTACTACAATTATACCCCTAGATTTTAGGAATTTTCCTCCTCTCTCACACTCTAAAATTATATAAATGTAAAGGGATGAAAAATTACTAAGAGTTAGACATTTTTTCATGCTTCCCCCTCTTCTCCTTAGCTGATTTGTTGTAAATTTAGAGCTTCGAGCCTTACTTTTGAGCATTGTAATGGCATTTATTTCCTCTTATTGCTAAAATGTTTTACTATGCATATTGTTGGAGTAATGAAAATGGTGTTTCATGATTAATTTTATATCCTTGCATCATTTATGTTGTTTCCTCTTGCCTCTCATTATGCTTGCAGGTTTTATGCATATTCTTGTTTCCATTATGGGGTTTAGAAGTTGTTGTGTTTAATTGGGAATAGTGTAATTCATGTGTTGTGGTCTATGATACTTTCCTATCATCTCCATGATAATCCTTCTCCATTTATAGGTTGGAAGATTGTCTAACACCCCCTTCTCTTAGTGTTATCACCCCTTAGTGTAGTTTTTCCCTTTTCATGCACTCTTTCTCTCCCTGTCTCCTTAGAATTGTTAGGATAGGAATAGTTAGGTGTTTTTCTTGCATTATGAGTAATTGTATTATAAGATTAGGAAGAGGAATTCAGCCTTCTCCGAAGGTCCATCTCAAGCCCTAAATTCCCACAACTTTATATATGGTACCCATGTTACCCAATCACACCAAATGCCTTAGTCAAAAGCTAGCAATTCAGGGGGTGATGTGATTTGGTGATAACATGTACATCAGACTGCGCTGTTCTATCCTTTATAATATTTATTGGTCCAAAAAAATAAATTTCCCATTTTTGAATGGTTATTGGGAAGTTGCTTGAATTAAAGGCACACTATCATATATTCTAGGTATGTTGATTCTTTAACATTGGTTGCATGCCTTAGCATATTATTTTTCATCTTTAAATAAACTCTTCCAAAGAAATTCCTACGTTTAGGATTTTCTAAGTGATAGTATCACCTACATTGTTCCCCTGCAGTCCCTTCATGCACTTCACTTAGGATATCTTTCCTTTCATCTTATAAGACACATTGCTATAAAAAAATTTATGTGCCCCATTTTATAGAGTTGATTTCTAATTAGCTAGTATGACACGGATTTAATAGCTAATTTCTTGTGCCTATTTACCTTGTAATTTTTAGGCACCACCCCATTCTATAAAAAAAAAATCACATCTTATAGTTCACCAAATCTAATCTATATGCTAAGAAATTGTTAGCATCTTGCATGTATTCCTCTATTGGATCAACCTTTTTACTTATTTTAATGTGCGATAAATGATCTAGTCCAAAGATTATTTTTCCCATATTTAACAATTACTAAGAATTGGAATTCCTTGAATAGGACCATCCATATACATATTTTCCCATTCAATATTGATTTATTAAACAAGGTTCTTTAGTGCCATATGGTTAGTAAATAATAAGATAGTTCTGAAATTTCTAAACAACATAGACCGTTGATAGTCCTTCCCTTTCATTTGTATAGTTTCTTTTAGCACACATCAATTTTGGAATCACAAAGTAGATAGGATGATTAATCGCTCCTTACCCTGTTTGTGCTAAAAGTGTGCCAAAATTTGTGTCTTATGCATCCACATGCACATGGAATGTTGTATTTCAATCATGGAATTTTAAAATAGGTGCTTGTGTTAACTTATCCTTTAATTGCTCAAACATTTTTTGTTGTTCCACATCCCACTAATGGTTACCAAGTATTTCTTAGGAAAATTTCCAAGGGCGCAATGATTTTAACATAATCTTTGATGAACATTAGGTAATATCTAAAATGACCTAGAAAGGCCCAGACTTCCTTTTACATTTTTGGTAGTTGTAGATGACTTATTACATCAATCTTGGTAGGATATACTAGAAATCCATCCTTACATATGACATGACCTAACAAGGTGCCAAATGGTGTTACGAATATACACTTCTTGATGTTGAGTGAAATCTGTAATTTCCTGCATCGCTCAAACATTAGTCATAAATTATTGCAATGATTGTGTATCAATCCATAAACTATATAATCATCAAAGTATAATTGTAAAAAAATTAAAATGAAATCTTTAAAGTTTGTGACAATAATGTGTGAGAAAATAGGTAGCACATTCTTAATTCCAAATGACATGACTATATAAGAAAACAAACCTCGCTTCAAAGGCAAATGTTGTTCGTAATAATGTCAAGTGGGGATACCTTTTGGTGGAGCACCACTTTATACCCCATGTTATTTAAAAGTTGATTTAATAAAATTTGTGTCATTCTTTCACAGTTAAGAGTGAAACGGTGTGACCGCTTCACCCATCCTATATATATATATAGGGTGTTCCCTTAGGGGATTGGTATGATGTTTTAGTAATGATCATTGTGATAATTATATTGTAATTTTGAGAAACTATTCTGTAATTATTCTATGAGACCGAGGAGTGAAGTGGAAGTGTTGGGTAAAAGTTGTATATGAAATTATTAATAATGGAAGTGCTTTATTTTTAGTGGGGTTTTTTTCCTTGGATTTCCCCACTATAAATTTGGTGTTTTATGTCATTTATAATTTTGTTATTTAATTTATATTCATATTTTGTAATATGTAATATAAACATCTTAATCTATGGTTAATAACTACACTTCATAATTTATACTCATTGGTAATTATATTTTGGATTTATAATCCATTAATTATTCATTCACATTAATTCCCTAAAATGGCATCAAAGCTGGTGGTTATGCTTGTGCAAAGATATATCTGGATGTTTTTGATTTTCGGGAGTAAAAACTTTAATTTTTTTTTGATCTATGAAACCCTAGTTGTTTTTCATATACTTCAAGTTATTCAAGTGAAAAATTTCAAATTCCACCAAAATATTAATGAATATTAGATGAATTGTTGATTCGATCTTTCTTGCGCATAGATTTGTGTTTCGTGACCTTGGATTCATTGTTCTTCATTCTTTGACGTCTTCTACATATTATTTCAATTATTTCATGCTTTTTAATATAGTTGTGTGGTTATTTAAAACTTTTTCGGAGTGGATTTCAAAGTTCCTTGTCTTTGCTTATTCTGTGGGTTTTGCATCTACATCATACCTTTTCCTCGAAGTGTCTCGGGTTGTTGACACATGTCTACGTTTCAACCGTTGTCTCTGCGACATGTGTTAATCTTTGCGAGGGGTCCCTCTGTTATTTTCATCACGTACCCAAAAATAAGCTATCTTCTTCATCATATTCTATGGGCTTGAGTTATGTGGAGTGCATCACTTCTTACGAATGACAAAATTCTTTCATGTGTCATCTCTCTCGCATTTGATATGTGACATGTGCCACTCTATTTTATCTCCACATATTTTTTTGACTTGTCAACCCTATCACCGACTTCGATAAACTATTTGTTTTGATTAAATTCTAGGGACTTCACGTCTACCAGGGGGATTAGTATTCAAATTTTCCGTAAGGTTGACACATTCCCTCTTATGTTGCTTTTATTTGCAACACGCGTCACCCCTTTTTGTTCACATGTTTATACCTTTTTTACTTAGCATGCCAAACCCAAAAATCTTTTTGTTTTGTTTAATTCTGCGGATCTCATGTCCACTAAGCTAATTTGTTTGAAAGGTTTCCAGAAAGCTAACATTTGCCATGTTGCTTTGTTGTGATCTTCACCATGTGTCCTTTCAATATTTTCTTTATACTGTAGGTTTCTAATTTCCTTTGTACCGTGAGTTTATAATTTTCCTTTGTACCACGGGTATTTGAATTTCATTTGTACTGTGACTTTAAAAAAAAAACTTTATACTGTGGGTTTTTAAGTTTAAAATTTTTACAAGTTTTTCTCTTCTCGCCTTCTTATCTCCCACAACTTGTTTTTCGTGTATCACAGGCTTCCTCCTTGATTCTTGAACCTTTTTAGTTTTTTTCATCAATTTCAAACCATTTTATTTGGAATTTTATTCCGTTCTCAATTTTTCAAATTTATCTTAAAATAGCTAGTTCTTCAATTATCGAAATATTTTGAAAATACGTAATTGTATTATCGAAAAAACAACAAATTGTTGGATTTTAGCTATGTATATATGGTATTTTAAGATAATTTTTATAAATTAAGGAAGAATAATATTAGATATATGTAACTAATCATATTATACAATTTTAAAGTATAATATTACATTTCAATGGTTTCTTCAGACCGTATTATCTATTTTTTTGTATTTTATGCTTTGGACCAAAAATTTTCCTTAGAATTCATTAATTTTGTGGTTCTAAGTCCTTCAGACAAAAATGCAATATATATTATTGAGAATATTTATTTAATTAAAATGGTCCTTGTATTTTCACCATGAAAGATCTTTAATAGATCATTATGTCATTGTGAAGAAGCACGGGCCAATAAGGACATTCCACGCTCTTCACAAATTAAGTTTTTGTTAACTTGTTTTTGTCCAATGCAAAATCCATTCCAATAGAAATACTCCAAGTCATTTCAAATTTCGGATTGTCAAAGTATTTTGTTAACCTTTTTGGTTGTTAACCAATAAGAATAAGCCAATTGTTTTCTCTAATTTATATTAAGAATTTGTCTAAGTTTGTCGATATACGAGCCAATAGAACTTGTCCACATTATTTCACATTTTTTTTTCCTTTGTCATAACCATGTCAAAGTGTGGAAATTGATCCATTAAGTTAACTACATGTATGTACTATTTAACAGTCTATTTTTTCTATTAATTAGTCTTCGAACTTGTGTGGTGCACTGCAAAGTGTGAACTAATAGCAAAGCACCGTGTATATGTTGTTTTTCATAGTGTTAGATTTTTTATATCATTTTATAATGAAATATCGACACCTATCTTTATATTTTTCTTTTTTCGGATAACCAAACCCAAAAAATATTTCTTGTTTAGTTAATTCTGTGGACTTACATCTATTGGGATCTTCTTCTTTGAAAGTCTCTAGAAAAATGACATGTTTCCTTTTACCACATATGATCTTTGACATGTGTTATATATTGCTTCAGCCCTATAGCTTTTTTCTATTTTCAATTAAATTTAAAAAAATTAGCTTGACTCACCTAATCTTGATTGACTTACTTTTGAGTTATAGTTAATTCAATATGAACTATGTGTGTAGTGTGTCGAGTTGGGTTTGTTACCTATGTTCAAACAGCTCGTTTTTAACTTTGTTTGGCTCTCCTAAGGGATTTGTTTGTGTTTAAGATAAAAAAATTTCATAGTTGTGTTTTTATTTATCAAAAATGGCTAGTAATGTTATTTTCTTAATGGATAAATCACAGCTATTAAATAGAACTACTATTTTTTTCATGCAAAACTAATTATGTATGACATGTATAGGCTTACATTTTCCACCTATGGTATATTTTAAAAGGGTACTTCATGGTCATTTTTTTAGTAAAAATCCATGGGAAGTATCCACAGCTAGTGGATCATGTTTTCTAGTGAATATTGTGATTATTCTTGTATGATTTGAGTATATGTTCAGATCACTTATCTATCAAGTTTTATCTCATTATTTAAAGGCTTAGAATTAAATATTTAAGATAGATAGATAGATATATATATATATATATATATATTGATAAAACATTTTATGTGATTACTAAAATATTATTATATACATATCAAATAACACTTGGGGATGCCTTTTGTGTTTGTATTGAGACGTCGAATATTGATTGCATATAATATAAATTTTACAAGTATTATATGCTGAATTTTTTTAACATATTTGTAATATAACATGGTTAGTTGTTAAGCATATTGGTATGTTAGTTCTTATATAACTAGTGTTTAACTTGTACAGATGGTTAAAAGTAAAATCAATAATTATTTATACTATGCTTATTATGATGTCTATATGGACATTATAACTCTAACCATGTTGATGTTATGTTGGATATAGAATATTCATATGGATTTGTGTTCAATTTTTTTGCAAATGCCATCACTTGGAGCAGCAAAAAATCCATGTGGCTAAAGAGGCTGTTAAAAGTGATACACATGAGAGCTAAAGGAAGTATTCCTCTTCTATGTGAAGTCCATATTGATCTTAATAAAGAATCCAGCTTCAACGTGAGAGATCAAGTTGCATATATCTTCATTGTGGGTTGTGAAGTTTTAAAAGATTCATGCCTTATTGGGCCTATCAGATTTTTACTAAGGGGGTGTGCATGACATTACCACCTCTTAACGACATGTTGTAAACTTCCAATAATTCCTCCATTTTATAAAATATCAAGTGTACATGAGTCTTAAGTAAATGATCACGTCATTTGACTTTACTTGTAAAACCTAGTGAAACATTAGTTATGGGAATGCCTTATTTTATAAAAGGCTCCATAATCTGATATAAGTATTCATATGTAAAGAACTTGTCCTAAGAATTTATGTATGGGAAGATATGTATGATTTCCCTTGTTTACATGTTATCTTGAATCATCGTTGATGATTTATGGATTTGTAAATATTTTTGTAGAAAAAGGTAATTTGGCATGTTTTGTTTTTTTCCCACTTAACATTAAGGGGGAGTGTTGGGGTAATAATGTCAAGTGGGGATACCGTTTGGTGGACCACCACTTTACACCCTATGTTGTTTTAAATTTATTTAATAAAATTTATGTCGGTCTTTCATAATTAAGAGTGAAACGGTGTGACCGATTCACCCATCCTATATATATAGGGTGATCCCTCACGGATTGGCATATCACATTGGTATGATGTTTTGGTAATGATCATTGTGATCATTGTATTGTAATTACAAGAAATTTTTTTGTAATTATTCTGTGAGACCAATGAGTGAAGTGGAAGTGTTGGGTAAAAGTTATATGTGAAATTCTTAATAAAGGTAGTGCTTTATTTCGAGTGGAGTTTTTCCTTTGGGTTTCCCCACTATAAATTTGGTGTTATGTGTCATTTATAATTATGTTATTTAATTTATGTTCATGTTTTGTAATATGCAATATAACCATCTAAAATCTATGGTTAATCACTACACTTCATAATCTATATAATCTTCGGCAATTATATTTTGGATTTATAATTCGTTAATTATTCATTCCCATTAATTCCCTAATAAAATTTATCTTTTATCTATCTTATTTTGCGATCTTTATTTAATGATAACATGAGAATCCATCTATGAACATGTATATTTATCTTCCTGCTATGCCTTCTAGAATATCTTTAGTAAAAGGGGTAGGGAAGGGATAAATTATGCATACCAAATTTAGGGTGTGGTAATCTACAAAAATTTAATGATCCCATATTTCTTTATGCTAACTACCATTGGACTCACCCATTCGGATTCTTTCATGATAATTATAACTCATACAACTAGCATGTTATTAATTTCTTGCTTAAATTTAGTGCACAAGTTTTAATTCATTCGGTATGGCCTCTTGCAAACCGATTTGGCTCCTTCAAGTAAATTTATTTATATAGTTCCTAAGGATGGATGCAAATACTTCATCTCTATGTAACCTCTAGGCAATTTATCCTTGTATTCATGTAGTAGATCTACAATCTTTGTGATTTAGTCGGTCCCCTTATTCCTTCATGTACAAGACCTCTCAAAGGCCACATGAAAGGTCCATATTTAAGTGATAACTATCCCTTTCATCTTTTATTACGCATATGGACATTTTCCCTTTATTTACCTAACTATTCCTCCATAATCCATTAGTGTCTTCATTTAAATTATTCCTAACCTCATTTATAAAGGTTCCCTTTAACTTTAGCCCATCATTTTGATGTAAATTTAGAATCATATCTTCCATTATAGTGTCATCACCTTTTTTTTATTATTTATACATTAAAGAGGATGATGTAGGTGAGAGATTGAGAAGTAAAAGAAAAGTATGTAAAAACCCTCGGTTAGTGATTTCCAGAACTTGATTCTCTACATAATTCACACCTTATATACCATGCGTGCACACATACATAGAGTGTATAGTATAATATATGATTTGTTTAATTTTTTTAGCTGTCCACAATTCGCCACATTCTCACAGATGTTCTTCGCCTTAGTGATCCCATAGTAAATTTGATACCATGATGCCTGTTGATGCACTCGAATATGGCTCACATGGCCTATGATACTTTGGTCTACTCTTTTAATATTTTTTATGTCTTTACCATCATATCATGGAAGTTACATTTAATAATTATACCAATGAATTCAGTCACACCTCTCTTGTTAGTAGATATTCTTCCATACTGGTCAAGAATTCCTAAATGTCTTTACTCCCACTATAGGTTGGGGTTAGGTGTGTTTTCTCTTTACTTATTTTCCTAATTCAATTAATATTATAACTAGTAACTTGTATTTTTATGACCACAAATTGTGACTTATCCATCCACATTATCTTTCTAACACTCATATGACCCATACACCCAATGACCATACGCTACACTAGTGGTCTCGGATACTAATTGATTATCTTCCCATTTGATTTTACCTTTGGGAGCTGGCTCATAATTATCCATTCTTGTATCTTAAATGTGATATATGCACTCCAAATCCTTGTACTCTTCCACATTTTCTATGTATAACATGCTTTGTTTTGGGTCCATTAGGAAAATTATGTCTCGATCCCTATTTTAAAAATTGATATATCACTTCTTAAAGTATAAGGCTACATTTTTTATGTAGTACCAAATCATTCCAAGTAGGGATGGAATTTATCTAGCTCAGCTAGGGTTATTATCTCAAAATCCCTATGAAACTTCACTCCCATGTTTTTAGTGAAGCCCTTCTTTAGAACCCATACAGATAGTACCCATGTTTTGTTGGATAGGAACAAAACATGTGGAGAATGGTGTAAGGATGTAATGTTGGTTGCCCCATCTTATCCCAGGAATCCATATTAAGTATATTAACTTTTGTGTCATTTTTACCAATATCATTAATATTCTATCTGTGGACACGTGCATCAATTAGTATTTATTTATCGAATCCCTCCATCTTTTCCGCTTTGACATTTTGTACTTATGTTTACCTTAGCTATTTCTTGAGTTCCATTTTCCATAATCTATGTGTCAACTATTGGCCAAGTAATGGTAGGATTCATTTTGTGTGTAATAACTTACAAGCCTCCTAAAATTTGTTTTTAATAACCTTATCTCCCTCCAAATCCTTGAAACACTCATTTTGCAATCTTACTTCTTCCCTAATAAATTATATTTCTCCCTAGAGTTATTGCACCAAACCTTTCACCTATTGTAGGGTTTCTTACTTGTGTCGATTGTCTAGATAAAGTTTTTCAAGATTATTGTCTATATATTTTATCTTGTCTAGGGATGACTCTTGAGAACATGTGGTGGCATGGGTTATTATAAGAACCTTTGTTGATGGTTTGATTATTTTCGCATATTTTTCTATCATAATTTTAATCATTCTTACACCGTTTTGACTATTCTCCTTCATTATTACACATAAATATGATAAATCCTCTACTTTATGATCCTTTTGACAATGTCCATAGATTGGGAAGGCTGGGAAATCTCATTGGTAATGATTTGGTGATCCACATTTATAAAAATTTCTGGGTGTATATCTACCACCTCCATGACCTCCTCATCCTCATCCATTTCTTCTTCAACCATATCCACCCCACCCTTCATTAGAATTTTCTAGTGTAGCTTGTCAAAGTTCCATTGGCATGGATTCATGGATTTGGTTAATAATGTGAAAATATAATGTATCATGGGTGTGTACATCACATATCTTGTAGTAAGTGGATACCTTTTCCTTCTTGACACAACAAAGTAGGGGAATTTTCGAGTGTCATGGATGCCTTCACATATCTCACAAGAAATAAGTACAACCTTTAGACTTCTACATGGGCATGTATTTTGGGTGTAGCCCTCTACCTCACAATCAATATGCTAAAAGCCATTGTGTTTCTTGTAAATTGTGTGTTGTTAATTTCTCTATTTAGTTCACCATATATGTGATTTTTGCCTTGATGAATGAGCTCAAACTGGTATTAATACTCTCACTACTTCAACTTGTACAACAATGCACACCTAAAGGGTAGTAAGATCCCCCTACAAACTATTTTGCATGTTGTGTAGGATATATCTCATAAGAAAACGTAAAGATCGGGGTTTTAAAGTGGACATCATATACATAGACACACTTAGTGAGTTCCAACTTAATTTCCTTGAGCACATAAGTACTCTACTACTCAAACTATAGGATATCAAATTTAATTCAAATGTCACTTTAAGTTGATCATAGTCTACCAATGCTTATAATGGGTCATGTTTTCGATACCATGTATGGGTGCATCTAAACAAGTTGTTGTTACAAATTGAGTTTCTCTCTACTTTGAGGAAGTTATACCCTTCACTCACCATATAAGTTCACATTTGAGAACATGTTCTACAACATTTTTGACACCATGATACTCTGATAGGTGCAAATACATTTCATAAAAATATTCGGTGTGGCCACTTGTTGCATGGTATTTACATATCTACCTTGAACTGGAATATTAGTTATTGGAGCATTTATTCCACTCTTGTTATCACTTATAGCTGAGGGATTATTCCCAACCCCTATTATGCTAGTGTATTTCCTTGTACTCGTGTCTCTACTAGTGTGGTGGTATTTTTATTCATCATCTTGAATCATTGTGCTTTTAGTATATTAGGATTAAAATATATTCTCATTGATTTGCGTAATAATGATTATAAAATGGATGGTAACTAATTAATCAGGTTTCTTTCTCCTTATATCATTTGATTTCTTTGTCATTGTCACTTTCTATTAAAACTTGTTATGTATTAGTTGAACCAAATGTGTGAGTAGGCATGGGAGGTTGGATCATGATACCATCAGCATTATATTTTCCTTCTTCATCCTCCGGATCTCACATATTATGTTGGTGTGTTGTCACTCCTTCACAGAGATCCTTTTCATTTTTACTCTCTCCTACTCTATATAATGATATTGGTCATTACATGTACTTCCTAGAGTTTACTCACGTATACTTACTAGCTTCTTTTCCCTTTCCTTGCACATTTTATCTTCAAATCACGTCCTACCAAGGGTGCACTCATCCGCTAAATCTATAACTTGATCTTGATATCTTCCTACCCTTCATATGTCATGTACTTTGCCCATGTTGTGAAGTGTTTATCCTTCCATTGGGAAATTCTCTATTCTCGTGTCAATCATCATTTATTTAACCTCTAATGGTAGGTTATTTAAGTACAATTCCCACAGCTCCTTAAAGAAGTTAAATTATTCTTTGTCTTCAAAGGATAACATTTAAACTTAATAATCAAGGATAGAGCTATAAAGTGTTCCTTTCCACCAATAGTCTACCACACATGTCTAGGTTGTGTCATGTCTTGTAAGTATCTTTTCTCATTCATAGGTCCACATATGCTTCGACCCAAATTTCAGCTTTTTCCCAATAAGTATGTAGCTAACTATGCATGTAGATGAATTGGAGTTCACAAAAAATGTCTCATATAATACATCATATATGTTGGCTTTAATCCATGCTTTTGGAAAACAATATCCATAGCTTGAGTTTCTTTTAAAGAATACATATTAAACAACATGTAGCCAAGCTTTGACATTCTCCTATGTTAATCAAAGCATATTTTTCCACTTCATATTTACATTAAAATGAAGGTCCCGACAACGTAACTAAAATTTTGATAGTATATGTTACCCACCTATGTACCCATTCACATGTGAATATAACCACCTCCAAGCATTTTTTTACACCTACGCTTTGTGTTGGAATATTGTACCATAGTGAAAATAAGGAAGGGTCACACAAACAATGTGAGTTCTCCAGGTCCCTTCAAGGTTAGCAAAGGTGAAGTGAATTGTTATTTTAGTAAATAGACTTATATTCCTAGTTCATTAACATGTAACACAACCATGTATAGACCAAACACAATGCTCATATATTAATTGATGCATAATTACAATTTCTATCCATATAGTAGAAATATCTAAGTACAATTCATTCATACATCACTCCTCTAGCTCTCTCTCGATCTATGTTACAAAAACTACATACATTTTAGACCCTCTGTGGTATTTTTATACTAGTGGGAAATTTCCCTTCACTAGTATTACAAGAGCTAATAATATCCCTCAAGTTTATAATTGCAATTAACTAATACATTCAGACATTGGAAAAAAATAGCCATTTCCACCTTAATCTTGTTTTGCATATTAATCATGCTCTCAAAATGTTGTTTATCCTTAGCCTTATCCAACCTTCTGTCAACTTCATGCAAGTGTTGAGAACTGAAGCTTTAGTCTATTTTTGAACTCATGTTTATCCTTATCCCCTGATGCTCTGCATGCCCTTTCCTTGATCTTATCATGTTTGCATGATCCTCTTTGTGGATACTATCTCTTCCTACGTGACTTTTGGTATCATTCTCGTGCGCATACTTTATATCTTTTTATTGCACAGTTATCTTTGCGAACTAATATTCTCATATTTTACACATTCCTTATGTAATTTGCATGTGCACCTCTAAAGAATAATGGGTCATCAATAAGGAATATCAATTTTTAAGGACTTAAAGAATAAATAATATAAAACTTGGTTCCATTATGTATGAATTTATGTGTATCCTACATCAAGCTAGATATGCCTCATGAACACATGTATGTAAAAATTATATAAAAGAATATGTTATCTATCAAACTAATATGAAAAAAACCTATGTAAAGTAAATAAGCTAGACAACCAAATCATATAAAGTCCCGAGTTTTTAGTTTTGCAAATATATTAATGTTTTTGTATTATGTGGTTATTTGATGATTTTGTATTATGTTGAAAATAACTATGTATAGGGAATGGGGTTAGCATAAGATTTACCCGATAAGATCCTTAGGAGGATACAGGATATACCCACAAGGTAATGAAGGCTCAAACCTCTCAAATTTCATAAAATAATAAGGATGATCTTATAGAAGTTGTTAAGGAAACAGAGTATCCACCATGGGATACCTAGGGTAGAAAGACTTATAAGAATTAGTATGTGTAGAGAGGTACCTAGAAAGAGGCCCAGGGAGGGAGTGACCCAATAAAAGTAACATATGAACTACAATACCTAACAAAAGGTTTAAGAGGGAGTGACCCACTAAAATTATCATGTGAATTAGAATACCTAGTAGGAGGCCTAAAATGGAGTGACCTAATAGAATATACATGTGAAATAGAATATCTAGTAGGAGGCCTAAAATGGAGTGACCTAATAGAATATACATGTGAAATAGAATATCTAGTAGGAGTCCTAGGAGTATGATTAGTAACTTATCTTTTAGGCCAACTTCGTTAGTTAGAGGATATTTAGATGGCATACCCTAATCAGTAACTACTTTTTGATTATGAATAAACTTTACATACTAATGTAATATATATGGGACAACTCTAAATTTATGTAGCCAATACCAACATAGATGCATGTCACATGATCTAATAGAGTATGCAACCAAAAATGGAATTGAAATAGTAGTAGAGCCAAATATGAAAGGGATAACAATATTCCCAAGTTTTTCTTAGGATTTAATGTTACATATTATTTAGTTTACACAAGATCAAAATTCAACTTGAAAGTGTATAAAAAAATGTTTAACATTGTTATTAATTAAAATAAAAACATAAAATGCTGGTCAATAAAATCATGAATGTAAAGTGTATTGAAAAGAAGATCATGAGCCATGTTA
This sequence comes from Taxus wallichiana var. yunnanensis, assembly GCA_018340775.1. Classification (NCBI taxonomy): domain Eukaryota; kingdom Viridiplantae; phylum Streptophyta; class Pinopsida; order Cupressales; family Taxaceae; genus Taxus; species Taxus wallichiana. Next base: position 507,677,094 of record CM031235.1, read on the forward strand.
ATATCTTCAAAAGTAATACTTGGATAACAAGGTTTCATAATAGTAATATTACCGATCATAGCATCTAATGGGTAATTATGATAAGGTGGAGGTGATACAACACAATGAGTATGGTGTACTATTGAAGTAGACTTGGTAATGTTATGATCGTGAAGTGGGTCATTAAATATTTTGAACTTTGTATTATCATAAGTGGCTTAGATTTAATGGGGACATCCCACTTTATAGCACCATCATTGATAAGATCTTGTATAAAATTGAGAATCTTAAGACTTTAATTAGTAGTATAATCATCACATATATATTAATCAAAATGGGAATTAGCATCAAATTTATTACTATGATGACTACTTGCATTAACCTCAAGCATTGGAGGGAGAGACACAAGATTGTACTCAAGTAATTTTTTAAGTACTATATGAGGTACACAAGGAAAGTGTGTGAATTTCCACCGAATATCTTGCGACTATAGTTTTATAGGTTGGGATAAAACCTTAATAGTAGCTTTATATTTAGTTTTATCATCATGAGGTTTTCCTTTGAAAGAATATTTTCCATGAAACTTATGATTAGATGTGTTAGGATCATTACTAACATGTTTGAGTTTATTAATGTTAAGTATATTAGCTTTATGCTTCTTCAATGTATGACATAAATGATCAAATGAATCAAATGTGTCAAATATTAATGATTCTAGGACGTGTGTAAGAAGATTTTATGTAAATATATATTGAATCTCACTATTGTCTTAAGTATTTTTCATATTGGTAAGTGTATCTTTTATCATAAATTATAATTACTATCATAAAATATAATCACTAATGTTCTCATTAGATCATTAAATTTCTTATGAAACCCATGTTTCAGCTTTATGCCTTTCTTGTGTGACATTTATTCTATTGTGTGGGGCCTAAGTGATTTTAATTTATTTTAACATTGTGGGAGTCTTATGTTTATGGCTCTAAACCTTGATGTGGCTATTTTTTCATATTATTACTTTTGTTTTCTCAATTGACTATTGTTATGTTTCTAAAATTCTATTATTATACATGATTATTTATTGTTGTTATTGTTTCCATTGTTGTTTGTTTATGTGAAATCCATGGTATCTTCCATGCATAACCTTTTTTATAGGTACATGTTCTCAAATGTTGATCCATAAACTAACACAAACCCCGTGTTTAAATAGTTTGTGAAAATGGATCCTTTAAAAATTGATTAATACCTTATTTAAAATGGAATTATGAGTGGTTTTCAAAATTTGATCACATACACCCAAAACTGAAAAAAATTCAATCATAAAAAAATCCACTACTAAATGTGCATCCAAATATGATCAAATCCCCATTTTCCCATTTTTTCTAATAAATGTTGTTAATGATTAAATTGTATCCAAAATGATTAAATAATAATTCACTAATGTGGAAAATAGAATGTAATAAACAAATCACAACACCAAATTGATAACAGAGTTCACCCACCGATCAAAGCTACATCTCCAAGACTACTCGAAATATAATCCTATCCATTAAAAATAAAATTTGAAAGTACACTGGAAATATTAAAATGTTAACTGATCTTGACATCTATAAGAAACGTGTTTAACATATCTTCAAAGAACTCGAACTCGATCAAAACCTTCTCCACCTTACCGTAGCACTTACATGGTTCATTTCTCTATGTTCTATGTCAAAAGTGGTAAAAAATGCTTCATAATGAAATTGAACAAGCTTTGATCGGGAAAATAAATAGCTCAAGTTGATCATCCTGAAGGGTATTTTTAATACCCCTAAAAACTCATATATATTTCTTGGCTGAATCTATGAAAATTGAATTTTTAAATGATGGCTAATATGAAGAAAACAAGTTTTAAATGGTTTGGCAATCATTTAATAATGGTTTCGATACAATAACAATTGTTGACTAACTATATATGTCATCGAATGACAAGATATGCTATCGCCAACAACATATGTAATTTTTTGAAAATTAGTTTTTGATGATAACAATTAAAATGATCATCTCGATGAGAAATTTGTCCTTGTAAAAAAATCAAAAATGGTTTTTGTGAAAAAAACAAATTTGGTCGATTTTACGTGGGATTTTTTTTTATTTTTTAATGTTAGCAATTAAAGTTATCGTCTCAATGAGAAATTTTTCCTCAAAAATATGGCATAAGAAAAAAAATTCCCATTTTTTCCAACATCACTAAAAATTTGATATTGGTATTAAACATAGATGTATGCTACACGGTCGATAGCATAGATATATGCTACCATCCAGTAGCATATAGTATGGTATTGGAATGTAGCTGAAATATATTCTACCAACCAAGAATATACATCTATGCTACCGGTCAATAATATAGATATATGCTACCGGTCGGTAGCATAAATATATGTTGTCGGTCAGTGGCATTATTTATGCTACCAGTTGGTAGCATTAAAAAATTCTACCACCGTAACATATTGTATGCTACCAACCGATAGCATAAAAATGTTGTCGTTTGGTAGTATATATCTATGTTACTAGTCGGTAGAATAAATTTATGCTACTAGTTGGTATTATACATTTATGCTACCAAACAAAGAGCATAAATGTATGTTACTTGTCATTTTCATACAATATACTATTGGTTAGCAGCATATATATGTGTGCTTTTGGCTAGTAGCATAATGTATGTTATCGCTTCTAGCATACATTCATGTTACTATTGTTAGTTGTTTCGACATTTTACATTATATACAACTTCAACATAATAACATATTAACTGTTAAAATACCTTTAATGTTGGAGGGTTGTGATATGCATTTGATCTCGATCATCAATGCCCATAGGACCATGAGCACGGGTAAAGGAATTGCAAAGAAAATTTGATGTGTACTTGATATATGAAATTATAAATTTGTAATCACTATATATATGAAGGTAAATTTTACAAATTTCAATTTCACACTAATGGTGAATTAAATTTAAAAATTCATCTATTGGTGTAAATTCTAGGTGAACCAACCCCTAAAATTAACTTGTACCTAGAAAATTTAGGTGAAAATAGAAAGTTGCAGCCTAAAAATTCACCAAAACTAAATTTCAAAATATGGAATATTTGTGAATTAACAAAGATTCACCACTAAAATTTTCCCCGTCATCCGAACATATTTTTAGATTTGTTTAACTCCTAAAATGCTTCTAGATGGGATAAAAGTGGGAAAACCTACAATTTTCCCCTTATCCACCATTACACAATCATTTGAAAACGCCTATTTAAATAACAAATTGGCCCTTCTCAACTACTTACAAAACATAGTTGGATTAACTTGAGCATATGATTTTTACTTGGTGGTCTCGGTTTCAAATTCCTTGAACACATTAACTTGGCTTTTGGGTTGGGAATAATCCCACATGTATTGGATTGTTACACCGGATATGCTTAAAATAGCCTTGGGCCAGTAAATGTATTCGTGGTTGTTTCCATCTAACCCATTGTTTTTCTAAGTGTGGGAATAAATCCCCACCACAAACTCACTATGACTTTGGTGAGTTGGGTTTTATGTGGCTTAGACACATTGACAAGTTGACAGGTTGTTTGATAGTCTCAGCAAGCCTCGCATATGGTTAAAATGTCTTGGTGAGTTAGGTAAAACATCTCGGTTATGTTATAATGTGGAAATTTGTGACAAGGTTATTATGGGCATAGACACGCCCATGAGCTCGGTTAGTTTGGATAGTGAGTTAGGATGGTGGTAGGACATATGGTATCCTAAGGATCCACCATTTGAACCTCTTAAAATATCCAAAATTTAGCTCCAATGCAGCCGGGTCCCCTTCTGAAATAAGAGTGGACCTCACTATTGAAAGCCAATTTTTTTCATGCTTGTCAAAGACTACGAGAAAAAATCATGTCCATGCTCATTTTTTTCTTGATAAACTCTAAAATAAACAAATAGACTTTGTGCATGAGCCAGGGGTATTATAAACCTATGCTTCCTTGTTGACCTAGTTTGACCATGAACTTTGCCCAGCGGTATCATGGAGAATACGGTGTATCGATTCATGTGTTTCAATAGGCATTGAAAATCTATCCTAGCACTCTTTTGTATTGTAATGGTTTAAGAATAATTAGGGAGATTGTGACTACCTAGAATGTCCTCTAGATCACACCTCCCCAATAAAACCTTTTGGTCCCCAAAATTCCAGGTCCTACTCTTGAATCTACTAAACGGATCTCTGCATCACACCAATATAGAGAAACTAGAATATAACATAGTGGTTAATATTACATAATATTGAAATACTTATTACATAAATGGTTTAGTATGAAATGACAATAAGATTCCAATCATACGTGAGTGTCTAACTACATCTTTGTGATTCTACCAATACTAAAAACGTGAAAATTAGATCAACATGAGATGATGACCAAATGCCATTAGTAGGTGAGTGTACACTGACCCTATGAAACTTTCAATCATGAAAAAATATCACTATAAAAGATGATGGAAATGATTCAGAAATTAAACTGCACGATGCGTATAAAGAGATTAGAGTTAAACTAAATCCTGAAATTGTCAATTAAGATAAAAATATATATCCAATGTAATATTGGGGATAGAACCAAACTACTTACACAAATGTCATAGTCTAAATCATTGAAACTTCCAATCACTACAAAATATCACTAGGTGCAACTGCAAACTAATTTTTGGTGTAAATAATGTACATTTTAATTGTAGCCATGTGTGATAGTTACAAATAAATACCTGAAAATGAGGGTCTTAAGACATGTAATTTTCACGTGTGAATATAATAAGTTTGTATATTGATTACAATTACAAATGGTGCCTAAATGGGTCTTATAAGCATCCATATTTTGCACACTAAAAATGACAACATATGCAAATCCAAAATTAGACATACTAAACATGCCCACTAAATTTGTATATTATGTTGTCTAAATCATAATGGAATCTATCAACCATAAATGTGAGAAGATAAATATGATGATTATAAAAATTAAACAACTCTTCCCTATAAGGGACACCATTACCTTAATTTTCCTTCAAAATGATTCAAACATGTTAAAAACTCCTTATCAATCAACATGAATCCTATAAAAGAGAAGGCATAAAAATCATGCTAATCAATACCATAGCAATGCAATTAAAAACTATCCAAGAAATTAGTTTTACCAAATCAAGGGTTGATCCCTCTTCCCAATTCAACAACTTGAATGAAGGCTACACTAAATCAAACCTTATGTATAATGTCATACCCCCGCTGGTTTCATTTTGGATTATTGATAAATGAGCTCTGATATCGAGAAACTTGTAGGACATGAAGACCATTTTTGGTATAATTACGACCATTAGCATGACAACATATTGGAACTTGCCATCATGTTCCGTAAGTTATCGAGATACCAAACTCATCTAGTCTCTACCCTATGAGTATATATTTTACATGTTGTAAGTAATAATATTTTTGGTTATCTTACTTTTGCATGATGTTTGGAATGAAATCATAGTTATGATTTTGGATATTGCAAATAAAGTGATAAAGATAACATGTTGACAATGAGTTTGTTTATAATCGTAATATCGATTCTATATACCTGTTGATATTTCACTACTATGTTATAATATTCGGATTATGTCAGAATTATATTGCAATTTCTATATCAACGTTTGTTGATCTAAGTTACTCTAATGATGGATACAACATTACCACTGTTCAGGAAAAAGGATGAAGCCTTAATAAATTAGGCTGGTAAGAACGACCATGGTAAGGGTAAATTACTATTCCTTTGTTTATAGCTTGATTGGTTGATAATAAAAGGTGATAGTATTGTTATGATCTGAAGATCATAATACTCGTGCCAATAAATGAATGGTCATCAACCATATTAAAATGGGGTTACATTATTTGGTTGGTTATAGATTTATCAAATGGTTATGTAAAATTGAAAATCATGTACAAGATGGTATGTATAAAATGGTATAGGCTTATGGACTATATATAATTTAAAATATTTAAATGGTCAATCGACCATGTTAAGATCCTTTACATTATCAATTGCATCAAAATTAAATAATAAGAGGTCAAACATCGACCTAAGAATAGTTATATTAATATGTTTATTATTGATTGACCATTGGAATGGCCACCTAAGCTACATTTAAATGAAGGATATTTGATTTTTCTTGGCGATTAGACCCAACCATGCTAAAATGTGGTTATTTAATAAATAGTCTTTGATCGCTCGATGTTAACACTCCCTTGAGATGTATGGTGGGGATTGGATGGCATAGCCCTTGGAAACTAAAATAGATGATCAATTATTGCTAATTTTAACCAGATGTTTTGGCGAGAAAATTTGGTGTTGGAACCGACAGAGGACCCGACATGCATTCAATGATCATTAACTCTCCTCGAAAGAAGCAAAAATCTTCTCAAGGAAGCTACAAAAGAGATTATTGGTATTTTTGGTTTCATTTCTCTCAATTATCTTTTTTGGCCCTATCGAGCTTTGCATGCAAGAAATAATGGAGTTATTTTCATGTTGACCGTATTTTGCATTGCATGTGTGTTTCAAAACTTTGCATAAATAGTTTGTGAGATGTTTATGGTGGTTATTATGATAAGACTAGGGTTTCTTGGTCAATTTGGATATAGTTCTTATTTGGAATTTTGAGATCACTTGTGAAATTTTGGTGGAAAATATTTTTGTTGCACTCTTATCAAAAGGAAAGGAACTTGAAGGAATTCTAGGCAATACATTTCAAGCATGAAATCGTTCTTCCCCTATCTTTATTATTTATAGCATTTAAATGTTTTAACGTCATGTGGTTTTACAAATTATTCTCCTCTTTGAATAACTTGGAAAAATTATGGTTTATGAATGGGTATTTGCTTGAGATAATCTCTGTATGATCATCTTTGATAAAATATTTAGGGTTGTGTTTTATTATGAAGATCCAACTACGGTCATTTCACAAGCCTTGTAAATGGTCATGTGTATTATTTTGTGATAGTTTGCACTTAATATTTTACTCTGCAAATTTGGGTTAAATACCCAATTAGAGTTTCATTTTGGTCTTAATGGAGTATATATGGTTTTATGTATTCTTCATCATATAGTCTATATGAATGAAGTGTTGTTTTGTATCTACAAATAACTCTCTTATTTTTCTAGATCTTCTATGGTAAATAAATGATGATTTCGGTTTATATATGGTTTAATAAATTAATATAAACCCATATGGGTTTATGGCATACATTTGTGTGTATTTTTTTAGGTGTGTATAGGCAATATTTAGTCATTATTTTCAAAAGGAAAACCTTTGGCCCTTAGGATTAATGTTTTTGAGTACGATAGGAACGTTGAATGTTTATAAGCTATCAAATGGATGGTTATAGAAGTCAAGTATGAAACTCATTCGGGTTTTTTTATATATTTTGGACTTAGTGTGGGTTATGTGGTTATATATAGTGAAATGTTCATTGTTTAAGTTTTTAATCTATATATAAATTTATGTAAATATAATTTGATGATTTAAAAGGAATCTTGACATGGGAGGTTACTTGGAATGTATTCAGCTTTAACTTTGTGTATAATTTTATATTTACCTTGGACCATTGTGTGAATATAATGGGCACAATTCAAATCTTGAAGGCCTTAAAGTTCATTGTTTGGGTTATTCGATTCACCCATTTTAATAATGGTATTATGGTTAGAATGTTTGGTTTTTATAGGAAATTTTTACATGGTTTGGATTTATTAAGGTAAGTTTGATGCCTTTAAGGTAATTCTTATCGAATAGATACTTATCTTTGACAATGATTTTTTCTTGTTATCATTACTTAAGTTTACTATGGGAATCTACCTATCTTTGAAAAGAAAAATGAATGGGCTATATTTTTTTAAGGTTATTTTGATTTTCTTAAAATAGATTGACCTCTATATACTTAGCAAAAATATTACATTGTGATGATTGAAAATGTAAAGGATTGCTAGTAAAATAGTTCAATGATTACTTCATTTTTTCTTACACAACTAGGGTGGGTGGAAAACATAGTTAATATGTTTTTGGAAACTAGTGATTTATATTATGGTCTATTTTTGTATCCATTCATGATCACTAAATGATTGTTTGTTTTGTGAAATCATAATGTGTGTGTGTGTGTGTGTGTGTGTGTGTGTGTTTTCTTTAATGCGTTATTATGAAAGATAGGAAAAAGAAAAAAAAAGGGAAATGGTAAAATGTTCTCTTTTATTTGATTTTAGAAAATGATTGGATAGTTAGATTTTGATCATTGAGATATTTTAGTGCTATAAATTGTAAGGATGAGGTGGATAAACTTTTCATGACATTTCAATTGGAACTAACCACGTAAAAATTTGTACTTCAACATTTTCATAATGTAAAAAGAATAAAAGGTTCGATCTTACATAAGAATTTGAGATATTTATTGATGATATTCGAGTTGTGAATATCATGAACGTATTATGTTTGATTATGATTTTAATTTGTCTTCATTTAAAATGCATAATTGTTTGAGTGATAAAGAGCATCATTGTCTTATTTGTTGAAGGAAATTTAGCCTTAAATGTTATTGTGCTATTCTGAAAAGGAATATTAAAACTTGTAATTATTATAAAGTGAATCAAAATTTGTTGTAAGTTATATTGTTGTACTTACTGAATTCAGCATTATGTGGCATATGTTGAATTAATGCTATATGGATTTAATGTGTTATAAATTATCATATTAAATGATTAAGGATTAATCATGATATAGTTACATATATGGAACAAATACAATTATGAATGTTTTACAAACTATTTTGTTTGATAAGTTAAATTAAATATGTACTTGCAGAATAATATGATAATGTCGTAAACAAATAATTTATGGACTGCAATAATGATGCAGCAAGCTATCTTAAATTACATTTAAGATGCATAATGGATGTAAGTAAATAACTTATAGAAATGATTACAATCTATATCAAACTAAGTTATGGACCTTATGAAAAAAATTATATGTGAAAAATATATCATTGCAATATGAAGGGAAACGTGTCGTAAAACTAATTTTCTTATAATCAAATAAGTTAAGTGATATGATGTTCCTAGTTAATGGAATTTGGCAGGACAACTTTGGATGGTTTTGTAACATAATATCCATTTAATGACGTAATTCATTAAGTGAATATTGCTATATAACGACATCTTAAGTTGTCCTATCAAAGTCCACTAATTATGACTATCATAATCGAAAGGAATGTGTGATACGCTAAAGATACAAAAGTTGTTTATCCTGCATGAACAAGTCACCTCGGTACCAACTTATGTTGGCTATGGGGGAGGAAATGGTTGGGTAATGACGCTAGTCATTCCGTAAGTACTTTCTCTCCCTAGAAACATACATTGGCACAAATGTGCTTCTTCACATGGGTTGAGAAGGTTATGTACCTTGTGTGTAGCTTGCAACTAATTCAACTCAAATAAATGATTCAATTCTTATAACTGAACAAAGTGATAAGGTGATGGGACATGTTTTTATTGATGAATGTGTCATCTAGAAACCCGAGCATGTAAAGAACGACTATTAAAATTTGGTAAAAGTAATGTAAGTCTTTACACTCAAAGTTTACCAAGTTCTAAACAATAGTGTGATATTTTGGATGGGATTCGATTGACTAAGTTCTAGATAGACACTTTGAAAACATCTCTTGAAAATCAATGTTGATAAGGGTACCACTTGTATTATTTATATACTTTGATTCGAGAGAGTATTCTATGGGCGATCGAGTGGATCCAATTGACCCATAGTTATGCACATGATTTACTAATTTTTATCTGATGAATTTTAATTATGTAGTTATTGGATTTAAATGTAATGTTGTACATTTAAATCATTGAAGGAAAAAGTTAGTTTGGGAAATTTAAAAATAAAACGTAATTTAAAGTATTGAAAAGTAGGTGTTATATTTTTGTATTAGAGGTGAAGGTTGTAGCTCTTGGACCTATTGAGTCCTCACGCTAACAAAAATTTAATTCTTGTCTAATAAATAACATGGTTAGAATAAGGGGAAACATTGCAAATAACCAACCTATAGGTGGTGAGGCAGCCACAACGCAGAAGTTAGATGAGATACTCACTTGCCATTCAGGATACATGAAACTACATGGTTGTTCTTGAACATCAAGTCATGGGTAATGACAATGGTAATGACAGTGATGGTAGTGAACCATCTTAGGAACAACCTAATGCTATAAATAACAATTTTATGGACCATAATGTGGGAATTAATGTAAATGCAACAGATCTTAATGTTACAAATGCTAATGCAAATCTAAATTTTAATGATTTTAATCAACTTGATAACAAGAGGGCACATTTGGTAGGTAAATTGTAAAATGATATTAAGAGGATTAGCCCACCAAATTTTGATGGTATGGCCTTAAGTGATGGAGATTAGAATTAGCTCAACGAAATGGAGAACTATGCCGCGATTAGAAAATTCTCAAAGGAAACTAAGGAAGTTTGGGGAGCTTATCATCTCTTTTATGAGGCATCTTGATGGTGGGACAGCCAGAAGGTAGAGTTGATTGTGGATGAGGAAAATCTAACCTGGGATTATTTTAAAGCATACTTTAGACAACGCTTGTTACCCAAGCTATAATATGATCAAAAGATTTCTAAATTTTAGATAGGGTTCATTTTAAGATACCTATAGGAAATCAAATGTGGAATATTCCTGGAAAATATCCCCTGGAACCACTTTCGTGAAAATGGTGAATTTTCTGGGGTTTGTGTATAAATTGTTCACCGAAATAATCTTTCATTTTCAATTCATGCAATAGAAAGGCTATAGATGCATGATAGGAGATTTGCAGTCATTTGACAACAACCTCATTGATGCGTGATAGTAAGGTTGTTGTCGCACGATAGCATGTTTTTATCATGCGAAAAGAACCTTATTGTCGCACAACAGGATTTTTTTGTCGCATGACAACAACCTTGTTGTCGTATAACTACAAATTTGTTGTTGTGCATATGCATCCTCCACCCTTTTGTTGTATGTCAAAAACATAGGACTTTCACGCATCAACAACCTCTTGTCGTGTGTCAATAACTTCCTTCCATGCATCAAAAACCTCTTGTCATGTGTCAACAACCTACCCCGTGAAGTTCACAATACTTGATATGTCGGTACCTCAGTAAAATAGTAGTAAGTTAGTAGTATAATACCCGAAAAATCACCTAGGTTTTTATAGGAGATTTTTTCAAATGTAGGCAAAGCTAACCCCTAAAATATATATATTGTAAATTTTAGGAAAACAGTCACTGACCTACTCTGAAAAATTCACCTTTTCAAATTTTCCTAAAATGGAATATTCACCACTAAAAATCCCTTATTTCAAACACTAAGTTAAGCAAAAATGATAGTGACTTAATACTAGGAAAAATTCATGAAACTTCTGAAGTATGTACCTCAATTTCAAACTGATGAGAAATTTTACATCGAAAATTCATCATGGGATTGAACCCGGTGATAGGAGGTTAATTTGATGTCCAAGGATCATCAACTATGGAAGTTGTCTTTGAGAAGGAAATCGAGAAAAGAACACAAACTACATGCTATTTCTGCTCATAAAAAGGAGAAGAAAAAGAAAAATTTAATGTGCCATCACCATTAGCACCTAAAAAGGTGGCATGGAAGAAGTTCAGTAGTAAGACAAGAATGGTAATGGAAATGGTAATAAAAACAAAGTAGTTAAGACTAGTGTAAATGGATAGAAGAATGTAGTCAGTAAGGAAAGTAAAACTAATAAGAAAGGACCCTTCGAGGGTTGTTTTATTTGCAATCTAGATCGTTATGCTAATAACTACCCTTAGAGGAAGATGGATAGAAACTAATAGCACCACATACATGTTGCAGTGACTGATAAGAAAGCTAACAAGTAAGCTACAACAGTCAAAGTTGTAGGTAAGTTGTATGGATTACTTGTAACCATTTTATTTGATATTGGTGCAACTGAATGTTTTGTTTCTACTAAATTAACATCTAAACTTAAAAGAAAAGTTAGTTATATGAAATATTCATGGTATGTTTAATATGGGAACAATGTTTTCCACACTATTAAATAATGTCTATTTGGCACAACATAAGAAATGCCAAGATTAACCATTGAGGTAGACCTTTACTTAGCTCCTTTAGGTTCATATGACATTGTCATAGGTATAAACTGGTTAGCCTAGTACAAGGAAACTATAGACTACCTTGAAAATAGGATTAAATGTCTTGATGACCTATAGAAAATAGTAGAAATTCAGGGAGTAAAAAGAGGTTTTACAGTTAGGAAAATCTCATGCATGCTTTATGCAGTAAAAATTACAGATTTAGGTGAAGAAAGTAAAGATTTGATATAAGATTACCCATTATTATGTGAGTAAAGTGATTTATTTCCAAAATAATTACCTTGTCTTCCACACAAAAGAGATTTTTATTTTACCATAGATATCAAACCGGGAACCGACCTAATTTCAAGGCTCCTGCATAATGAAAACAACTAAACTTTTTAAGCTTAAATCATAACTTCTTGAACTATTATCACAGGGGTTTGATTAGACCAACTGTCTCTCCCCGGGAGCACCAGTAATTTTTGTAAAGAAGAAGGATTGAACACTTAGGCTTTGCATCAATTATCATATGCTTAATAAAGCCATAATCAAGAATAGATACCCCCTTCCAAGAATTGATGACATTTTTTATCAGATGCATGGTGCATCAGTTTAATCTAAGAACGATATATGATCATGTTATCATCGGTTGATAATAAAAGAAAAATATATTCACAAAACTACCTTTAGGACAAGGTATTGACAATATGAATTCACCGAGTTACCTATCGATCTTACCAATGCTCTAAAGAACTTTTATGAATTTAATGAATAATATATTTCAAGAATACCTGGACAAGTTTGTGTTGGTATTCTTAGATGATATTCTCATTTATTTGAAAAGAATTGATGAGCATAATGAACATCTTAGGATTTTCTTAGATGTGCTAAGGAAGAGAAAATTGTATGGTAATATTTCAAAGTGTTCATTTTACCAAAACAAAGTGCAATATCTTGGACATATAATAAATAAGGATGGAATCTCTGTAGATCCATCAAAAATTACAGTAATAATTGAATGGCCAACACCTAGGAATGTACATGAATTTAGAAGCTTCATGGGGTTGGATGGATACTACTAAAAATTTGTGAAATACTTCTCAAAAATCACAGCTCTAATTAGCTCACTTTGTAGAAAAAGGATAAGAAATTCATTTGGTCTAGAAAAGTGTGAAAACTCTTTCAATTTCCTGAAAGATAAATTAACTATAGCACTTGTGCTGAAAGTTCTGGAACCAAATGGGAACTTTACTGTAGTGACAGATGCCTCTAGTAAATGTTTAGGAGGAATCTTGCTGTAAAATGAACACGTGATAGCATATGAGAGCAGAGTGATAAAAGTACATGAGATGAATTATGTTCCCCATGACTTGGAGATTGTTCCCATTGTGCATGCTTTGCAATTTTGGTGACATTATCTTCTAAGAAATCCCTTTAAACTAAAAAAACATCATCTTGGACTGAAATACATCTTCACGTAGCCAAACTTGAATGTCGAAATGAAGATGGTTAGAGTTCTTATCACAATATGAATTCGATATCAACTACATAAAAGGTAAGGAAAATAGAGTGGCAAATGCACTAAGTCGTAAGAAGCATATTTCTTCCCTTTTCACTTTAAGAACCCAATTCAAAGATTATGTAAAGAATGCAATGTTGGATGATCCTTATTATCAGTAGGGTAAAATAGTACTTGTTGCAAATCCTAATGATAAGAGATACCAAGGATTTAGATTCGATAATGAAGGAGTCCTAAGGTTTAAAAATTGAGTTTATTTGCCCTTGGGAAATGAACTAAGGATGAAAGTGATAAAATCATTTCACGATGCTCCATATTCTGTACATCCTGGAGTGAATAATATGCTTGCTAATGTAAAACAATAGTATTTTTGGAAAGGGATGAAGAAGGATATTATAAACACCTAAAATATGCTTACACTTAACATTTCATCCAATTCAACCAATTGATAACACTTCATTAATCCCCTAGTCTTCGAATCTCATATGCCCCTTTATGACACCTTCTCAATTGTATTCCTCCTATAATCAACTTATTTGGCTAGTATCTCTCTTATTAGCTAAACATTCCTCCTTTCGACCATTTAGAACCTCCCTAGTTCTCTCTAGACCACTCCTATTGGCTTCGTAGGCTATCTATTAGTCACAATTGATTATCCAGACCCCTCCCAACTCTCAATGAGTCTCTAATCACATGCTAATCAAGTTTAACTAGCCTAAAACCTAGTTAACTAGCCTAAACCAAGCTTATCTAAGCCTAAAGCATGTTTATCCTAATCTAATCTAAAAGAGATTTAGTCCCACATGCACCCAAATTCTAAATTCTTCCAAACCAAAAACTATAAATACAAGGCTAAGCCTACCCTTTCAAAGACACAACTTTACATAAAACAAATCCAAAACAAGCCTAAGAAAGCTTAAGAGTTCATTTGCATTAGCCAAGTTAATAAGGCATTTGATCTTGGCTATCCTCCGTTAAAATAGCTTGATATTGCACCCATGTTAGGTTAGTAATGTAATAGCTAAACTTAGCCATGTAGCCATTTAGTGAGATTCATTCACCCTCATGGAGTAACTAATTGCTTAAGTCTTTAGTAGGCATGTTTTATTAAGCTTTCAAGAATAGAGGTTAATGATATTTGCTAGATTTCTTGTTTAATTCAAGTTTAAATGCATGCAAATAAGATTCCTTTCTCATTTCTTATCTGATGGTCCATTGAGGGGCTTTGCACAAAGCTTTGGGGTTTTCCCCATATCCATAGCTCTTTGCAAAATCTTTCATTGAACACATTTGGCACGCCCGGTGGGACACTTATGTCCATCCTCCATTAATGGAGGTCTTTTAGGTTTTTCAAAGTTCATTTTCAAGTTTTTGGGTCAAATCACTTGTTATTTCCTCATTTCTATTTTTAACCCTAGATAAATGACCTTCATTTACATGCATTTTGTGGGTTTGATATAGAAATAGGATGCTTTGACTAACAACTAACCTATTTGCTCTTGAAAATTTGAAAATCTATGTTTTTTGCAGGTTTTTCATAGGGTGTGCGTAGGTGTTTACAAGGGGCATGGACACATTGAAACCCTAATATCCCCATCAATGGCGTGTACCTATCTGGAAATCCTCATCATTTGCAAAATTTTACCTGTACAAGGACGTGCGCGTGTCTCCATCATATGTACCGCATATCTGCCTCTTTGGCCACGTATGCATCGTGCACTCACTATGTGAAAATCAGAAATTTCACCTCTACAGAGATTTGCATGCATCTCCATCATCTGGGCCACATATATATCTCTTTGGCCACGTATACGTAAATAGCTTGACTATAAAAATTTGAAATTGTCTACTTTTTGCTTGGTGCGTATCCATTGGTGAGCACGTATGCGTCATTCTAGGCATGCAGTGTCCTGTTTCACTCTATTGACTTTGCATTTTTACCTTGCCCACCCATATACTTGAGCATGTTTCCATTTTCTAGGGCACGTATGTGTCATCACTCGGGGCATGCAGTGTGTCTCTGTAGTCCGGATTCATCCATTTTATTTTTAGTGCTCCTTGTTTTGACCATATCTTTTGACTCATTAACCCGTTTTCAAAGTTTGAACAGTGTCGAAAGATAACAAAGCATACTTTGTGAGGGAAATTCCAAAAGTTAGATACCTTTAGTATGTTAACTTCTATCACAAAACTCCCAAAGTGCTCCGGAGACCTCCAAAAATGCAAATTACTAAAAACTGTTAAAAAGTGGAAAATTTGGATTTCTAGAATTTTTTTATTTTCTTGGTTTTCTAACTCTTGTAGGATTCTAATAGTGGGTTAGAGGTTTCCTTTGCATTAATTTTTTTAGACTAACTTAATCAAAAATAGTTTCATCTTTATTTTTGAGTGCGTATGCTCTTCCCTCGCGCCTTTCTAGGTGATATTGGGAATCAGAAACGCTTCACTACTTTCTTCATATGTGCAAAATGGTTTATTTAGCTTTCAAATTTGGTTAAAAAGGAACTTATTTTCACATTGTACTCAGTAATTTTCCATTCATTAAAAATTTTAGTGAGGTACCTTGTTGCGTATGCTCTTTCCTTACTATGACATTTTTGGAAAATTACTAATCTTGGTATGTAGGACCAAAATCACTTGTCAAAGAAGGGCGTCAAAACCAAAAACAAAACACAAAGCTTCTAATACACATGTTTTTATAGGTTGCCAAATGGTGTGCCACTTAAAACCACATTAAGTCAAGCAAGATAAAAAAACACACCATATTCAAAACATTGTATTGCAGGTTTCGGAAAAGGTTATGTCCTTATCCACTCAACTGTAACATAACTCCTTTGGCATAACGCCTTAGGCTATAACAATGGGGGTGGTTCCAGGAACCCTAAAGTAATCCATCATTGAGTAACCTCATGGATGAAACAGGAAGCGCTCCGCTTACCCACTTGACTAGTATACCTTGTGAGTTAGAGTTACCGGTTTTCCATATGGTGACCCTAGGGAGAGCACATGTGGATGCACTAGTTTCCCTTTGTGCTCGAAGGGGGTAAAGTAAAGCTGAGATACTCCCAAGATAGGTAAGGGACTATTTGGGTAAATTACACTCGCTTAAGACAACTTTGTAACACCTAGTTGAGAGAACTTATTAAGGAAGCCATTCTATCTTGGAGCCCACTTTACTAGTCCTTTGTCGCGTCTTGGCCATCACGAAGTGATAACTTGTTTGGATTCAGAACCATGTTTTTCGAACAAGGAAAGAAATCCACTTAATTTGGATCTAAGTTCCTTTCATCATGGAAATTAGACAATGTCTCACTTAGCTTAGCTTCTTTCACGTCTTCAAAAGAGGTGAAGCTCTTCCCAAGTGATGCTTAGTTTATTTTTCATCTTTTGATTGACACCTTTGCATTCTTGTTGCCCATTTGGGGCAAATGAAAGGCATCTTTTAGAAGTGTTGTCATATATAGTGTTCACCACATTTTTTTCTATTTACGCTCATCCATGTTTATGGATGAGTTGTTAAATGTCTAAAGTGCGTGGATACGTCCTTATATCTTTGATGGCCACTTGATCTTGATTTCAATATCATCATCATAGTTCAGATTGATTCATCATTTGATCTCCCTTTGATGTGTTACCTTGTTTGCATTGTCTCGACACAATTAAGATACTTATGTCATGTTTTTCGTAAACGTGATCTAAGTATCTCGCATTGTGGCATTATGTTGCGCACATTTTAACACATCCTTAGTATACCTTGACTTGGTTTTATTTCAAACATTGTCCCAAATTTTGAAAGGTGTCACTTACTTTGTTTGTGTCATTTCGATACCACTTTGACACTAATATCTCACTTCTTCGTAAAGCTTGATTAACATGTCCAATTGGTGTGGTTATGTGGCTTACATTTGTAAACCTCACCCTTTAACATTTTGGCCTTGTTGGTTGTTGAACGTGTCGTTGTATCCTTTGATTGGGATTCACGTCTACCCTTTGTTAATATTTACGCCTTGTTCATTTCAAGCTTGACGTAAATATTGACATTGTGTTGATCATCTTTGCATCAAACTCACTTTGCACATGCATTGCATAGGGTGTATTTCCTTGTTGATTGGCTTTGTGTTTCACACTTGCATGATTGTTTCTTGTGATTATTCATCTAGAATTTTTTTTTAGGACAATCATTTTCTCATCGAGATTGTGTCATCACAATGTCTATTTTCCTTAGACCTTCTTCAAAAAATCATGCACGCATCTCCATACTTACCAAATGTCTAGTTGGTTTCCCTTATGCTACCCAAATCGACATGTCACTTCCTTCCCTTTGAAGGAGTTCCATCACACTATCTAGGTCTAGGCATTCACACCTAAACGATGCCAAAAATGACTGACTATCGTGTGGTTTCTCACACTTACTACAATATAGAACCTAGGTTTAGGTATTCACATCAAAATATTCCCATTACAACTAAACCTCGTTTGGTTATTCATCCTAGTATGGTTTGGATGATTCCAATCCAAATTATTATTCAGGTTCCCCTCACTCTTCTTCTTCTGATTCAGATCCAAACTACCATTCGTAATCCTACTCTTCTTCTGAATACTTGGATCCTAACTATTGTATGGATACTCCTAGATCAAATCTTGAATCACGGTCCTCCTTCGTCAACGACGTCTTCCTCCTTTGAAGACTCATGTGACTCCAAGTTTCATCAATCAAATATCTAATTTAGGTTTTGAGTCACAGTCATCCCTTTCTTCGTAGGACCTCCTTCATCAATCATCTCAATGAACTCTTCCTCCATCGAAGAGTTCCATGAATCGGGTTACCTCTATTCAATCACCTAACTCAACTCCTACATCACAAATTAATGAATGGTTATGTTATCCTATTTTCTCTCCTACATTGCATCATCTTGTAGAAAAGAAATCTAGGTTCGAGATCCAAATCATCCATTCATGATGAACCTACCACCAATCCTAGTTCCTCTATTCAATCATCTTCTTACAATCAATCTTCCCCTCATCGGACATGTTTCTTCTATTCAACCTTCTATGGCCAAAGAAAAACAACCTCTACTAATTGATTTCTCTCATAATGAAGGAACAATCAGAGTACATGATGATATCCCTCTAGAGGATTGCAAACAAGGATTCTTTTTAGAACTTGATACACTTGCATATTGGGGAAAAGAAGTTGATTCCTTTTATCAGAATATAGAGGAAAATCCTAAAGTCGTGGAACTTGATTCTTCTTCTTCTATTTCATCTTCACCTTCTTCTGAGCATGATGAGATGTCTCGGTCTAGCATTGATCAGTGGCCTATCTTGTCATTGCCCAATCATTCATTAGCTATTACCATTCCTCAATCAAAATCTTGTCTTGGGTCACTGCTAAGTAACCCATCATCTTCTTCTATCTTGGAGCCACCCCTAGGTAGCCCTCCATTTTCTAATTGTGGGTCACCACTAAGTAGCCCATCGTCTTCTTCTATACTTGGGCCACCCCCGGGTAGTCCTCCATTTTCTACTTATGGGTCACCTCTTGGTAGCCCATTACCTTCTATTCTTGGGCCATGTCCTAGTATCCCTTCATCCTCTTCTATCTATGGGATACCTCCAAGTAGTCCCTCCTCATCTATACTTGGGCCATGCCCTAGTAGCCCTTCGTCATCTTCTTCTATTCTTGTACCATGTTCTTATAGCATGATTTCTTCCATCTTAGGGCCATATCCTGGTAGCCCTTCGTCATCTCCCCTGTTAGTGGCTCACCTCCTCGTAGCCCATCCTATTAAATTCTTGGACCATATCCTATTCATCCATCACATCATCCTTCTACCAATGAGTGAATCAATCCCACCATCATTTCTCTCATTCCTATCATCAATCATAAACATTTGCTCTCTTCTCCCACTTCGTTGGATCAAAAAGTCATGCATCAACTTATAAGAAACCCAAACAGGTTCATTATCAAGCTCAGATCAAAACTTCCAAGAGCTCAAAATCCCCCAACAACTTGAACAATCTCAAAATTTTAAATCAAGCGTGATTCAAGAACACGCATCAACGTAACCATCAAGTATGGCACAAAGTGCATAAACCTCTTGATAGGGAACTCAATATCTTGCATACGAAATCCATGTTTCAAGATAAATCACAGTCATTTGTTGAGTACGATCTCACCACAATCATTGAGATCGGGGATAACATAACTCTTGATAAAAAAATGCACCTAGTCTCCCTTATCAAGGAAGTCGCAAACATCATTGTTAGATATTATCACATAGAGTGACATTTTAGTCCCAACCTCTTAAAAACTATAAAAAAATCTAAAAATAAAAAACAATTAAAAATACGAAACATGAGAAAACATAAAGCAAAAATCAAAGGTACAAAGATCAAACATTACAATCAGGTATTACGTACACATGGATGTTTCTTTCTTCCCTTTCTTATCATTCCTCTGCAAGTCTTCCTACCATTTCCATCCCTTTGGTGATATTATGGTTAGCCTATATGAATGCATTTTGTGAGATTTATCTCTATGGTATCCATTTGACCACTGGTCTTTTATCACCTTGGTAAATTAAAGAACGACTGACCTCTTAGAGATCCTATCACATCAACATCTAATAAACATTTGCGAAAAAAATTTGGACATACTTGTTGACACTAGCCAATGTCATCCTCACAATCACTTCCACTTCCTACCATCAAGCCATCAATGGTTCTTAACCCCTTGTCAAACAAGAGAGCTTAAATAAGTTTTCGAAAGCAAAAGAATCAAAATCAGTCAAAAATAAAAAGTTAAAAGCTATAAGAAAAAGCAAATTGATATATAACTATCTCTTGGGGTATTTCCAATAATCTCTATCAGTATATGGGCCTTTGACATGCGAGAGAGTAATGTTACGATTAGAATCAAATACATCTCCATCGGGGCTATGGATGTCCATGCTAGAAGTGGAGCAATGTATTGTTATCCCTCCACCCTCTAATCACCTATCATCTATCAAAATAAATCATTCCTACATATTGGCTAGGGTGTCTTCACTTGTTATCTATTAAATCTTTACTTCAAGAGGTAATTAATTTCAACTTCCACACACTAGATCTCTATGAGTATGCGGGATTAGTATGTTACCAAGTGTCTTTTTTTTGACCTTTTTCGACTCTTACTTTAGTCCTTATCTCATCTCACAATTTTTGCCTTTGTCTAATCACTTCTTCATCGTGAGGCTTCTAAGAAATATTCATATCATTCACATCATTCTTATACTTCATTTAAAACATCCATGTGTATAAGATTACCTCTTTGCCATATTTTCGAGACACCTTTGTCTCTTTTCACAAAAACAATTTTCTCCTTCCTTTCTATCATGTGATTTTAAGCCAACTTATCTTTGGGGGCATCCTTGCTTCTTCCTAGCACTTCATTGGTTTATGTTCATCGTCATGTTGAACCTATCCATAATGACATTGGGTCCCACTCCTACCCGTGAAGATTTTTCCTTTGAATACTCCCACCTAATCACTGGGGCATTTTTACATCTTCACCTTTCTCGTACGCACATGGCCTTATCCTCAGTACATCCCATCTATCGCTAAGGGAATCCATGCTTCCTCGTCTTCCCGTACATAGTTTGAGAAAACTTTCAAAACCATAAAAACATTCAAATATGTTTTAGAAAACATCAAAAACAATATAAATCATCCTACAAAACGTCTCTCTTAGGTTCTTGCTTGTTCTCATCATAAACGACTCACGGATCATCTTGATCTACCTCCATCAACAAAAGCTATGTTGCTTACTGTGTCAGTACTGGGGGCACAACAAGTTGTCTGGTAATGTTTCATAGTACACATTCCTTTTTCATTGGACCAAAGTGTCCTCCGTTATTCCCCTTGCATGTATCCTTTCTTGGGGAACCATCGTCAACCCTTGTTGTTAATTCACCCAGGTCGGAATTGAAGCTTGATAACAAAAATATGGTACTTGTTTATCTATTAGTTTAGCTTGCTTACTTTCTTGTATTGCATTACATTATGTATGTTGCATGGAGTTAGGCATCTTTTACTTTCTTGTATTGCATTGCATTTTGTATGTTGCATTGAGTTAGTGCTTTTAGCAATGGACATTTGTTTGTATATGGCCTTTCATGTCATACTACACTTTTGTTCATTCTTTTTAATAAGGACTAATGATGAAGATCACTAGTAATATGATGAAAAATAATGTTATTTAAAAGGCACTAGATGGATGTTAGCGCATTCCCTCTTCCTCATACTCCTTTTTCTTCTATATCCCCTTTCTTACTCACACTATTCTTTCTTCTATTCTCTTTCTGTCATCATCTTTTTATCATCAATCGAGTTCTTCTATCACCCCATTAACAATCGAGGGGGCATCCTTTGTTCCAATCATTTTTCTTCTATTCCTTCAAAAAATTCTACTTGTTTATGCTTGTCTACATTCTTTGAAGTGACGTCATTTATGCCACCTCAAAGAGGGGCAAATGTAGACACCTAAAATATGCTTACACTTAGCATTTCATCCAATTCAACCAATTGATGACACTTTGTTAATTCCCGAGACTTCGATCCACTCTCGAATGCCCCTTTACGACACCATCTCAGTTTTATTCCTCCTATAATCAACTTATTTGGATAATATCTCTCTTATTAGCTAAACATTCCTCTTTTCGATCATTCGAACCTCCCTAGTTCTCTATAGACCACTCCTATTATCTTCATAGGTTATCTATCAATCAAAATTGATTATCCAGACCCCTCCCAACTCTCAATGAGTCTCTAATCACATGCTAATCAAGTTTAACTAGCCTAAAACCTAGTTAACTAGCCTAAACCAAGCTTATCTAAGCCTAAAGCATGTTTATCCTAATCTAATCTAAAATAGCTTTAGTTCCACATGCACCCAAATTCCAAATTCTTCCAAACCAAAAACTATAAATACAAGGCTAAGCCTACCCATTCAAAGACACAACTTTACATAACACAAAGCCAAAACAAGCCTAAGAAAGCTTAAGAGCTCATTTGCATTAGCCAAGCTAATAAGGAATTTGATCTTGGCTATCCTCCATTAAAATAGCTTCATCTTGCACCCATGTTAGGTTAGTAATGGAATAGCTAAACTTGTCCATGTAGCAATTTAGTGAGATTCATTCACCCTCATGGAGTAAACAACAAAACTAATTTCTTAAGTCTTTAGTAGGCATGTTTTATTAAGCTTTCAAGAATAGAGGTTAATGATATTTGCTAGATTTCTTGTTTAATTCAAGTTTAAATGCATGTAAATAGGATTCCTTTCTCATTTCTTATCGATGCTCCAGCTTAGGGGCTTTACACAAAGCTTTGGGGTTTTTCCCCATATCCATAGCTCTTTGCAAAATCTTTCATTGAACACGAGATATAGTCAACTATGTATCTAATTTCTTAGAGTGTCAACGAGTTAAAGCTAAACACATGCATCCAGAAGGAATGTTGTATCCTCACAACATTTCATAGTATAAATGACAAGTAATCAACATGAATTTTGTGCAAGAGTTTCCAATGTTAAAAAATAGACATGATGTAATCTTGGTTGTAGTTAACAAACTAACGAAAGTAGCTCATTTTATACCAAAGAAATTGAAATATAATTCACCTATACTTTCAAAAAGGTTCGTGCATGAGATTTTTAGATTACATGGAGTACTTGAACTAATAATTTCAAATCGGGATCCTAGGACGACTTCTCATTTTTTGAAACTTTGAATTCGGACTTAAGGACAAAGTTGAATTTCAATTATGCATATCATCTAGAAACGAATGGACATACCGAAAGGGTAAATCGGATAAGGGAAGACATGCTCAAGATTTCTTTGTGTAAATTAGCAAGACTAGTGGGAAGAATATATTCCACTAGTTGAGTTTGCCTATAACAACACTTACCACTCCTCGTTGAAAATGGCTCCTTTTAAGGAATTATATGGATGGAAGTGTAGAACACCTATTAGTTGGGACAACATGAAGGACAAGGAATTAATAGGACCTTAAATGTTGATAGAAATGGAACAAGTTAAGCTCATTCATAAGCGATTGAAATAAATTTTTGATAGGCAAAAGAGTTACGCTAATTTAAAGAGAGTTGACAAAAAATTTGAACTGGGAGATAAAGTTTTCTTAAGGGTTAAGCCTAAGAAAAGTTTAATTTTGTTTGGAAAATTAGCCAAGATGTCACCTCAATTTGTTGGACCTTTTGAAATTATTGAATTAATGAGCCTTATAGAATACCGGTTAGCATTTCCTCCCTAATTGTCCAAGATGCATGATGTTTTTCATATCTCTTTGCTTTAAAAGTATGTATCTAATTTATCACATATACTTAACTGAAACTCTTTATAGGTTCAAGATCCATGTGTCATCGTGGTTGAACCCGTTAGGGTGCACTTGTGAAATAGAGAAATAAGTTAGTGCAAGGTCCAATGGGACCAATTTTCTGAAGAAAGTGCAACTTGGGATAATTTAGATGAAATAAAAATGCTTTTCTACACATGTTTCATGATAAACATAAATTTTGATATACTCTTATTTTTCATTATTGTTTGAATAACTGAAAAATGTCATAAATTTTGTTGTTTTGGCAAAAATTGGTTAAAAAGGGATGTTACAAAAGAAATTCTATTTTTAAATCTATAAAAACTTGTTTTTTGCAAGTTTCAGTTATACTTTTTTGAATATATTCCACTGATTGAGTTTGCCTACAACAACACTTACCACTCCTCACTGAAAATGGCTCTTTTTGAGTCATTGTATGGATGGAAGTGTAGAAGACCTATTAGTTGGGACATCATGGAGGACAAGGAAGTAATAAAACCTGAAATGTTGATGGAAATGAAACAACAAGTTAAGATCAATGGCGAGTGATTGAAAGAAGTTATTGATAAGTAGAAGAGCTACGTTGATTTAAAGAGAGTCAAAAGAAAATTTGAAGTGGGAGATAAATTTTTCTTAATAAAAGTTCAATTTCATTTGGAAAATCATCCAAGTTGTCACCTCACTTTTTTGGACCTTTTGAAATTATTGAATTAATCATCCATGTAGCATACTCACTAACATTTCCTCCCTCATTGTCTAAGATGCATGATGTTTTTCATATATTTTTACTTAAAAAGTATGTATCAGATTTATCACATGTACTTAATTGGAACTCTTTACAAGTTTAGGATCCAAGTGTCATCATGGTTGAACCCATTAGGGTGCTGGAAACTCACAGGTGTACTTGTGAAATAGAGAAATAAGTAAGGTCCAATGGGACCAATTTTTTTAAGAAAGTGCAAATTGGGATAATTTAGATGAAATAAAAATTGCTTTTCCACAATCAAGTTTTTGATGATAAAACATAAAATTTGACATACTCTTATTTTTCATTATTGTTTGAATAACTAAAAATGCCATAATTTTTTTTTGGCAAAAACTTGGTTAAAAAGGGATGTTACAAACTAATAAATTCTATTTTAAAAGCTCTAAAAACTTGATGTTTGGAAGTTTCAGGTTGTACTTTTCTAAATATTTGATGTTTTTATAGCTATATTCTTCTACCCGATTTGGTTAAAATATGTGCATGAATGGAATTAGTCATCGAGATGATGATTCTTAATGGGGGAAGTATGTCATACCCCTCCGCTTTATTTTTGGATGATTGATAAATGATCTTAAATGAGCTCGATATTGGGTAGCTCATAGGACATGAAGACCAGTTTTGGTATATTGACCATTAGTACGACAAAGATATTGGCACTTTTCATCATGTTCGCAAATTGTCGACATCTTGAAAATATTCTAGTATACCCTATGAGTATATATTTTACTTGTTGTAAGTAATAATACTTTCTAGTTATCTTACTTTTGCATGATGTTTGGACTGAAATCATGGTTATGATTTTAGATTTTACAAATAAACTAATAAAGATAAACATGTTGACAATGAGTTTGTTTATAATCGTTATATCGATTCTATATACCTGTTGATATTTCACTACTATGTTCTAATATTCTAGATTATGTTAAAACTATATTGTAATTTCTATATCGTGTTTGTTTATCTAAGTTACTCTAATGGTAGATACAACATTACCACTATTCAGAAAAAGGATGAACCCTTAATAAATTAGGCTCAAAATAACAACCATAGTAAGGGTAAATTATTATTCCTTTGTTTATAGCTTGATTGGTTGATAATAAAAGGTGATAGTATTTTTATGATATAAAGATCATAATACTCATGCAAATAAACCAATGGTCATCGACCATACTTGAAATGGGGTTACATTATTTTGTTGGTTATCGATTTATTGAATGGTTGCATGAAATTGAAAATAATGTACAAGGTGGTATGTATAAAATGGTATAGGATTATGGACCATATATTATTTAAAATCTTTAAATGGTCAATTGACCATGCTAAGATCATTTGCATTATCGATTGAATCGATATTAAATAAAAAGAGGTGGAACATCGACACGAGAATAGTTATATTAATAATTTTATTATTTATTGACCATTGGTATGGCCACCTAAGCTACGTTTAAATGAAGGATATTTTATTTTTCTTGGGTCAATGGACCTGCCATATGCAAAAATTGGTTATTGAATAAACGGTCTTTGATTGCTTGATGTTAACACTCCTTCCAGCTATATGGTGGGGATTGGATTACATATCCCTGTGAAACTAAAATAGACTATCATTTATTGTTAAGTTTAATCGATGTTTTGGTAGGAAAATTTGGTGGTGGAACTAACAAAGACCCCGCATGCATTAAATGAAGATTAACTCTGTTTAAAATAAGTAAGAAGCTTCTCGAGGAAGCTACCAAAGATATTATTCGTATTTTCAGTTTCATTTCTCTTGGTTATCTTTTTGGCTCTATCGATATTTGCATATAAGAAATAATGGAGCTATTTTTGTGTTGACTATAATTGTATTGCATGCGTGTTTCAAAACTCTACATAAAATTTTGTGAGATTTTTATTGGCTATTTATGATGTTTGTTATGATAAGAATGGGGTTTCTCGGTCGATTTGGATATAGTTCTTATTTTTATTTTTGAGAGGACTTGTGAAAGTTTGTTGTAAAATATTTTTGCTGTACTCATTCGACTTAGAAAGGAACTTACAGGAATTTTGAGTAATACATTTCAGGAATGAAATCGTTCTTCCCTCGTCTCTATTTTTAATAGCATATGGTTCTACAAATTGTTATCCTATATTATTAACTTGGAAAAAGAATGATTTACGAATGGGTATTTGCTTAAGATAATCTTTGTATGATCATATTTGATAAAATGGTTATGGTTGTGTTTTATTGTGAAGATTCGAGATACGACCATTTAACAGCATGTAAATGGTCATATGTATTGTTTTGTGATTTTTTCACTTAATATTTTACTCTGCGAAGTTGGGTTAAATACCCAGTTAGAGTTTTAGTTTGGTCTTAGTGGAGTATATTTGGGTTTATGTATTCTTCATCGTATAGTCTATACGAATGAAGTGTTGTTAGAATAGTGTGGTTTTGTATCTCGTAAATAATTCTATTATTTTTCTATATTTTCTACCATAAATGAATGATGATTTCAGTTTATATTTTGTTTAATAAAATAATAAATACCCATATGGTTTTACGACATACGTTTGTGTGTATTTGTTTAGGTGTGTATAGGCAATATGCGTCGCCATTTTCAAAAGGAAAAACTTCACCCTTTAGGACTATTGTTTTCTAAGTATGATAAGAAGGTTGAACATTTATAACATGTCAAATTGATCAATATAGAAGTCGGTATGAAAACCATTTGGATTTTTTTATATTCTCACCTTAGTGTGGATTATGTGGTTATATACGAGTGAGTTGTTCATTTTTTAAGCTTTGAATATGTATATAAATTTATATAAATATACTTTGATGATTTAAAAGTGAATTATGACCTCGGGAGGTTACATGAATTTATTTAGTCGAACCTATGTATAATTTTATATTTTACCTTGAACCACTATGTGATTGTAATGGGCAAGGTTCAAATCTTGAAGGCCCTAAATTTGACTATTTGGGTTAGTTGATTCACTCAAATTTCAATATTGGTATTATGGTTAGAAGGTTTGGTTTTTACAAGAAATTTTTGCATGGTTAGGATTTATTAAGGTAATTTTGATTTCTTTAAGGTAATTCTTATCAATTAAATACTTATCTTTGACAAGATTTTGATCGTTATCATTCCTTAAGTTTACTAAAAGTAATCTACCTTCCTTGAAAATACAAATGAATGGTCTATGGTTTTTAAGGTTATTTTGATTTTCTTAAAATAGATTCACATCTATAGACTTAGTAAAAATATTACATTATGATGATTCAAAATGTAAAGGAATGCTTAGTAAAATAGTTCAATGATTACTTAATTGTTTCTTGCACAACAGGTGGATTGAAAACATATTTAATATGTTTTGTGGAAACTAGTGATTTATGTTATAGTTTGTTTTGTATCCATTCATGATCACTAAATGATTGTGTGTTTTTGAAATCATAATATGTATGTGTATGTATGTATGTATGTGTGTGTGTGTGTGTGTGTGTGTGTGTGTGTGTGTGTGTGTGTGTGTGTGTGTGTGTGTGTGTGTGTGTGTGTGTGTGTGTGTGTGTGTGTGTGTGTGTGTGTGTGTGTGTGTGTGTGTGTATATATATATATATATATATATATATATATATATACATATTTCCTTTCTATAATGTTATTATGAAAGATAGGAAAAAGTAAAATGAAAAAGGGAAATGGTAAAATGTTCTCTTTTATTTGATTTTGGAAAATGATTGGATAGCTAGATTTTGATCATTGAAATATTTTAGTGTTATAAATTGTAAGGATGAGGTGGATAACCTTTTCATGCTAGTTTGGTTGGAACTGACCATGTATAATTTTGTACTTCAACATTTTCAGAATGTAGGTTAAAGAACAATGTAAAAAGAATAAAAGGTTGGATCTAATATAAGGATCTGACATATTTGTTGATGATATTTTGAGTTGTGAAATATCATGAATGTATTATGTTTGATTATGATTTTAAGTTGTCTTCATTTGAAAGGCATAATTGTTTAAGTGAGAAAGAGCATCGTTGTCTTATTTGTTGAAGGCAATTTAGCCTTAAAATTATTGTACTATTCTCAAAAGAAATATTAAAACATGTAATTATTGCTTTGAGTTATTATTATAAAGTGAATCAAAATTTGTTGTATTTTACTGAATTCAACATGATGTGGCATATGTTGAATTAATGCTATATGGATTTAATCTATTATAAATTATCATATTAAATGATTAAGGATTAATCATGATATAGTTATATGTATGGAAAAAATACAATTATGAATTTTTGTAAACTATTTTGTTTGATAAGTTCAATTAAATATGTACTTGGGGAATAGTACAAAAATGTCGTAAATAAATAATTTATGGACCGGGATAATGACACAACAAGCTATCTTAAATTACATTTAAGACACATAATGGATGTAAGAAAATAACTTATGGAAATGATTATGATCGATATCGAATTAATTTATGGACCTTATGAACAAATTCATATGTGATAAATATATCGATGCGATATGAAGGGAAACTTTTCATAAAACTAATTATCTTATAATCAAATAAGTTAAGTGATATGACATTCCTAGTTAATGGAAGTTGGCGGGACAACTTTAGACATCTGTTGTAACTTAATATTCATTTAATGATATAATTTATTAAATCAAGTATTGTTATATAACAGACATCTTAAGTTGTCCTATCAAGGTCCACTAATTATGAATATTGTAACTTAAGGAATTTTTGATACGCTAAATATACGAATGTTGTTTATCCTTCACAAACAAGTCACCTCGTTACCAAATTATGTTGGCCATGGGGGAGGAAAGTGTTGGGTAATGACACTAGTCATTCTATAATCACTTTTCCTCACCTAGGAAACCTAAGTTGTGGTGTCACTCAGATTTCACCCCAAATCTGCGACTACCCTATCAGAAAAATTTTCATACTTTTAAAATAATGGGTCGTTTGTTGTTTTTATTGCCTGAAAGTTCTTGTATTGCGTCGAGATAATCCCAAAGAGCCATATTAGCCCTTTTCGCCAAAATACCCGGATGCCCAAAATTGTTTTATTCGTCAGTCGGGATTTGTCTGCATGGAAATTTGTATTTAATTATTTTGAGCCCCGTATGAGGCTATTTGCGCTCTGTTTAACTCCATTATAAGCGAATATGTTATTATTCTTATGTACTGAAGGATTTTAACTTATTTTAAGTTTTGGGCTTTATTTGTAACTTTTGGCAATTTTTCGTGTTTTTATGGTGTCTCGTTTTGTTTTTCGTCAAAATTTCTCTGAGCAATTCCCTCACCGGTAAGCCCGATTTTTGGCCTGGAGCAGCGGAAAGCATATACGCACATTATGCCCAAGAAAGTCGCCATCGAGGTCTGGATCACTGGGAAAAAGTGAAGTCGTGCACAGAAAAGCCCCTGCGGGGATGGGCGCATTTTTGGAAAACAAAGGATTTAAGCTGCGATGGGAAAAATAGAAGCCGCAGGCATGATGGGAATTTTATACCTGCCTAGCAGGGTACTTTTTCCCATGTTATAAAATTCACTTAAGCTGCAGTGGGAAAAATAGAAGCGAAGCAGGCAGGTGGGAATTTATTGCCTGCCTTGCAGGGTACTTTTTCCCGTGATATAAAATTCACTTAAGCTGCAGTGGGAAAGTTAGAGGCTGCAGGCAGGCGGGAATTTATTGCCTGCCTTGCAGGGTAAAAAATCCCATTGTCAGAAATTCTTAAAAATAGAATTATATTATGCAAAAAAGTGCGACCCACCTTGGGTGAATAATAATGCATTAAATAAATATTTGTTAATATTTATTCACCCAATTTTGGCACCTAGGCTTGTGGAAAAGTCAACAAAAGCAAAGGAGAATAAATCAATTGGAAATAGAATTTCAAAATTAAATAAATTTAATTTATTTAATGCAGCCCCTTTTGAGAAGGAATTAATACTTTTTAAAGTATTAAATGATTATATTAATTCCTATTTTCAGTGGCTATGGTCAAAGCACACTGTGAAGCTTAAGTGAAGTGAAGTGTGGATGATTAAATTGGATTAATTTAATTTATTGGATGGTTGTCCTTAAACATGTTATTTTTAAAAGAGAAGAGCATGATTTTTAATTAATTAATTGCCTTTAATTGTTAGGGCAATTATTAATTATAGAATTGTGAAGGTTATATAAGCATGGGCAGCCATATGGGTGAATTATTTAATTCACGGGTCAAGTCAAGAATGCAGCCAAGTGGAAAAGTGCGCCCCCATTAAAGGAAGGATTTTGCTCAGGCAAGGTGGAAACAAGGCTAAAAGCTTCCAAATTTGGCGCATGCTTTGAAGGAGGTTGATCTTTGTCTACATAATTGTTTGCACAGGTGTTACAGGAGCTCAGGTGTTGTTGAAAGGATTCATGCTCTCTTTATGTGCAAATTAAACACCATTTTTTGGGCAGCAGGCTTGAAAAGTGCAGATTTTTACAATTAAAATTCACTATTCATGCTCCGGTGGCCATTTTTGTCTAAATAAATTGCAGGAATTCATTACAGGTGCTTTACAAAGGAAAAGGAGCTTTTATCAATGTCCAATACATTGCATATATCCTCCAAATCTGAAGAATTGTCCAGATCTGCACCAGTATTGAAGAATTCCAGTCAAATAAGAAGAAAAAGACATTCAGACAAAGATAGACAAAGCTATGGCGAAGAAAGATGAAAAAGAAAGCACAACGGAGTCATGCATCACTTCTAAATTTGCACACGGATCTAGGCTCTGAACCTCTTGCTAAATTGATATACAAATCCAGAGCAAAAAGACTTCACTCATGCGTGCAGGAGAAACTTCACTCATACATGTAGATTAAAAGCGGTGGAATTACTCGAGCTGCAACTTTTCCATACATAGCCCAATTGCGAAATTTGTTATGCAGTGCGAGATCCATATCCGATGATGATGATGCAGATGCAAATCCATATGCAGATCCAAATCCAGATCTTATAGTTGCAAAAGCTTCTAGCACAAAGGCTTCATCCTCTTGTTTGAATGCAGCCCATGAAGAAGACAAGCGTGGGAAATTCCTTCCAAGACCTTGTGCATGTGCTCTCATCTTCCAGTTGAAGCCTTCATTGAATTTTCATTCACCCTGAGTGCTTTCCAGAATTTTTAATTGCTCATATGCAATTAAAAATAAGGATGATGAGTTATCTACGGCCAACCTTGCACTGATGCATGTACAACAGAAGAACTGCAAAAGCTTCAAGGATAAAAAAGAAGATAAGGCGAAGGCAAAATTCCAGCTTGCTTCCAATTCCAACTGCTTGCAATTCCAGCTTGTTTCCAGATCCAGCCGCTTCAAGATCCAACTAATTCCAGCTTGTTTCCAGATCCAGTTTGAATCAGCTGCATGCAGACATGAAAAAAGACAAAGTTAGCTTTCCTCTTCCTTCTTCTTTCCTCCGATAAAGTCAGCTTTCCTCTTCCTTCTTCTTTCCTTCGACAAAGTAATTGAGCGATCAATTCAATTATACAACTTAAGTGATTGGTTTAAAAGCCATTACTTGAAGAAGTCAACTACTTGGAGATAGGTGGCGGACGTGCAAAATAGAAGGTTCTATTTTCAGTTGCAAATCATACATGTCATGCAAAGAGGAATTCCAGGAAGGAGATTGCCAGCTGTTTCTTTTTCGACTTCCACATGTGCCAGTTCAACTAAAGCTTCCAGCTTGTAATTGCCCCTCTACATTCTATAAGTAGAGGAAGAACCTTCGGGTTAATGATCAATCAGAATTTGTGAGCAGCAATCTTGTGTTCTAGACTTTGTGCTGAACCCCTGAGAGCAACTTGGAGCAAAGGAATACAAAGGAGCAGGTTTCCAGAGAACTTTGTGTCACGGTGTACTGTGTTTCTTGCTTTTAATCTTAGATCTCTTAATAGACTTTGTGTTATTTTAGATCTGGATCTAGAGCTGCCTTTGTTTTATAATTCTGTGTGTTCATATCTATTAAGTTTCTTCTATGTGCATGCAATTAGCTCTGCTATCTACTAATTGGGATGCACATCTTCCCCATTTCTTCTCTGTATTTCCTTTACTTCTTTCTTCTTGTTAGCATATGGATTTGCACGCATGCAAATGACATGCAACAGTGTGGGAACAGAAGTCCCTCCTCAATGAAGGTGAGGCTGCCTTTATTGAAAACCAAAACTGTATTTACATCTGTACATTCAAAATTGTATGTGGGGGGTGTTTTGGAACATCAATGGAAGAAAAGTGAATGAAGGAAATGGAATGAAATGAAAGAAAGGAGTGGAATGGAATGGACTGAAAGAACATGCAAGAGTTAGGTAAAAACAGAGCCTAATATTGCATGAAGAGAAAAGATGAATAACCAACACAAATAAAACGGAGTTTGAGTTAGCCAAACAAGAACATGCAAAAGGGAACACACATGAGCAAGTAGATAGTCAGAGCTTGATCACTGTGAACTAGAACAACTGATTACTAATGTTGACAATAAGATCAAAGATAATATTCGCATGCAAGATTCAAACACCTAACATCTAATGAACATAAGAACACCAAATGCTACAAGAGACAATGAATGAGACACAAAGTTCTTATTCTATTAACTCCAAAATGTTTTTCACAAAGAACACAAAGTTTCTTCTAGAAACAAAGCTTGCACAAAAGTATCTTCTTCTCCTCTCTCAAAGTCACCCTTACAAATGAGCCCCTCACTTCCTTTTATAACCCAAAAGTTGGTTACAAAGTAGTTAGGGTTTTAAATGATCATTAAATAAGGCACTTAAGTGACCTTTGACTTTTTCTAACCAACTTTTAAAAAGTGACTAAAAATAGAAACCACTTAAGTTAAAAGGTCATTTAAGGAAAAATACATAAATAAAATAAATGGGTACATGTGGACCCCACTTAAATGACTTGTATGCACACGTAGACATCCTAGTCAGCAATGTGCCACCTAGATCAAGACACCTAAGATCAGTGCCTTATCCATTGGGCCAAGAGTCCGCCTATCCCGATCGTACAGAATGAACTCATTGATTGTGCTCTGCAATCCTCCAAATGAC